>JARVJO010000186.1:7251509-7263329 GCA_031762555.1 Cynodonichthys magdalenae | reverse complement strand
CTGTGTTGTTTAT
Source organism: Cynodonichthys magdalenae (assembly GCA_031762555.1). Classification (NCBI taxonomy): domain Eukaryota; kingdom Metazoa; phylum Chordata; class Actinopteri; order Cyprinodontiformes; family Rivulidae; genus Cynodonichthys; species Cynodonichthys magdalenae. The sequence goes on along the minus strand of JARVJO010000186.1, from coordinate 7,263,316 downwards.
TTTACATTAAGTCAGACGTACTTGTAGTGCTTTATAGTGATTATTAAAATATATGTTTTAACACAATATGTTTAGACACTCAAAATGCCTTGTAGATCGCTATTATTGTAAGTGTTATTGTTGCAGAGCAAAAAAATAGAAAAGCTTTTTCCGACATTTGAAACTGGAACGCTTTCAGCTTGGAACTGACATCAGTCCAGCTTCATAACTTCGAGTTCCGATACAACTGGAACGCAGCAAAAAGTTTGAGGAGTTATAGCGCAGAGCACTGTTGGCAGTATGAAGGAGTAATGGGAGCTTTAAGGACGGCGTTGGACTTGTCCCAACTGTAGAAAGCAGCAGATGATTTAAAAGCTGCTATTGTTAAATTCCATTACACTGCCTCTCTTTGTCTTCACCTGCCTGTTCTCTGTCCTTCTCTCCTTTTAATCAAGTTCTCTGTCTGTCATTTTCACTTTCACTCAAAAAAAACAACAACTGGTCAGCAAAAGACTCTCCTGCTTAAGAATATTGTTGTTTGGCTTCAGGGATGAACACAGACACAACAAAGCCAAAGCAGCAAAGGAAGAAATCAACAGAGTGAAGTGAGGATTTAAAAAAAAAAGCAAGCAGAGAGTGAGGAGATGTCTTTGTCGGTGAGAGGAAGAGATGAGTGGGCCGGCGCGCTAATCATCGATCGGATGATTAAGGCAGATGAGGAGGGCTTTCTCCCCCCAGTGAAAGATCTGATTGTCGGTCTCCTCCTGCCCGGTGTCCAGGGAGCGCGCCGGCGGCAGCAGCTCAGGATCAATACACTCAATCACTGCTGAGAGGGGCAGCGTCAGTCACGCTGTGCCAGACTATTACAACCAAGCAGGCAGACAGTGAATAACTCCGTGCTTTCCTGGTTCCACCTCACGCCACGGGGGGAAGCCATAAATGAGCCGGCTGCCTGGAATGTGTCTATGTGTGTGTACAGTTGTCAAACATGGTTTTGTTAAATTAGTAATATAGCATTTTAAGTGGTAGGCATATTTACTTTTGCACTAAGAAATGAAGACAAAGATTAGTTTAAGAAAAAACAGCTTCTTTTAGCTCAAACACTCAAGTTTGTATCCATCAATGATAACAAACTGGCTGCTGGCTTGACAAGTGGTTTGTCAACCTAATGTGGGCCAGTACTGGCAATGGTGCCACAACTGGCCCAGTTGTGGTTTATGTGGTTCTGGCCCATGCATAGACCAGCTCTGGCAAACCACACCTTGGAAACCAAGGTGCTGTCATTTTTTTGCAGTATCTGAGCCAAATGTAGGCCAGACAAATTTTACTATGTGGGTATTGGCTGTAGGTATAGCATTGGTGAGCTATAAAAGAAACATATTTTAATAACAAACCTGTGAACTACAAGTATTTTTAGTATTTTATAAAACAAAAGATGGCATTTAATCATTCATTTTTGAGAAATCTGGGCATTCGTTTCCTGAGTGATGGTAAGATGGAACAGGAGATGGATCCACAGATCGAGGGCTCGTCCTCAGTCATGAGGGCTTTGGTCGATTAGGGGGGAAGAATGAGCTGAGTTGAAAGACCATAAGATCTAAATATGTAAGACAACCCATTTGTACACATTTTTTTTTCTCTGACTGATGTTATGGTAAATAAGATATGAACTATTTGACATCTTTGACAGAACATCACTTCAATATGACTAAACTATAATTTTAAGGTGACAGAGGAGAGAGATGCAGACAGTCAAAAGCTGAAAGCAAATATTGTAGATTTCTTATCCTTTTATCTGTTTTTATCCACACCAATGCGTTGTGCTTGTGGTCCTTGGATAGCTGTCACCATCGGTCACCATGGTGAGGGAGGGATTGATGGCCCTCGTTGGTCAGTGAAGACATATACATCATGTTGGTCCAGGGCTGTTGCATCCAGATGGACTTGGGCCATCCATTGTCTGTCAAGGACACTGCCATCTGAGAAGTGTTGTCCTCTTTCCTTCTCTGTGGCTCTAACAAGTCTTTCATTCACTACGTTAGATGTAGTCACAGGCAAAGAGGGCTTTTTCTGTCAGGTTTTTTCAGATGAAGATGTTCTGTTTTAGCTTGTTTGACATCTCCTAAGAGCAGCAAAACCTGCAGCATTTTGTTTTATTTTGGCTAAAAAAGGGAAAAATCATTGTCAGCCCCTAACACTGTGAGCTGACAATTTAAAAGCCATGTTGTTGAAAAGAAACAATTAGACATGATATTTTCATTCCAAAGTCAGTAAAACTGACATGGTTACTTTTATCACTGAAGAATGAGACTTGCCTATGAATTTTCATGGATTTAACAATGACAACCCAAACTGGGTTTAAATTCACTTCAGAATAAAAAGAACATTCATTTGTGCCAAAGTCCATTTCTTGTAACAATTAGAAATGTTTAGAAATTTTTGTTAAAAGAATTATTAAAAAATTATGAAATTAAAGATGGTGACTCTTCTCCAGAAAGTCGGTCCATGTTTCCCTCCACGAAGCATCTCTTTTTTTAACAACAATCTGTAAACAAATGAGAACTGAGGAGACGTGTTCTAGAAGTTTTGGAGGGAACCCGCATAGCAAAACTTGTCTAACACTCAGCCCAGATACCACAGAGAATGACGGTTCATGCAAGGGCCAGCACCACAAAAACCAAACCATAACCATCATTGGTGGCACTGATACATTTGGTTGACATGAAATAAACCACAACTGGGCCAGCTGTGGCATGCCATCTTTAAATCATTGCCAGAGCTGGCCCCACATTTGGTTGACAAACCCCAAAACACAGTGTGTGACTATTTTCCCTTTTAACATGTTTACTATATCAGGTACCTGTATTTTTATCCAAACATTTTAAAAATGGGCATTCATATCTTCATTTACTTGTTGTATGACATGAAAAAGACTAGAACTAGTTATTGGATATGTCCAGTGGTTCCTTTTCACTATTTCTGGGATTCTTGTTTTTGTTTGTTTTTGTTTAACATGCTTCATATCAACTTTACTCACAACAAAGTATCAATTGTATAAATTTTTAAATTGTACTTTCTGTTAGGTGGAAAACAATAGCAAGATACAAATGGTTTACATTAGTATTTTAAAATTTATTTTAGGTTAAAATATTCACAAATATAATATCTGGCCTTTTCAAATTATTCACACTATTTCTGCCTATTCCCATTTTCAAGAAGACATCATGCTTTTAAATCCATTTCCACATTTAAATCACTCAGTTGGGGTGAAAATGAAGTGAAATGTCAGTGCTTTGGTGGTGCAGAAAAATTTTATTTACAAACTAATTAAAAATTGTCAACGAGGGAAGACTTGTTCATCCAGTCTAGCGTGTTGGAGCCTGAGCAGGACAATAAAGATCACCAAATTGTAGTTGGGAAGTCCAGACCTTATAAGGCAGTTCTGTTGCAAATACTGTGACATAATAGTTCAGAAAATATCATAGAAAATAGAAAAAACTAAACGGGTTGACCTTATGACCCAAACAGAATATAAAGATACAGTTTCTATACAGCAACAGGAGAGACTCCAGGTACACAACAACATTTATTTACCGGCTAATAAAAGTGTATTTTGAGTGATATGTCCTATTTCAAAAAGTAGCTAATCAGCTGAATAACTAACGGCTATTCAGTTAAACATTAACCATTTTTCTACATATTTGCTTTAATTTTCTTTACTTTTATATAAGAAACACTGCACATCAACTTTATTTTAATTCAAATGTCAAATGAACAGATACATTTTTATTTTATTTTACATTAGGGGTGAAAAGATTGATAGAATTTACCATAAATTAATGAAATATGATTATGAGGCTTAAAAGATCAATTTTTATTTTTTATAATTTTAGGTTAAATAAATTTAAAATATGAAACTATATGGATGAAATGTCAGATGTTTTCAAATTCTTCTCACTATTTTTGCCTTTTTCTGTTATATACTTGGAGCTAATAGCTAATCTGTTAATCCAGTAGCTAATGGCTATTTGATTAACCATTAAATGTTTTCTACTTGTTTGCTTTTATTTTTATTTTTTACTATAATAAACTCTGCACACCAATTTTACTCCTGTCCAAATGTCAAAATAATGAGTAAATCTTTATTTTTATTTTATGTTTGGAGTGAAAAAGATGGTTACAGTTTTCTGGAAATGATTTAATAATGAAATTGTCTGAAAAGAATGAACTTTTTAAAGTGTTTAAAACAAGTGGGATAAAATGTGGGACCTTTTAAAACTTGTTTTTTAAATTATTTCACTAATTTTTTCTTTTGAAGAATAAAACGTTACTATTATGTCACAGTATTTGCAACAGAACTGCCATACAGATCCACAAGGCCCCCATACAGTCTATTATTGAGCTCACGGCCTTTGTACTAAAGTTAACGTTCATACAACACCTTTAATTAAAACAGACACATCTACATCACGTCACCTTCGTATCATCCTGTTACTGGACCCTGGTTTCGAGTGTTTAAAACATTCCTCTCTAATCTTTAATAAAAACACACACAGGCAACCTTGTCAGTCGAACGGCAGAGATGCAAAGAGGAATTGGAGGAACGGCCTTGCTTCAGCCCTGTTCTGAATATGTTATCAGCGCCGCTTCCCTTGAACTGTCACAACTTGAAAATCCACCGCGTTAAGAGCCTCAACACGCAGGCAGCCGTGAATATCTGTTGCTACCACAGACTTGGCCACAGGAGCTCTTAAAAAGCACTTGTTGTAATACACGACCAATTTTCCCTGGCAGCGAGTGGAGGAGGGAGGGAGTATTAACATCTTCTCGGCCCGGTAGGGCTTTAATGTGACTGCGATGTTATTATAGCCATCACCGGACCCCAAATGAATGGCCGGTGGAAGGGCCACAGCAGGAGAGAGAGAGAGAGAGAAAGAGAGAGAGAGGAGGGAACGCATCGACCTTCGCCTCGCCAAGGACAAGGACATGTGCTCATAAAAACGGGGTGGTCCAATTGTTCACACCAGCCAGGGCTGCTGAATCAAGCCTTGGAGTCAGGCTTATACGTCTGTATTACATCCACTTAGTAAGCTCGTAACTCACAATATACTTTTTTCTTTCAAGTCCTCCCTTCACTTCTGATGCGATCTTTCTCAGGTCAACAAAACGCAAGGGTAAAGAGTAAAAAAAGTAAGAACTACTGTGTACGACTTCTGTACACATTAAGGATGGTCAAAATCATATTATGTGTAATTAATCAGAAAAACTGCCACAATTAATATTTGGCACTTGATCATGGCTGGGATTAAGGACTTAAATAAATCATTGCAGAGCAGAGCTAACACTAATGCTAAAACAGATCTGACACTAATAATAATGCTAAGTTAACACTAACACACCATATTTCCAGGTACTAGTTAGGGTTGGGCAAATGTGTAACATTTAATTCTTTAATTAATTCTTGGCACTTTCTGATTACTTTGATTAGTAACTTATAGAAGTAGTTCTGGTGTAGCGCTAACACTGATGCTAACACATCGCTAAAGCGAAGTTAACGCTAACCCTCCATGTTTCCACATACCAAGTAGAGTTGGGCAAATTATTATTGTGTGTTTAATCGTCAGAAATACTGTCACCGATTAATATTTGGCACTTTGTAATTACTGCAATTAGTGACCTTTAGAAGTCAATGTGGCATGGAGCTAAGGCTAATGCTAATGTGGCGCTAACACAGAGCTAATAGCAATGATAAACTAACACTAACACTCCATTCTTTCAGGTGCCAAAAAAAGTTGGGCAAAATTGTATCGTAATTAATAGTAAGAAAAACTCACACTTGCTGATGTCTGCGATAAGTCATTGTGGCATGGAGTTAACACTAATGCTAACATAGCGCTAATGCTAGTGCTAAGCTATCACTAATCCTCCCTAAAGTCAAAAACATGCATGTGTGATTGTCATCTATTAATTGTCCTATTAATCATTATCAGATAAATGCCACAATTAATTATATTTTTTTGCCAATATCTCCCAACCCTAGTAGACATGTCGGGATTAATTTGTAGTGCCATTTTTATAAAAAGCTTTGTGGTTTTGTACAGTAGTTAGTGTAACAAATAGGCTTTAATATCCCTGGCAGGCCATGTGATTAATTTCGCCATCCTGCATTGTAATGGCGAGCGGTTCTCCTCGACAATAGGTGCTCTCATCTTTGAACAGTTTTTCCTGCCACCCCTGCTCCTTTGAAGTATAATTATTTCACTTTAATTAGAAGTGAATCGTGCTTAGTAAACACACACACAAAAAATAATAAAACACACAATCTCTTCAGATTAATAAGCCGGGGTAATGCGTTCGGCACGGGGAGTTGCTTTGACTGGGTATTGGCTCTGATCCAGTTCGGACATGATTCCCATTGTGCAGCAGCTCGGCAGCCTTGATGAAACCGACCGGTGAGTAACGTTTGTAGAGAGGAGGAGGAGGACAATGAAGAAGGAGCTCAGGCCCGTGTTCAACACTGAATTCTGCCATTGTTTCAGCACAAAAACATGTTGTTCTTTGTTGTCCGATATTAATAAAACATTCACTGAAAATCTGTAAGTCAAATATCTCCTAACTGGGGACACTTTTTATGCCATTCAAGTGGGTCTTTAATCAAAATTACATGCAGATTTAAAAAAATAAGATGGGCTTCTTTGAAGTTCGGCTCAGTTCTTCAAAAGAAAATGTCTTCAAGCTTTGGAGTTTCAATCAGCCAAGACGTTTTCCAAAAACCTAAATACCGACTTGTTCCATATCAAACATACTTTAGATGAATTCAGATTACAAGAAGTCTAACAACCTTTCCTAAACACGTTCAATTATACTATCAAACCGAAAAAGATAAAATGCTCTAATATTTACGTGCCAGATTTAGCTGCTCTGCGTGGGGAGGGAGAGGAAGGAGGGGAGGAAGAGGAGAAGGAGGGGGGTTTCGCTCTCCCAGCAACTAATTACTTAAGCAGTTGTCAAAGGTTTGAAGCTCGCTCTTGAATTCCAATGAACACTGTCCATGGACAGCGGTGGTTTTGCATATATTATGAATATTTCAGCTTCTCCCAGTAACCTTGGTGTCGTTTGGCAGATAGGGGCTGGCAGAGAGCCATTTAAAAGCTTCTCTGTTGCAGGAGGGAGGAGACAGGGTATTAAGCTTTATCTATACTTGACATTTCAGAGCGTTTGTAATTAATTCATATAGAAAAATCTTTCCTAGCTCCGTCTAAATGACTGGCCACAATAAAAAGGGGGACCTGTTTGACTATTGTTTCTGCAAAGGACGCCAGGCATAAACCCGATGTCAAAGTTTCACGTCACAATTCTCACGAAACCCAATTATTTGAGAGAACAAGTATTCCATTCACTTCTGTAGAGTTGTCTCTATTCTTATGTGTTCAAAATTCAAGGCCCGAGCTCACACAGGTAGTTGAGTTCCAAAGGCATTCGACTGAGGTTTCGATATATAAACCAGAATAATGATCTGCAACAGACGTAAAATCTGAGATTACAACCAGATGGAGGAAACTGGTCTCGCTGTGTGTCACAGATTCTGGCTAGGAGCCATACACACAGGTGTGTTGCTGTTTATCGGACCCCACTTCCATTTTAATTAAGAAACCACGCCTGACAATAATTCCTAAAACACAGGGTCTGTGTATCATTGATTGTGGGAAGTGTTGAGAAGCTCAAATCATTCGGAGTTCCCAATTGGCTTGTGAAAATTGCTAACCTTTTCTAAACGATGTAAACATTTTGTTTTTGTTGAGTCATTGAGACAACTCAGTCGTATGTTTTACATCCCTTTAAGTCTGTCCCAAACTAGTTGTAACTTCAGACATTATTTGATGAATATTTAAGTCAACTGTAAAAAGCAGACTGTCAAAAACACTGTAGGCTGTAAAATAAATATATTATCACACAGACGTAATTATGTTATTTATGATGCTAACTCCTTAGTCAATATGTATTTCATTAGCTCCGGAGTAATGTTAGCTCTAGAGCTAATATAAATATGTTGTTAGCTCTATAGCTAGTGTTGTAGTTAAGACCACCCGAGACCAAGTCAAGACCAAGATCACAGTGTATCGAAACCGAGACAAGACCAAGACTTTTAAGGCCTGGATCAAGTCAAGACCAACACCGAGTCAAGACCAAGTCCAGAATAAAAACAAAAAACAACTAGTTATCAAAAAGATAGGGTATTCTGTAAATATATAGCTAATTTTTTAAATAGAGCTAATATTGACAAAATCTTTGTGTGAGGTCTGAGTAAATAGTTTTGCTACAGAGGCAGATTGCTAACGCTAACTGTGATAAAAGTTTAATGTTGTCCTTACTGTCTCTGAAAGTGAAGCACTGTAACATTTATAAGTTGCTGTATGCTTTCTCCTGGATGTTGTTTTACAAATATATTCTTTATTATTTATGTTGCTAAACTGTGTTACTGAAGATTTTGCAGACATCTTCTCCCGCTCCCAAACAACCACTGCTCACTTTTTTGGAGGGCCATGTGAAGGTGAAAGGGGGTGGGGATGGGTGACAGGGGTAAATAAATAAATAGCAATGAGTCTGGTTTGGATATGAACCAGTATGTTTTACATCTAATGAACACATAGATTTTAACAAAAAAACTGGATAATAATCTGGCAGTTTAGTGATATTTTCATAATTGTGGTCTTGACTGGTTTTGAAATAAAATCCCAAGTCCTCAATGTCCGACACCAAGACAAGACCACATACAAATGGGGTTGAGTCCGAGACAAGACCAAGTACATCAAAAAGTGGTCTTAAGACCGGTTTTAAGAACATAATCGATCTCAAGTACAACACTATCCATAGCTAATACTGTATATATGGTGTTAGCTCCAGAGTTATCATGTTTGAATGTTTCAATCCATATATTGTGCAGAACAACATAGAAAATAATACAAAATATAACTTTATTATCACATCTTGTTTTTCAGTGTTTATTTCATTGAGTTTAAAAGGCAAATGATAGACAGTGGGGACCTTCACACGTGACTAGCCTCTTTCACAAGACAGTTCTGCGAAATCGCTGCACAGACTGGTCCAGCTTCAGGTCATTCATAAATCACAGGAGAAGCCAGCCAGGTTCCGCTCACATGTACATGTTCATAAATGAACCCAGCAGCGCGGAACCAAAAGAAGAGTGGAGCAGAATTCAGCTTGGCTGAAGTGGACCGTGACATATTTATTGTGTGATGGGCGTCTGTCTGGTATAAAACAAAACAAACTAAATAACTAATTTTAGTGATCCTGTGGTTCAATATTTTTTTGACCAATTAAAAAGTTCCTGTTCTGTGTCATCTTTAATATTCCCTTGGTAATAAATCTAAAACGCAAGTCTCAAAAGTCAAATGCACAGATGAGCAGATCCATGCAGGCCTGTGTGTGCAAATCTTGCTGCTTGCCTGCTCAAATTTTGCTGCATGCGCTCCTTTTATGCTACAGAATTCTCTCCATAGTTAGGGATAGTCATCCAGTTTGAAGGGATCCTAAGAACAGTATTTCAACATATTTGTGCAACAGTACATGTATCTGTATTGAACCATTCAATACAGTGTTTTAGGTTCAACATGCACTTGTATTGAACAATACAGATATTTAAATTTTATTTTATCAGCTTGTCTTCTGAAGATGTGTTGTGTTGAAGGCTCACAGGATCTGTGTTCGACGACTTTACCTAGGTTGCATTGTTGAGCACAGATCCACTGAGCAACTTGCAGTTTCAGCAACATTTAATTTAAAAACTGTTCTTTGAGGTTAAACAAATGTTCATAATTAATTTCAATAACTTACAAGTTAAGAAGGGAATGGATTTTACTCTTTTTATCGAAAAAATATCCAACCATGAGACTAAAGTATCAAACCGAACCGAATCGTGAATTTTCTGTATTGTTGCACCCCTAATCAACATGTAAATGAAAAAGCCCATCTAAACTCTTACACTACGCTATGTTTTACAGTTTTAGCTGACTAAATTGTCATTTTCAAAATCTGCCTCCAGCAAAACTCAATCGGTGGTTCATAGATTCCGTAGGAGCAGCTAATTAGATCGAAATAAATCTACTGTGCTAAAAACCTGGGAGACTCGGGATGAATGTTAGTTATTAAAGTGGCGTGAGCAGTGGTGGAGATGAAGGAGAGGTGAGAGAACATGTTGTGTACGCTCATTCATCAGGTGGACATAAACTCTACTGCCCCACAGCTGGATGTAGAGTAAATGAAACAGCGCTTTAAAACTGAACCTCTGAGGCAATCAGTGACAGTCGGAGGCAGCCTGTGAGGGCAGAAAAAAACAAAAAAAAAACCATGAGGTTCAAAAGAAATCAACATGAAAATCACCAAGTTAGGACTGGAACATGTTGATTACCATGAAGAAGGCAAACTGCCTGTTAGTTCAGAGAACAGAGTGAGGTTTTACTTCCTGTGATTTGAAAGGGTACAAACAGATTTTGCTGTTAAACTGCAAAAAAAACAAAACGCCCGATGCTGTGGTTTGTGGCAGCTGAGCGGTTATTATTGGCGTTTACATCACTGATCCATCCTTTTGGTACAGTTTGAAATGTCAGTTTGGGCCCTGTTGACAGCTGATAAAGTCATTGCTTTGAACTAAAAATCCATCACATCATTATGCTATAATGGTAACAGTAAAATTAGTTATGTAAAAATCTGAATTGGGGAATATACTTTAACTAAACATAAAATTTTGACTTGGCAACAGAACGTATTGAGAGAGTATATCCAATTTGGACTAAATGAACATCTTTTTTTTTTATTTAAAATTATTTTAAAGTTGACTGAACACATCTTTATATCAGGGCTCTCAAGTTTTGACCTGAGCTTGGAGTGAGATTTTGAATCGCTGAACATTGTTGCCAACTTCTTAGTAAGAAAAGTCACTATTGGCCATCCTAAAAGCTGCTAAATAACATCATCATTCAATTTGCATGTTAGGATTTTTGTCAACAACTGTGATCAGGGCTGTATGGTATTTAAAACAGTGTTTAAAATCACTGGTGGGGGGTTTGGGGGTCCTCCCCCAGAAAATTTTGAATGAAATAGATGCAATTTCCTGCATTCTGGTGTATTTTAACAGGTTGTTAAACTTACCTTTACCTACACAAGTAAACACTTGGTGTGAGTATTCTATAGGTCAAGTGGAAGAAGTTCTCAAACAATTTGGGTCTGGGGACCCCTTAAAAGGGTGAAAATTTTCCAGGGACCCCTTCAATAAACCCATGCCGTTTTAAAAATAATTTTAATCCCTGAATTCCATAGGAATAGTATTTTTGTTTGGTTTAGATTGTTTTAGTAGTTCATTATTCTCCATATGCATTTTTTAAAATATAAACCAAATTAACAATTTATTATAACTTTTTGAGGACCCCTAAGATTCAGCTCGTCAGTTTGAGAACCTCTCTGCAATGGAAACACCGTGAACTAATAATAAATAATAATAAAGTTCATAAAAAAAACAAAATAAAATCTATGCACAACAGAAGAAAAAATATATGTAAATAAAACGAAAGGGAGCAGAAAGAAGAAAAATATATTCTAATATCTGCCCCATTTTCAAGAATCAAATCAAACTAGTAATTTACAAAAAACAAAACTAAAGAAAAAAAACATAAAACGTTAATATAATATATTAAGTTGTGTTCACCATTCAAATATAATATATATACTGCTCATGTGTTATTTGAGTGTTCTATTCATTTTTTTTGAGCAGTTGTATAACAAAAGTCTTTTAGCTTTTCTCTTACCTGTTT
>JARVJO010000186.1:7211085-7228867 GCA_031762555.1 Cynodonichthys magdalenae | reverse complement strand
TGCCTCCTGGACGCCTCCCTGGTGAGGTGTTCCGGGCACGTCCCACTGGGAGGAGGCCCAGGGGAAGACCCAGGACATGCTGGGAGGACTATGTTTCTCAGCTGGCCTGGGAGCGCCTTGGGATTCCCCCAGACGAGCTGGCCCAAGTGGTTGGGGTGAGGAAAGCCTGGGTCTCTATGCTTAGGCTGCTGCCCCCGAGACCTGACCCTGGATAAGAGGAAGAAAACGGACGAACGGATGGACACAAATTTTCTTACTTTTAGTGCTAAGTATACAGTATATACACACACATATACATACAAACAGCATTCAAATTTCACAGTCTCAGGAAAGACTATAGAATGCAGCCAATAGGCATTTAGTTAGAGAAGTATTGTAACAATTAGGGGTGAGCCGAAAAATCGGTTGGCCTATTTATTTCCCTAATTTTGGGAGATCTGAGATTGACCAATCCTTAGATAAGATGAGTGGAAAAGATCGTTGGAAAAGATCGTCTTCTCTATCTCCACAAAGATTTGAAAATCAGCCACTGTCCCCTTCTGCTCTGCTGTGAGCACTACCTAATGTCCAGTAAAAACAAGTCTGTATTGTTTCAAGGGTATTGTTCAATCTATTTCAATAAAATAGGACTGGAATATTGAAGTTGTATTTTGACCATATAATATCTGACAATGTCAGCTATTTAAAAAATTAACATCGACCAAAGTTGGAATCGGCAAGTCAGACTTTTTAAAGATCAGTAATCAGAGATCGGCCAGAAAACTGGAATCAACGCACTCCTAGTAACAATGCCCTGTTCGATTTTCCGACACCTCAGGACGCCCTCAGCGCACCATGCTGTTCTTTGGGTTGGCTGACTTTTAACAGAAATTTCTGCACATAAGTTGTACATTTTTCCCTACATAAATTTCACAAGGTTCTGTAAACTACAAGCCAAGTTGAAGTGACGACTATAATTATTCTATGAAGTAGAGGAAGAAACAAAGAATACTCTGGCTTGGATAGAGGGGGTTGGTAGAGATTTTACAGCTTCAGCCGCTGTTGTTCCATCCATAATTTTTAATTTCCTTACTTAATTTTCATGAACCTCTGTAGGCTTCTTAAGCAGGGTGGTGGGGGCGTTGGCTGAAACAGTTTGGTGAAAAGAAGTAAAACTAATTAATCAAGAGGGTGCTATCTATGACTTGTGATCTGAAGGTGGATTCCTGTTTTCTGGGTTACTACAACGTTCCACCGGGAATAGGATCCATCTGTGGGACCACAGAGACCAGTAAACCCTTCGTTGAAGCTGGCTCAGCAGAGTGTCTTGTTTGTGTGCTTTCTGACTACTTCCTGTGGGGAAACCATGGGTCTCTGGGTGTGAACCGTTGGCAGGGGGATCTAGTTTCGTTTGCTGATTGAGATAATAATTACTGTCTGCTGCATTTGTTTATACTGAAAACTGTTGTTAAAGCTCTTCATTGATTTGTTTTTGCTTCTAATCCACAAGATAATTAACTTCTGGACTAGAGTTCTTCTATTTCTGCTGAGGATTGTTTTCTATGAAATTAAAGAAGTTATTAAGCTCTTCATCAATGTTTATGCAGGCTCAGCTCTGTCTGAAACTAAAGCTAAAACAATTAAAAAAATATCTTTGACGGATTTGTGTCTTAATGTGATTTTTATTTTTTCATGATTTTCACATGAACCGTGTCTCACCAGTCATCAGTTATAAAACTGAAAACGTCAGACTATTGTGCTGCACAGAAAGACACTCGAAGGAGGCATTAGTCACTCAGAGCCATTAGCATGTGAAATGTGAAATCTGCTTCATTTTAAGGCTTTTCTCTCCCAACAGCCATTTTTTCCATGAAACCCATGTCAACCAACGAACTTTAAGGGGAAATGATCACAAATTATTAATGAGGTCAAATTGAGGCTTTTTTTTAAAAAACCTTCTGGACACCAGAGGTTTCTCTATAATCCAGTCTGGTCTACTCAGTCTTGGTGGTTTTCAATACAACTGAGGACCACCTTGATGTGAGCGGGACAAACTGCCTTGTCATTATCTTCTATCCAAGGCAAACAACACTGAAACAGGGCAAATAAGTGAGTCTAGTCCAGGACTTCTTAAACATTTTGGTTTGCGGACCCCTTACAGAGGGGAAAACCTTCCAATGACTCCCTTAAAAATTTCATGCTGATTAAAAATATTAAAAAAAGTTTAACCTTCAAATGTCATGGGAATAATTGTTATTCTTTTGGTTAAGTATGTTTGTTTTCCACATTTTTAGAGGCGGGCCGAGTCGTTTCTGCATTCTCCTCTCTGTCAACTCACTCTGGGTTCATTAAAAAGAGCTGAACATCAGATATTATCCAAGATTAACCTTCAGGGTGGATAAAGCTCGCTTGCAGCCTCGCCGATAACCTAGGCTGTGTTCAAAACGGGAGGAAGGACCCGGTTGAGTTGGGCCGGGTCCTTGGTAGACCGTGAAGACTGGAAGAAAGACGCTGTGAATTTGGACGGTCTAGCCTTCGGCTTTATTCTCGCCCTTACCCCGACGTACGTCTGTTCGCCTAGCAACCGTGACAACGCTAAACAGATGCAAAATTAGATCGAAATGAGAAAAATATCAATGTATTAACATTATTAAAGTCAAAACAATAAAATTAACTTTAAGGCAATATTTGAAGGACTAATGGACCTGCCGTAGTTGCATATTTATTCTGCTATACTAGCTCATTTGATTTCTGACTAAAATAATATTTAAAAACATGTCTATACAAATAAAAGTATTAACACCACAACTTCTTGAAACCTTTAATTTTTATACCGTCAGATTTTTATTTAACGTATTCCTTTCTCTCGCATTGTCCGCCATTACTAGCAGAAAAAAATCTCCGGTAGGCCTGCAATGCGTTATGGGATATGGTGGGCCGGGAAGGATCCATCGAACCAGTCCTTCAATTTGGAGCCCAGGAAGGACGCATTTGTCGGCCGCTTCGGAGGAGTCTTCAGATTTGGGCAGATCGCGGCGCTGTGACGTAAGCGGCTGACAAATTCGGCCTTCGGAGAACCCGGCCTCTCGTTTTGGACACAGCCCTAGTCAACGTCATAATTTACCCAGTATGCTTTGCGTGTAAATAAAATGCTAAACAGTCTACAGTATTTTTACAGACTATATTTTGCAGTAAAAATATATGTTAATCAAATAAAGTCTAATGTTACAACTAATCATGAATCACTGTGGACTATGTTTGTGGATGTCATTGTGATTTATAGAGAGAGTAGGGAGCAGGTGGAAGAGAGCCTGGAGAGGTGAAGGTATGCTGCTGAGAGAAGAGGGAATAAATTCAGACAGGTGGAAGTAGGTTAGTGAGTCATCCTAGACCAGACATTATCATTTAAATGACTGGTTCAGCCCACTTTCACCTTCATAACATCACTCCTCTCCGTCCACCCCTCTCCCCCAACAGTTCTGCTATTCTGGTTCACTCTTTGGTCACATCAGGTCTAGATTACTGCAAACTCCTTCTTTCCGGTTTACCAGCTAAATCTATCCAGAAACTTCAACTGGTCCAAAACTGAAAACAGCTTGTATTGTTTCAACCAGTCATGTCACACCTGTCCTTCATCTTCACTGGCTCCCTGTCAAATTTTTCATTTCCTATAAATATCTTAAATATCACAATATCTTTAAAAATCCTACTTTTTTGTATTATCCTTTTACAAAACCTAATGCTATTGATGTGGTGAACTTGCATGTGAAGCACCTGGGTAAAACTCGGAACATGTTGGATATCCTCAATATATCACTCAGCCAACGCTGAAAGAGTAAAACTGGTATAAGGGGTTAACCACTCAACGTTTAATCAATTTATACGACACTAATTGAGGTTCATTGATGGGTTGACCAAATCCTCATTTTCTCTGTCCTTTTCTTTTCTGCCGCAGCTCTCGGCCCCAGCTGAGCCTCTCGCCGCCCTCCGAAGGAGCAGGATGACAAGATGGCACAGCTGCTTGTACCGCCCGGACCAGACAGCTTCCGCCCCTTCGTCCCCGAGTCGCTGTCTGCCATCGAGAGGCGCATCGCCGAGGAGAAGGCCCGGAGACCGCGGTCGGAGCGCCGCAGCGACGAAGACGATGAAAATGGGCCCAAGGCCAACAGTGACCTGGAGGCGGGGAAATCCCTACCCTTCATCTACGGGGACGTCCCTCCCTCCCTGGTGTCAACTCCTCTGGAGGACCTTGACCCCTACTACAGCAATCAGAAGGTCCTTTTTCTACATTTTCAAAGCAGATATTTGTGAAACATGGTTGAATACGTCTAAGAAAGGCTCATTTTGACCCTAAGACATTCAGTGTCACCAGTAATAATGAGTCTAGCTTTTAATTATAGCATGACTCAGACTTCACAGGTCTGCACTTTCTTATTTAAGCTTTGTAGCAAGTAAAAGCTGGAAGCTAATTACCCAATGGCCTCAACAAACCTTTAAAAAAAGAACATTCAGGAAGTAGAAGTGAAAGTTATTCTAACAAACGTGTTGAAGAAGCAGAACAGCTCAATTTATGCTGTTTTTTGGCAGGAAGCCCAAACTATGTGAACAGATACATAGATATAAAGCTGGTAAGAATCTGATTTAGGTTGACTGATTAAAGGAAAGAGGCTAAGTTTTGATGTAGCCTAAAGTCAAAATTCAGGCTAACAGAGATGCTAAAGGCTAAGCTGAGCTATACTAATGCATCAAACTATCCTGAAGTTGGACTCAAAATAAAGACAAAATTTAACGAGTCATTTGTTATTTTAGCTCAGACCTCTGCTAGTGTAGCTCTAAGCTGAAACACGCTGAAATGTTATCGTACTTGTTTTTTTTAAAACCACTTTAACCTTTTCTCTCTGATTGTCTTTCAGACCTTCATAGTATTGAACCGCGGGAAGGCAATCTTCCGTTTCAATGCCACTTCTGCCTTGTACATCCTAAACCCCTTCAACCCTCTAAGGAGATTAGCTATTAAAGTTTTAGTGCACTCATATCCTTTCAGACTTTGTGACTGAGGATTAAAGAATTTATCAGACAAAAGAAGGAATTAAAATGAGCCGTCAGTGAAGACTTAATTTGTCTTTTTTTTGTGATAATCCAGTGTTTAATTTGACCATTTCTATTGTATGTTTCGTGCCTTAACTTTGTTCCTACGATGTTCAGCATGTTGATCATGTTCACCATCCTGACCAACTGTGCTTTCATGACTCTGAGTAATCCCCCAGAATGGGCCAAGAATGTAGAGTAAGTACCAACAATGTCTGTTTTCTCATCTTTCCATTGAAACAGTTAAATCTGAACACAACAAGCATCAACAATGTCACTGGGTGAAACTGTCTGTGTGTTCATAACGTGACGTGTTGAACAAATACAGTCAACTGACAATTTTGCTACCACAGCCATGATAAATAAAAAAATAGCATAAAACAAATGATGCAGATGTGGTTTGCTAGAGGTAGTCCATGCAAGAACTAGCACCACATAAACCAAACTACAACTGGGCCAGTTGTGGTGTGCTATCATAAACAGTGCCATCATTGCCAGACCTTAAAGCACTTGCCATGCCAGCAGTCAGCCAGCAGGGCCAGATCTGGTGCAGGTACGGCAAGCAGTTGCATCATTTAACTCTTTGAAAAACAAGTTTTTAGTATATTTATTCAAAATCCTTAATATCAAGCTTTTTTTCTCATGATTTTATTTTATTTTCTAAGACATAGCTTTCAGAAGTTTATAAAAAAGACAGTAAGTGTGAGCTTTTATTGTATAGTGAATCAGTGCCATACTGAACCAGAGGTACTTCTCAAATCCTGACTAGGATGTATCATTTCACCTCTAGTGCATTGCTTTTAATGTTTATTCTATGGTTGTGTACAGGAACAAGTTAAAAGGAATATTTAAAGGGCAATAATTCTACCAGAATATGTGTAATGCAAACATTTAAAGCTTTAAAAAATTACAATTTTGTGAACTTTCTACAAAATCTTAGAGATTGCAGTTTTCAGGTGATGTCATTAGTCCCACCCCTGCTCAGACTAGCCATAAGATTATCTATCTGGTCAGAATTAAACTTTATTTTTCCAAAACAAGGTCAAAGAGCTATCTGCAACAGATAAGATATTGAGCGTTCATAACAAAGAAATCAGGCTCATTTTGTTGATACAAAAAAATAAAAAGATTTATTTTATTACACAAAACGTGTTCTGAAACTGAGATCGAGATTAAGATGATTTCCAAAAGCTCTAGACTTTTATTTTGAAAGGCTTACAGTAAAGTCAGTCAGTTTTTCTATTTGTTTCTATCTTTTTTTAAACTTTAATATCAATAAAAGGTTTCCAGCTGTGATGAAAATAAACAGCTTTGTCCAAATAAATGAGGTCAGCAGAATTTGTGAGCTGAAGTAATGATATTAGAAGACTGGATTACAATTAGGACATTTTGATCATGTGGACAGAGTCTTTGTCACGTTGTTGTTGTAATCAGAACCAATCATCCTCTCTGCGTGGGGTTTTTCTCATTTCCTGTCCTCCTCTTCACCTCGTTCACCAGGTACACCTTCACGGGGATTTACACCTTTGAGTCTCTCATCAAGATCCTGGCCAGGGGCTTCTGTGTGGGGAAGTTCACCTTCCTGCGGGACCCGTGGAACTGGCTGGATTTCTGGGTCATCCTCATGGCGTAAGTGTTCTTACGATCGTCGATCTGTCACAGATTAAACCAGTCGAAGGCTTTTAACGCTAATCAGCCTCTCAGTTTTCATGAAGTCGCTCTGATTGTGAGAAGAAGAAGAGAACAGAGAGGAGCGCTGTAATCTGCAGCTCACTGGTTTTAAACAGCAGAGCTGGGGTTTTGGGTTACGGAAGTATTCACCTCCATTAACATTCTCATTTTATCTTATTTTTTGAAGAAACAAAATATTTTTATTGAGAAACAATACATTTACTGTTTAGTGTCAGTTTCTAAAGACGTAACGTGGATTGAGTGACAGTTGTCTTTGTGGTTAGCGATTAGCTGTTAGTGTTAGCTTCCGCCAATTTTTGTTTTACTTGTTTAACTGTTTAGACAAAGATGTATGGTTGCCAACTCGGCCCCTCCAAAATATGGGACAACTTAATCGAGGGCGGGAATTAATGATGTAATACATCAATTATGACGTCATCACACAATATTTTTTATTTCCCCAACATTTGAGCTACATCCACCTAAACAAGATTTAATTTCTTAATAATTTAATTTTTATAACTTTTCAGCTGCTGATGTCCTCAGTAAACAGAAGGATAGAGAGAAATAATATAAAAATTTATGTTGTTGTGAATATCAAACTCTTCTAGGAGTTACCACTTCAGAAAATAAATGTTTAAGAACAAAGTAATTGAAAAAATATAGATCAGGACTAAACTACATCTACATAAACACTACATGTTTTATATGTATTTTATATGTTTCATATTCTTTAGTTCATCCATGTTTTCAATGGTTAGGTCAAATGTGACATTAAATAGTGTGATAATACATTTGTGGCAGCTTTTATATTTATAATATTAATTTATTATCACATACCACACTAACACCATATCCACCTTATTCCTAGCCTCCATGATGCCTTATTGTGGGAGTGATTTCCGGTGCAAACCAGAACGAATGTGTGTTTCTGTTCGAGCTTCTCTGAATAGTGTGGATTTAAAAATGTGGGAACACCTCCTGACAGAGCTCAAATGAGATAGTTTAATTAAACTGCTGCTTACTGCGGGTGAGAGATGGGAAGATGAACTGAAGTGGCGGCAGATTACATTTAACAGCATATTTACCTACTTCAAACCTGTTGGGGCACCAGGTCAATGTTTATTCACCCTTTTTAATCAGACTCAAATACATGTGAGATTGTATAATATGCAGGGAAGTCTTATCTCATGCAAAAAAACTCAAAGATGAGGAACCAGCTTTGTCTGTTATGGTAATTTATCACAAAAATATAACAAGAATCCATTTAATTGAATCATGAATAAAAACAATAAAAATAACATTATAAAAGACGAAGCAATAAGGTTCCTAAAACAGGTAAAGATGTAGATTTGATGTTATTTGTCTAAGTTAAGGTCTGGATGTTTTAAATCTTTATAGAATGAAAATATATTTTTGTTTTCCTAATTAGTTGACAAGAGACCCAGGTTAAAACTTATATGTTTTTGTCAATTTGGGAAGATGTTAAGATCTTCATCAGATTAAGTGTTTTTAATCTTACTGCAAAATTTGCCTCAGCTGTTTAACCAGGTTGTTCTGCAAACACTTCACACGTAATGCCTTGATTAGGTACAGTTCATCAGCTCACCCAAGTTGGAGACATCCAGCTGTCTCATAGGAGGTGAAAAGACTCGGTGTGCTGGACCTCTTCCTCTGAAGTCCAGCCTGAGGTCACTATGGAAAGGTTCGTACAGAAGCGGACTCCCTGGAACGGCATGGCCCTCTGTCACAAAATATCACTGACCCAGATCCTGCTGGGTCAGTGATTAAAAATGACATTTTCCCTCAGATGGTTTACTCGTCCATCTTGAGTTCATCTCCATGCTTCGAGCATCAGCAGAAATCTAACTCTCTGTCATCATTCAGCTGTGTGTTCTAGTCACTACAAAATTATCAGGCCACTGTCACAGAACCCAAAACATTTCTCATGTCAAATTAGACAGAATGTCGTTGAAACATCAGCTGTCATTTTATCATCTGTTCAGGAGGAGAATAAGAATTTAGTCAGTTACATTTAACACAGGATGTTAAAGTTATTGACAGTTCAGATTCAGATTCAGTTCACAGTACAATCATACACACTTGAAACAAAATACCTTTAAAAAGGAAAATCCGGTCACAGACATGGTAATGACTTTTTATTCTTTTTATAATAAATCACAAAAGATCAAAGCAGACTGTCACGTAAGCATTATCTGCAGACAAGGACAGATCAATGAAAGGTAGGATAGAATTTGTTTCTTAGAAAGCTTTTTCAGAACAAAGTTCTGTCAGAGTTCTTTAGGAGACATGATGGTCCAGAGGTCATGTCAGGGTCACTGTCATTCATGCAACAAAACAAAAACAGAGTTTGTTCTGGTAATCTGAACACAAATTACTTTAAAATAAACTGTGGTCCGTGCTCTGCTACCTCAGTCAAAGTTTACTGCTACTTCTGCTATTTCTGACAGGAAGTTGTACCCATAATCATTTCTACAGTAGCACCCCCAGGAATGAGGTGGACATCTTGTGCTAAAGCTCAATAAACAGGCTAATGAGGCTGCTACAATCTGTTTTTGTCACAGGGCTCCTTTCTCTTAAGAGAGTAGTGCAAGTACAACACCAGTGTTTCATATGGTCGTTGCATTTGGCCTCTTCAGTTTGGGGACCCCCTTCAGCTCTGGGCGCTAGATAAATGCCCGCCTACCTATTGTGACGCTCTTATTGTAGGCTGCATTCAGAATTTGGCAGAAAGTATGGGACACCTTTACTTGGCTAAAAATACGGGATATACTGGCAAACATGGGACAGTTGGCAACCCTACAAAGATGTATGACACAGTCTGAGTGACAGTTGTCTTAGCAGTTAGCAATTAGCAGTTAGTGTTAGTTTCCATTACAATTTACTTGTTCACCGTTAGTAAAGCTTTATTACTAGTTACTGGATTAGAAAATAGTGAAGCTAAATTTTTGGTTAGCAACCTCAGGTAATAAATCTGTTTGTTTCTTAATTTATCAATTTTTGAAGTTGTTGATTTTTGGCACTGGCTTACTATTTTACATGTCTCTGCTCTACCTTGGGCTACGGCACAAGACGGTGGTTTTGCTTAGACTCCACCCCTCGCTGCCTTATTCCATTCAGAAGTCACACAAGGTTTAGATGTTTGTTTACACAGAACTAGCTGAGGTTTCAGAGGGGAACATTTTGGGCACTACCTCTTGCGTCTAAAAAAAAAGCTGCAACATGTGAAACTGCACAAACATGCGGCTGCAGTCAAGGGTTTTCCTGCACCTGTGTGAACAGCAGAACATCAATGAGCAACAGCTGATAAAGTCCTGTTTGTCCAACATGTAGGGCCAACTCAACCTCAAAAGAAGTTTCCTATAGTCACTATTTTGGATATATCTGTTGTGTTTCTCATCCATATCACTGAACTCTGGCATCAGTGTTGCCAGATAATTTGATAAATACCCTCTTTTAGCCTCACCTCATTTTCTGTGCACATTCTCAACACACACCTCATCTTACAACCTCCAGCTTCTGAGAAAGCGCTCCTTACTCATCACATCTTAGTTTTAAAGTGATCTTATATGGTAACTCTCATACAAACATGATTTAATCATGTCGATTCCCTGCAATAAACATAAAAAAACTTTAATTAAGTGACTTCTGAAGGTAAGGGTTTGGAGCTCAAATTAAAGGAAGTATGTATTCTGTATCGATTTATTCCTTGTTACTAAATTGAAGCTAGAAACTACAAAGACCACCAAGGGGGAGGAATACTTCCCTGACCTCTGGACTCTGCTGTAATGGATGTGAGCTCTGAAAGCTCATATTCGGCTTCACGCCTCAGCGACTTCAGCTGCTCGTCCCTAAAAGCGACAGAAGAAGCTGAAGCCTTACAGTGCCTCTTCTTCACACTTTGATGACGTGATTTTCTGATCTCTCTCCTGTTTTCTGTATTATAAACAGTGGATTTGATTTCTGAGCTGTGTGTGTGTATGACTGGGCAGCAGCCTGTGCTCTGCAGTAACTGTGCATTTAATCCTGCAGGTATGTAACAGAGTTTGTAAACCTAGGCAATGTTTCAGCTCTGCGCACATTCAGAGTATTGAGAGCTTTGAAAACTATCTCGGTAATCCCAGGTAAGGCCGCCTGCTGCCAACACTCCTGCCATTTGTCCTCTGTGTGTGACTGTTTGCCGCCCCCCTCCCCCCTCCCCCTTCCTTCCAATGACCCTTCCTTGTTGTCTTGTGGCCTTGTGTGTGGGTGCCTGACCTTGTGTATTTTTTGCGCGTGTGCGTGCGTGTTCCCCCTACCCCCAATCCAAAATGCCCTCCCTCCTCGTCTCCCTCCCCCCACCCCCTTCGTTCCCTTACAGATATGTCACAGAGTTTGTGGACCTGGGCAATGTCTCAGCACTGCGAACCTTCAGGGTTCTGCGAGCTCTGAAAACAATATCGGTCATCCCAGGTGAGAGAGCTACCCAGGCCCCCGTAGATTTAACTCAAATGCTAACAGCTAACATCCAAACACATGAACCCCACTCCCGCACCCCACTCCCCCCCACGTCTCAGCTCATCTCACTAAGCCTTATGACGCTTATCGCCGTCCCTCATGCTGCCTTCGTCCCAAGGCCAGTAAAAGCTGGAATCTGGCTCCAATCTGCACAGATTGACGGGATTCGTAGCTTTTAGATACATCCTTTCAGGCAGAAACTCTTTTTGGTTGAAATCTACTCTTGCCTTTGGGTTCTTCCAAGTAGATTTTGTGCACTATTTATTTTTTTCCTTTTTGCATGAGACATTGCAAAAGCCGATTTTCTTGTGGCAAGCTGTTACGTGTGTGCGTGTGTAGATGTGTGTGTGTTACTGTGTTTTCTCGTGCATGTCTCGTTCAATGTTGTGTGTTTTTTATGGGAAAACAAAATGACATGGTGACAATACAAACTGTCATTGGCTTATTATTTCAAAAATCACCTGATGATCATTTAGTTTTACAGCTGTTAAATGATTTAAAGTCTGAGTAAAGGAGACAAAACACTGGGATTTATCACATTGCAAAAGCAGATAGTACTGATTTCAGCTTAATGAAAAACAACATTTGAAAACTCAGCAGGAGTTTCTTATGAAGCTGTGGTGAGCAGCTGTTCTGCTAATCCACTAAAAGCTAATAGCAAAGTTAAATTTGCTTTATTCTGCCTCTTCTCTAACACACTTGTGTGATTTTAAGAAAAAGTTATGAACATGTACGTTTAAGATAAATAAATTTAAAAACAATAAAAATAATTAAGTAAGTAAATAAATAATAAGTAATAAAACGTTTTGTGTAAAAACTGGAAACCGTTGCAGACAAATTAGTCTCCACTAACAACTTCCCAAGAAGCAGTGGTGGGAACAGTTCAGATATTTTGCTAAAAGCTAAATTTAAGTGCAATGAATTAGCATTTAGAATTAACATAGCAAACTCTGTTATCCATTAGCAACCCAATTACGTGTTGCTAGCAGTTTCCCAACAAACAGTGGTGGACACAGTTCTGCTAATACACTAACAGCTAATAGCAACGCTTACGTTTTGTTTAGCTTATTAACATTTTTGCTGACTTTGGAAACTGTTAGTGGTCCAATTAGCTTCCAGAAATACAAGAATGGGGGGCGCTGTTACTCTAATCCAGTAATAGTTTATAGCTGAAACAAAACACTTACGTTTTGTGTTGTGCAAATTATGGAAATCATTAGCAGACAATTTAGCTTTTGCTAACGGTTTCCCAACAAACATTGATGGGCACAATTCCACTAATCTGCTAAAACAGCTATTAACAAAGCTAACTTTTCATTTAGCAGGTTAGCTTTTTCACAAAGTTTGGAAACCATTAGCATAGCAATTGGCTTTGCTAATGTTTTCCCAACAAACAGTGGTGGGAACAGTTTTATTATCCTCTTTCATAAGTCAAATCTGTGTTATTGCCGCACGGACCTGTCTGGCTTTAATCCCCCCGGGTCATTCATAAGACCACAGGTGAAGGCGGGCAGGTCCCGCTCACATGAACGCGTTCATAAATGAACCAGCAGCACGGATCCAAAAGAGGCGTGGAGCAGAACTCAGCTGGGCTGAAGTGGAGAGACAAATTTATTGTGGGACAGACGTCTGCTGCCTCGTATCAAACAAAACAAACTGAATTAACTTATTTTAGTGATTCAGTGGCGGTTTAATATTTTTTAAACCAACTACAAAGTTGCTGTTTTGGGTGATTTTTAATATTCCTTCTGTAATAAATCTATTTGTTAGATCCTGTGGTCGCTCACTGATGTCATCAGCTCATTATCATTTTCTGAGCGTGGATCTGCGAGTTGCTTTTTCACAAGTGGGTGAGCAGGGCTCGGGCCCGGCTCTGATACTACCTCCACTCGCGGATCAGGGGGGCATCAGAGGTGGGCTAATTTTACTCGCCTCTCCGCCTTTGTCTTTTTTCTGAATGCTCGGGGGAGGACAGAACACGCATCAGACCCGGACTGAGCTGTCTTATGAAACATGCTATTAATTTGCTAACAGCTAATAGCAGAGATAACTGTTTGGCGGTGTGGCTGCCCAATTTGTACCGAAAGCACGATCCGTACCAGAAGCTCATTTGCGCATGCCCCAAAAGATTTGCATGTAGCAATCAGCTAGACTGATGACAGAATAGCCTCTCTGCCACGGACTCTAGGCCACGAAAAGCACTTCCGGTTCGCAGGCACTGTTAGCAATGGCTTTTTGTTACTTCGTGGCTGCAGGACTTGCGACTGTTAATGATGTCCACAGTACAGGATTTGCATATTACATGTACCAACATTAACACAGGAGGCGTACAAATTAACAAAAGTCCAGCCAAGTGGAAAAAATTACTCTAAAACAGATTAAAGCAAAAAAAACAAAAAAACAAAGATAAGACGTTATTGTTTATGGTTCCAGAATTATGCCTTTTTCACTATTCCCTGGCTGCTTGTTGTGTGCACTTATGTCGTTGGAAAGAGCAGAGTCTGGACTTTAAATTGATGGGCTACTCGTATGGTTTGGATCATGTTGCCCTGATGTTGGTGCACTGAAAACATGGAATGATTTTCAGGCAGAGGTTTTGCTGCTCTCGCTCGGGTTGTGTCTACACAGTAATATACACTTTAACAAATCTTTGCTTTTGCATAAAGACTTGCGTAAAATAATTTCCTACTCTGTATAACACAAACGCGCAAACAAACACTTACCTTGTGAAGAATCTGTCCTTGTCAGAAGCAGCAAAATGGTGAATGCCGGACCGCAGCCTCAGCGTCAGGCTCCTAAACTGTTCCCATAGCTGGTCTATCATGAATGAATGAATGAATAAATAAACGAATAATCATTGTAGCATACTGATAGCTTTACTTGTAGCATCTATGCTAGCCTCGCTCATATACAGCACTCTACTCCCGGACTCTACTGCAGTCAGTCCAGCATATAATAATAATATTTTACTTAAAAAATTATACACATCCCCAATAACTTTCTTTAACTGATGCAGAAGCATTGGCTCCAGTGATAAAAATTCACACAGACATAAACACATGTATTATATGTGACAAGCTAAGCTATTAGACATCGGTAAAAATACCAAACTTTTTAACAATCCACTCTTTCCAAGTCTATTGAAGTCCTCAACCCTCTAGTCAACTTTTCAAATGAACTTTCCTGTGATACCTGAAGTCGAATGTGTTGAAATTTGCTCAAATAACGTTATCTATTACTGTATTAACACTAAATCTCCACGGAATCCATATGATTTTCCAGTCAATTGCGAGCGCAGCGGAAAATGTCTACAAATGAAATGCGTGACGTCATGAGTGAAGGTCTCTATTAGCTTCCATTAAATTTAGCTCCGCTAACTGTAAATCTGTTAACACAAAAAGTTATCCCTCACGTGCAGCGCTGCACGCTTGTGTCAGGTGCCTTTTGTGTGAATGTTGCATCTTTAACATTTTGTGTTTCCTGTGTTAGTTTTTAACTTAAAGGAAACAATGACATGAAAAGCAGATTGAGTAACAGTCACCTTCATCTGGTAAATCATCTATCCCATAGAGCACCTCTGTTGACATCACTGTTGCTGACCTATTTTCAGTCACTTAGGACTTAGAAGTTGCTAACTAGCCATTAGCTCACCAGTCTAATAAGAAATTTGTTATTTTTATATATTGAGGTTGTTCAAGAAGCAACATTGAACAGGTATAATATATTAATTGTTCAAAACATTATTCTTTTAACTCTATTATTCTCTAAATCTCAGTTGTTTATAATTTTCTCTTACATACAGCCTGTTTACACTGAAACCTCTTAAGTGGCTTTACTCGGACTTTAACCTTAGCTCTGTTTTTGTGGCATTGCAAAGCAATGTTTAAGCAGTGCAAGAACATGCTGGTGTCTTCTTGCAGGAACACATTTGTGGCTAACATGGTACCATTACAACAAGGATGAGGAGTGCGGCTTTCAAAATATCAAAGAAGGATTTTATCTACTGTATATAGAAATTAAAGGTTGTTTATAACCCACTGCAGAGCTTTAAACTAAATTATTATGTTGATAGATGACATGATATAGTACCACACCCAATTTTAGCTCAGTTATCTGTAAATTTCACTGATTTGGAGCCATTTTTGTGTTGACTAAGGTGGCCATTTTGAACTGACTTTGAAAATTTAGTCCAAATGATTACATTTGGTTCCCATTTAGCTATTACCACACCAAGTTTTAGCTCAGCGTTTGTAAGATGTGGTTTGCCAGAGGTGATCCACGCATGGGCCAGCGCCACATAAACCAAACCACGACCAGGCCAGTTGTGGCATAACAGATTTGGACCATGTAAATCAAACCACAATTGGGCCAGTGGTGGCATACAATCTTAAAAACAGTGCTATCATTGCAAGAACTGGCCCATACCTGTCTGCTTTGTGGGAATACACCACATTTTGAGACATTGTTACCTCTCACCGTGCGAAGATATCGATAAAACAGCTGAAAATCTCCAAAATAAAGCCAAATTTATTTTCCACCATTATCAACGTCCTTGTTGTTGTTGCTGTGTTTACACAAATAAACTAACCAACATGTCCTCACTGGTTTTATTGCACACAATGGAGCTGCAACTGCAAAAAACAGATCACTTTTAAGTGTTGCAGTGATTTTCCCACCCTGCCCCTTTTTAGTTTCTGAAACAAAACAGATGTTTTAACCAAAATTAGAACTCTGTACATTTTAAGCAGTAAACTTTGTCAGCTTGCTTCCTGTATGACAACCACCTCACACAGGAAGCTACTTCCCTGCTGGTTTTAGCATGCAGTAATCACTCTTCCATATCCCTATCCTGTCCTCCTTCATCCCGCCACCCTTTGTCCTGCCCAGGCTTGAAGACCATCGTGGGCGCCCTGATCCAGTCAGTGAAGAAGCTGTCGGACGTAATGATCCTCACCGTCTTCTGCCTCAGCGTCTTTGCCCTGATCGGCTTGCAGCTCTTCATGGGCAACCTGAGGCAGAAGTGCATGCGCATCGTGAACCATGACAACAGCAGTGACGTCAACGCCACCGCCGTCAACGACACCAGCCTTCTGGGCCTCAACACCACCTTCAACTGGACTGAGTACATGAGCGATGAGAGTAAGTGAAACGACAGGGTTAACTAGGGTCAAGCTGGCGCCTGACTCATAAGCTGGCTGGTAGGGCGGCGGTGGTGGTTGTGTTAGAGGAGCCATGATATGGAGTGACAGCGACGCCTCGGAGCGAGCTCTCTAACATGGGCTGGTAGGAGAAGGCTGTTGAGAAAATGTGCAGCAGCTACATGACAAACTGACGTAGAATCAGAGAGAGACAGAGCTGTTTAAAATGACGTTATGGATAAACAGCATCAAATGTTATTTGCAGTCAGGCGTGATGATGTAAGGTCCTTCTAACATCACATAGAGAACATGTGTGTGGACATGAAAAAGCCATGTTGTTCCTCCTCCTCTGCTGTGACAGACCTCCTCTTTCTCTTCCTTTTCTTTAGGTAATTATTATTACCTCCCTGGCCGCAGGGACGCTCTGCTCTGTGGAAATGGCAGCGGCGCGGGGTAAGGCTTGACATGTTTTATTTATACGACCAATTAAAAGCACTGCAGAGCTCAGCGTTACACAATTAGCATCAACTGTCATTACCAGGCCAAAACTACTGAGTGGCTTGTAGCCTCACTTACTCCTATATAATTCCAGCAGGTAACTGGAATTGGCCAACTTTTAGTTTTAATGATGCAGTGTGAAAAAAATCTTTCTTTTGATGATTTCTGCTTAATAATCCAAATACTGTCAACTCTAAACTAAAAGGTATCCCACTTTGGTTCAAAGTGATCTCTGACCACTGTCACATGTTGGACTTAATATGTTATTTCTCTGTTCTACTAAAAGTTGTTTGTGACACATGAAAAATTACACAAAAATGTGTTTATTATATTTTACACTTAAGCACGCCATTATTTTGTTACTGATGCAATGCATTCTGGGGGCGATGATAATGGTGATGATGGGTTGGAAACTAAAATATAAAGAGTCATCTCCACAAGTGCCCTCGGCTGCAAACTGTGCAGAATGGGTTGGGTTTGGATAGTAGATAGAGTCGGATGTCCAATGGGCGTGGTCACGGCTTGTATGGAATGTGATTGGACGAGGTGAGATTGAGGGCGGAGTTGGGTGGCAAGCAAGCAGCGGTTCTGAAAAAATGGAAGAACCCCTACGTATCTTTAAGAGAAGTCAAAATATGAACAAACCAAGAAAAAATAACATTTTTATGTTTTAAAATGATAAAATAATTTATTTATAAAAATGTATGTAGAATGTATGTATGTATGTGGTCCCCCTGTTTAAAAAAGGGGACCGCAGAGTGTGTTCCAACTATAGGGGGATCACACTTCTGAGCCTCCCTGGTAAGGTCTATTTAGGGGTCCTGGAGAGGAGGGTCCGTCGGATAGTCGAATCTCGGATTCAGGAAGAGCAGAGTGGTTTTCGTCCTGGT
>JARVJO010000186.1:7184315-7198544 GCA_031762555.1 Cynodonichthys magdalenae | reverse complement strand
CTTGACACGCAGCGGCTGAAGGAGCAGGTGAAGTTCATTAGTCTTCCAGAGTTGAATTTTCGTCTTAAACTCCATTAACTAGCAAGAGATATAATATAGATAGGCTAACAACAATATTTAGTTAACTAGCTTAACATATTAGCATGTAGCTTATTAAGTCAATAATTTAGCTAACATTATCTGCCTCAAACAGCAGGACTCAACTTACATGGTTTGTTTGGACAAAACTGTGCAAAGTTTTTGCCTTTTGCTGCTCTAGCAGGTTTTAGCTCTGCAGCTCGTCTTCACTCGTTGATCTACAGGTACGCCTGTGTTAGCTCGTGGTGCGTTTAAAGACGACTTAGGAAAACACATTACAGATTCTTTATAACGGATTAAACGGTTGTAATGGCTGAAAACAGTACGGGGGACAGAGGGCACAGAATGGGGATGAGCTAGTGACATGTTCCACACGTCTGTTATGCCCATATGAATGATAAATGAACGCTTAGTTAAAAATTGCTTCTCCTCTGGTGTGTGGCTTTGGCTTTTGCTTCTCTCACTGCTGCAGCTGTGCGAGGGGCAAATATTGAGCGTGTCACAGGGAATATAGGTCAAAGGTAACAGGTGATGTCATGTTTTTTTTTTTTAATAACATAACATTTTTAATACATATTTTAACCAGGTTTTAAAGGAGGGCCTATGCAAAAAAAATGCAAAAAATACACTTGACCAAAGGTTAAAAGGGGCAGGTGCCCCCCCAGTTATTTATGCATTTTATTAAATTTCTGCATAAACGGTGAATGATGTAATTATAAAAGAAGAAACAAACATTGACTGAACATTTGGCATGAGGTGCTCCATCTGAAGAACTCTGGCACACAGCCAGAGATGATGTGCGCTCCAACCATCACTGATAACAGTAATATACCTAAACAAGCAGCGAGTGTTTAATTAGTCGGGTAGTTTGTGTTTAATAGTGTTCAGCAGTCTGGATCATAATGTGCTCATTGTGAAACAGCAGCTGTGGCTCGAAGCTTCTCAAATCCACCTGTTGATCTGAGGAAAACAACTCTGTGGTTCAGAATCGGTTGAAGGACAGGAAGATGAAGTTAGAGAGACCAGACTGAGATGGTTTGGACATGGCCAGAGGAAGGACAATGGGTATGTTGGTTTGGAGGGGACAGAGTGAGGACAGAGTGAGATGGAGGATTACTCTATGTGATGATTGCAGAAGAGGGAACCACCTAAGGAAGAAGAGTTATTTTGTATCCTTTAGTTTAACAGAGGTGTCTGACAGCCTGTCCAGATCTGAAAACAGGCTGTCAGACACCTGAAAGATCGGTAGACATTCTGCTTCCTATAAACAGATGAGCTTACACCTGAAACAGTGTATTACAGTTCACTCAAGTCTTTCCTTTAAACCAAATAAACCAACTCAGCTGATCTCAGATGCTTGGTTATATTCATCCAGTTGTCAAACTCTAGTGGAGACAATATCTTTGAGAGAAGATATTAACAAAAACGTCTTTATTCTTTTTTTTTTTTCAGAGCTTGAAGAATCCAGACAGAAGTGTCCACCCTGCTGGTATAGGTTCGCCAACACCTGTTTGATCTGGGACTGTTGTCCAGCCTGGCTGAAAATTAAAGACGTGGTCAGCACAGTGGTCATGGACCCATTTGTGGACTTGACCATCACCATCTGCATTGTCCTCAACACCCTGTTCATGGCCATGGAGCACTACCCCATGACCACCCATTTTGACAACGTCCTCTCTGTTGGAAACCTGGCAAGCAATCATTCACTACATCAGAAAACAAAATATTATTTTTCTTTTTTAAATGCAGATTTAATGACAGATTTTTATTTTCTTCTATCTCCATTTCAGGTGTTCACTGGTATATTCACAGCAGAGATGTGCTTCAAGATCATAGCCCTGGATCCATACTACTACTTTCAGGAGGGCTGGAATATCTTTGATGGCATCATTGTTAGTCTGAGTCTGATGGAGCTGGGCTTGGCCAACGTAGAAGGCCTTTCTGTGCTCAGGTCCTTCCGATTGGTAAGAACATTTATACGTTAGAGTAACAGTAAACAGAGGATGTCCGGATATTAAAACTTCTTGGTATAATAAAAGCACAGTTAACTAAAAACTTTGCTTTGCTAATAGGCAATCCGCAAACTAAATATTAGATGTGCAACTGCTGAACCACTAAACAAGTAAGAAGCAGAAGATAAGGCTACCCGATAACCGCTGATGCAAGATCTGTCATTTAAACACAGTGTCCACAGAAACTTGAGAATCTGTTAAAATAATGACCAGTTCCAAGTCCACCAAAAACTATTTAAACCACAAGCAGTTGTTGAACTTGCAAACAGTGAAAATACTATTCTGCTAACCAATAAATTAACTTTGCAAATGCACAACCGCTCAACAGGTATGCAGTGGTAAAACCATTAGCAGACCAAGGAGGGTCCAAGCCCGTGGAGCAGTAGAACGTAGCTGCAAATCAACAACATTTCCATGCATCCAGCAGAGCATGGAACCCTATTGTATCTGTTTTGTTTATTATTATTATTATTATTATTATTATTAGTAGTAGTAGTAGTAGTAGTAGTAGTGGTAGTAGTAGTAGTAGTAGTAGTAGTATTTTTCTTCCATCAGAAAAACTCATACTCAGGGACTACAAAGAAGATTTTACAGGGTAGTTAAAAAAAAACTAAGTACGAATGAGAAAAATAATCAGACATGTCAACCTATAGGGGGCACTATAATCAATGTCTCTGCATTTGGTCCTCTGCACACCTGGACAGAATTGTTGGTACCCCTCGTTTAATGAAAGGAAAACCCACAATGGTCACAGAAATAACTAAAATCTGACAAAAGTAATAATAAATAAACATTCTTTGAAAATGAAGAAATTAAATTCAGACATTGTTTTAAAATTATAAACACATTTAAAATTATAACTCATGAGATAGGCCTGGACAGAAATAATGGTGGAACAATTTATTTTAGTGTTTAAACTTTTGCAGGCGTTAACTTTATTTATTTATATTTATGTTTATTAGGGTTGGGTAAAAAAAATCGATTTAATCGATCTTGGATCGATTTCATTTAAATATGGGAAAATTGATTCACAGGGCATGACATCGATTCTTCCCCATGGCTTCCTGTGTGTGCGTCTGAAGCATGTTTCTATATTTAGTGTCACTCCTGGCTTGCCATATGTTTACATCCAGTTGATGTTCAGCGCTAACGTTAGCTTTCGATAACAAATTGTCTGGACCAAAACAAAAATAAACTAAGGAATAACTCACATTATCATCCGACTCCGCAGAACTTGAAGATAACAGAGACCATGTTGACTTTTGCTTGCAAATATTTGCGCTCCTACACGGTAGCCAAAAACAAAGCATGATACAACGAGCAGCTCTTTCAGGTGCTCTACCCACGGTATGTAAACATCTGACTGAAACTGTTCTCCACAGCATCTATAAATGTGTGGAAGACGACGTTCTAACAAAATCGTTTAGTTTTTTATTATTAAACTTTAAGAAATGTCTTAATGAAATCCACAGTGATGAAATGTTGTATTTTTGTCTTAATAAGGTATAAGTAATAAGCTTTAATAAGTTTTATTTAACATAACAACAGAAGGTAACAGAAACATTACAAATATACAATTTTCATACACTCAAAAAGAGTGGGCAGAAGTATATTTATATTAGCCCACCTCTTCTTCTGCAACCTTATTCCCATCACTTCTGATTCATCAAGAAAATGATTAATTTCTTAAAAATGAATGCATCCAACAAGTCACCTGCAATTCCTTTTTAATTTAAAACCTTTTAATCTTGTGACAGTTTTCTTTTAAGATTAAACTGTTTAATTTAAAAGTTTGCCCTTTTCAATATTTAAGAGCAAATTGAATCGAATCGAGTCGGGATTAATCGATTCAGAACCTAATAAATTGAAATCGAGTCAATTTAGGGAACTGGCCATGATACCCAGCTCTAATGTATATTGTAATATTTTCTTGAAAAGTTGCTAACCCTCCAGCATGTGACCCTGTAATTTTTCTCTTCAACCAGCTGAGGGTCTTCAAACTGGCCAAGTCATGGCCCACACTCAACATGCTGATCAAGATCATCGGGAACTCGGTCGGTGCCCTGGGCAACCTGACCTTGGTGCTGGCCATCATTGTGTTCATCTTCGCTGTGGTGGGCATGCAGCTGTTTGGCAAGAGCTACAAGGAGTGTGTGTGCAAAATTGCCACTGACTGTGAGCTGCCGCGCTGGCACATGCACGACTTCTTCCACTCATTCCTCATTGTGTTCCGGGTTCTGTGCGGAGAGTGGATTGAGACCATGTGGGACTGTATGGAGGTGGCGGGGCAGTCCATGTGCATCATCGTCTTCATGATGGTCATGGTCATCGGAAACCTTGTGGTATGAACTTTTGCTTTGTGTTTTGTTGGATTACAGGTTTTCTACTAAATCTTGTTTCCCTTCTAGGTTCTGAACCTGTTCCTGGCTCTCCTCCTGAGCTCATTCAGCGCCGACAATCTGGCTGCGACCGACGATGACAGCGAGATGAACAACCTGCAGATTGCTGTGGGCCGCATCCAGCGGGGCATCTCATACGTCAAGTCCAAAGTGCGACAGTTCGTCCGAAGCCTCTGCTTTAGCGGCGGTAAGGGCTCCGGCCTGGCCGAGGAGAGCAAACCACTGGACGAGCTGCACAGCAACGGGAAGGGCAACTGCATCTCCAACCACACACCGCTGGAGATCACCAAAGACCTCAGTGGTGTGTACACCATGGAGGGCAATGGGAGGCCAGGAGGAGGGCTGGTGGTCGGGGTAGGTGGGGACACTGCGGGCAAGTACCCAATGGAGGAGTGCGACTATATGTCATTTATTCACAACCCCAGCCTGACGGTGACAGTGCCCATTGCCGTGGGTGAGTCGGACTTTGAAAACCTGAACACTGAGGATTTCAGCAGCGATTCCTCTGACCTGGAGGGCAGCAAAGAGGTAAGATGAACGACTTTGCATCAGTTGGTTGAGATTCGCATAAGACATTTTTCTGATAGTCAAGCAGTTTGAAAAAAACACAAGTGCTGATTTATGATCACGCACCATCTTGGAGAACCTTGGCAGCATTGATGAATAATGACTCAGCCATGCCTTTATCCTGACAACAGTTCATATTTTTTATGTTTTTAGTAGTCTGTACAGCTGTTTGCTTTCATATCCACGTGTATAGGAGTTTTTCTTAAGTGTTTATAAGTTTTTAGATACGAGTTTTAAAAGGACACAACTGGTGGTTTGAAATCATCTACCTCTTAAGACCATTTTAATCAAAAGCCTGTTGATTTTAAATTTTTTTTGTAATTTGTCAGAGAAAATGCTCAGCTCAGTGCTATTCAGAGCAGTAGGACTGTGCTGTCCGGTGATGTGAATCTGCCACTGTGGGTGTGGTGCCAGTTTCCTGTGAATCAAAACAAACCCAGGAGTCTATTTCTAGCCACGACACCACATGCTTCGTGGATAACACCGTTCTTCTCTCATGCCACTGCTGTGCTTTTTATTCTGGGTAGAAAAAAACAAATTGGCTCATTTATGCAGTGTAAACAAACTTGTGTTTGGTCACATTTAATTTGGTTATATTTTAGGGTTTTGGTGTAACAGAACATCTAAGTCACAATTCGGTAAACTCTTGCAACTAGAAAAATAGAAATGTGTCCATGTTCAGTAGCAGCGCAGAGACTTTTACATACAGCTGATTTGAATCAACCAGGCAAGGGTTCACTTTTAGAAGTTATTCTGAACCATCTGTGCTAACCCTAGCCAATCTGGATAACCCAAAGGAAACCTACATGTGTATGAGGAGCAAACATTGCCTCCAACCTGTGACCTTCTTGCTGTGAGGCGACAGTTTGTAAGGTGCAATTAATTAAAACGTGCGCCGCTCTGATCACCAGTGACCAGGCTTGTAGTTAGGATTTTGGAAGTGGGCGTTGAAACTTTAACCCATGGGTTCCACTATTACCCCACCTCTGCTGATGAAAGTTCTGTATCTTAATAATAAGGGCTTTGTAAAAATATTCATTGTTATTTTTTTTTATCTATTTTAAGCTCACTAACGTACTCTTTTGTGAAAGTTAAGGCAAAAAAGTTGTTAGTAGCAGTTTTTAAATGTGATTAATTCTGAAAAATATTTTAGGACCCAACCTTGATGTTTTGGGACCCCACTAAGGGGCCCGACCCCAACTTTGGGAATCGCTGTTCTATCCAAGCAGGGCGCACATTATTCTTTATAACCGCTGGCTTTGTGAATTTGCGGCCCGTGCTCAGTGCTGGATCTGAATCCAAGTTTTGCCAGGACCCAAGGTCTGCCTCCTCCCTAATTCTGGTTCAGAAGGGTGTTCCAAAACTAAAGAGGGATTCGAAACGATGCCCCTCTTACTAAAATGTTTGTACTGACCCGTAAGTACATGAACTGTTACACACCGGAAAGGGTTTGATGAACTGACATTACCCAGATACTTGGGGTGTGTCAGCACATATCTCGGTTTTGAAGTCACAGTTTGGATACACTAACATGTAGGTAAATAGCAGAAGGTTTGGATAATCATAGACTCCTTCCGCTTGGTTCTGCTGTTATTAAAAGTCCTTTCTGAATCGTTAGCGAGGGTCTGATTTGACCCTACAGACACCTGCGTTTTCTCTTTAGTTTGTTTTTTCTTAGTACCATTTATATTTACATTCAGGTGACGTTGTTTTAAACAATAAAATCCGACTTTGACCCAGGTATGTACTCTTTAATTGTTGAACAGTAAAGCTTTCGTTGCCTGTCTTTCACTAATAGAAGCATAATGTTCAACGTACCATTACACACCTACCTGCTTAATGATCCTGTTTGAAGAGGGAAGCACCAGGTGTCTTGTCTAGAAACCCTTTTCTTTTCATTTCACAATCATATGTTTAAACAGAAAACTGAACTCATCCTCTCGGGATGTGCAGTGAAAACAGATTTTCAGGTTGTATTCTGTTTTTTTGGTGTGATGAGACTTACTGTGTTTAACCCCCCGTTTGTTATTGCAGCTGTTTCACAGGCGGTCTCAAGGTTTTCAGTAAGAAGAGAATTGTAAGATCAACTTTATTGCACTCACCATGAGGACTGCCTATGCCATAAACAGACAACATATTTTTTTTCTCATACCTTCAGTGGATTGCCCATTTTTGTTCTTTGCCTGGTCTGCCCTCCGTATCCCCCTGCCCAGCCACCTCCCCACCACCCTCTTTGCTTTATACCCCCCTGCCCCATGCAGCAGCACAATCAATGCTGTAACCATTTACCTTTTCCTTAATCCCCCCACCCCTTCCCCCTCTCATAATTAACCCCCAAGCATCAGGCTGTATTACAAACCATTAGGAATGAACACCTTACGATCCATCATTAGACAAACTCATCTAACATGAACTTTGCTTTTGATTTCATTGCTTGGTTTTTGGGACCTGATTCAACACGCCGAGCTTGAGAATGAAAGGAGGAGAGGAGGCGGAGGAGAATGCTGAGGAGAAAAAATGAAAATATGGAGGAATGAATTTTGCTGTAGACTGACAAAATTCATTTGTCTGCATTGTAGCCCATGCATACACACATACACAAAAAAACCAACAACTTTGATGTACTATGGTGTGTTATTGAAGTGATAGTGGAATGATGAAAGATTTTTTTCCCAGGGAGGTCATTTTGACAATAAAAGATGAGTACAGGATAAATTTAGCAGGGTTGCAAAAGAGATAACACATAAGAGAAGCTAAATTAGTCTGTTTTCTTCAAATTTGCTTTTAGTTTAATGAAAAATCTCAAAATTCATGAAACTACCAAAGATGTATGGAGGGCTGAAAGAGTCAAAATCAAGAAAAAATATAAAATATATAAATGGCTGAGTTTAATGTCAACATTTCTAATGGCTTCCGGTGGTGGGCATGGTTCCACTAATCAGCTAATGGCTAATAGCTGAAATATTTTTCTTCAGTTGTTTAGCTTTTTCACTAACTTTGAAAACCATTAGCAAATCAATTAGCATCTGCTAATTTAAGTTTTGCCAACTTTACGTCTGCTAACATCTAACTAAGCTAACATCAACAGGTTTGTGTCAGTCCCACAGTCCTCAGATGGAAATATGTGACTGCGTGACAGTCGTCTTAAGGCTGGATTATACTTCAATAAGATGTGAGGCAGCGGGTTGCTGATTTCACAATTTCAGCGCATCCTTTCCTGACAGATTATGAATGAGCTGAAGACATGGTGGGCCAGAAATTATCATAAATCCTCCTTCTGCCCTCCCACAGCTCATATAAAGTATATAAACTATAATAACGATGGCTGGATAGTGTTTTTTCCACTCAACATCATTGTTAAGTTGAGTGAAGTAGAACAGTTTTTTTTTTATGTATTTTATTTTTTTTTGTTAAAGGTGGATGGAAAAAAAAGACGTGATCAGCTCACGTTCATGGGACCTGGATCAAACCAGCTGATCTTTGAACTCTTTTTAAAACTGGCTTCAGACAAAAAATATAATTTTAAACAAAATAACCAGCAGGAGTAAGAGCTGCGGGGTTCTGTTCTGGTCATGCTCGGTCCAACTCCTCGGCGCTGTCAGCTGAGAACTGACCCTCTGCGGTGCTCCTCATGAACAAACACACCCACGAAGTTCAGACCAATCACACGCTCCGAGCCGCAACACCCGCGTCTCGGAGTTCTGACTGGGGGCAATGTAGAGGACAGCTGTCACCGGGGGATAGCAGCGGGAGAGCAGACGGAAGTTGCGCAATTATTTGTCACTCAGTGGCGGGGAAAGACGTGCGACTCGGAGTATAAACCATCCTTTAGTGGTTAGCTGTTAGTGTTAGCTTTAACTAATTTTTAGTTTTTTAGATGTTTAGTGTTACCTTCCACAATTGTTTTGCACTATTTTTAATACACGTTTAGCATTAGCAAAGCTATGTTTTTAGTAAGCGAACTAAGAGTTAGTGAAGCTAGCTCTTTGGTTAACTGTGCCCACCACTGATGGATTATATTATCTCTAAACTTATATCAGTTAATGTTTTTCTGTGCGTTTTCCCTCAAAACCTGTTTATCAATTTACTCTCATATTACAGTGTATCTTTCATTGTATCAATATATGTTTTAAATTTAAACATGGGTTTAATTTTGTATTTATTAATTATATCTTATATGTGTCTTATACGTTTCTGAATGCAGTCAATTTTATGCAAATAAAAGAAGCTGTCTCAAAGTTGGACATAAAAGGAGCAACAAATACAATTATAGTTGCTAGCACCATTAGCGTTATTAACTAGCTTACCTTGCTCCCTTTGAAAAACAGCCTTTATCAGTAATGCTCCTAGCTATGATTACTGGTAGATAAAGTTTCCAAAAACTGCTGACTGAAGCAATCTGACAAACGAATGTTAAAAAATTTGGTATTTCCTTCACTGTTTTGTAAAGTTTAAAATGGCACTTTCTCACAGTTTTCTCTTAGTTTTCCTGAACATGTGAAAACCGAAATAATATAAATGATGATCAAATCAAGCAGCGTACTTAAATGGTCATTTTACATTTCTTGTTCCAGCTTGGGTTCACTCAGTCTACAGTTAATTTATTCAGAACAAATCTAGTAAATCTAACAAACCAATTTACCAATCAACCAATGTTAACGTAGCAGCTAATGCAGTCAATGTCATCATCTAATGTAGCTTTTGTCGTTATAATGTTAAGGTGACCAGACATCCTTGTTTTCCAGGGTAAGTCCCTGTTTGGGACAACCTGTTCCTAGCTAAAGCTGTTCCCAGAAATGTACCAGATTTGAGCTTTTTATTGACAGTTATTACCATAGCCGGGTATAATATGCAAGTGAGCATGTTGCGCAACAACAGCTGTTATGGTAGCTGGTTGGGCTGCTGCTAACGTTACAAAGTAGAAGAAGAAGAGTGCACTATCTTTAAAAATAGGAAAAAGGAAGCCCAAACTTGTCTTGTCACCAACAGGGAGCTGTCCTGTGAGATGATCTGTGTGAGAATCCATTTATTGTGTTTGAATCAGGCTGATAAAGGTTTGTGATAGGAAACACTGTCAACTATACTCAGTTTAAATAAATAGAGCTTGGATGTGTTTTGTTTTAATAGCTTAGCTTACTAATAGCTGCAGTGAGAGAGAGAAAACATAACAGGATGAATAAAAACTTGTAAAGCTGTGGGATTTGTTGGAGCTAAGGTTTCAACAAGGGTTCATCCAATTGATTGGTGACCTTTAGTTTATATTTTCAGTTGTTTTGATCATTTATTCTTGGGATTTGTGAATGTGGACTTTCAGACTCAGGTGTGTTTGTCTCAGTTTGGACATCTGAAAGTTCCTCATGAAGAAATAAAGGAGTCAGAGAGAAAACTAGGATTGAGATAAGAGCTGCACAAAGTGAGGATGACGAGGAGGGAGAGGCAATCATCTGATTAAATAGGATTTTTTTGTTGGATGAGCTTGTAGCTCCATATGTTAAATAGAGTGTTTTTGGCATTTTATCAGCTGAGGGCACTAGTTAAATAAATGGTATTATTTATTATAAAATTATATTAAGATGACTGCAGTTTTTCATCTAAAAATAATCAACTTCTATCTGAAACAAAAATCTTAATAAATTGTACATTTTCAATATGTTTCATTATTTTAATCTAATAACGCTCACAAATGTCAGTATACCCCCATAGTTTCATAACTCCTATTACTTTATTTGTTCTATTACTCTTAGCAAGGGCTAACAGTGTGGAAATACATTCCTGCTGTTATACTTGATTTTATTGTTTAACTATGAATAGATATGTAAAAATAAATTAAACTAACTGTCCCAATTTTCTCATTTCATCTTGATAATGTTTAATTAATAATAGCATATCTAAGTTTTTGTTAAACAGATTTAAATTACTTCTGAAACCATTAGTAGATAAATTTATGTTTAACTCCCATTGTGCAATTTGATGATTTAACTGTTTGTGGTTTTAGCCGTGTTTGGAGGATGTAGAAATATTTTTGAGTCTTTAGACAATATCATGGTATTTCTGTGGATACCACACAACAGACCTTGAGTTCTGGATTCAAATCTGTAGCTTCGTGATTATGAGACTGCAGCATTGACCATCAAAAACAAATATATGTGTAAATTTTTTTTAACAAAGCAAACAATTACATAATTAAAAATGTCATTGTAAAATGAAAGTTAACTAAGGAAATAAAGCTTCAGAAGTGAAAGCAGGGAAAATATGAAAAAGAAAAACATACAAGGATCAAAATGTTTTTTTTAAATAGAATTTATGCTTTAATAAAATTTAATTTTTGCCCACTTTTATTGATCCATTTATATATTTGTATATTCTGTGTATTTTTGGCAGTTTCAGTACTTTATAGAGATGGTGAGTTTACACTATTTAGGACGTGGCTCTTTGTTGAAAGATGCCTGTGTTATCCACTTTTGTTTCACTGCGACCATCTCAAGTTGGAACATTAAAGTTAAACAAGCTTTAAAAAAAAAATAAATGACAGTAATTTTAGAAATAACAATTTGAAATAATACCCAGAAGAGGTTTTGTTTCTGCTGACAGAGGGAAAAAAAGCAGAGTGGGCGAGAAATAACTTTCTAAAAAAGCAATGCACTTGCTAGCAGCATGCTTCCATCATTCCCTCGCCGTATTAGCTGGGTCCCACGGCAATCAGGGCTGCTGCACTGTCTAGGAAGACATGTCCCAATGTTGCCACTTCAGCCAGACTCAACATGAAACCAAAAAGAATATTTTATTTGCACAAAGAAAAACAAACAGGAGGTTTTATGTTGACAAAACTGAATCACACTATATGCAGACAATATTGTGATGTATATTAGCACTCAAAATTAAACTATTTAGGTGTTTTTTTGAAGTTGTTGGTTTAAAATCGGTGGTAACCTGTGAACATGACAACAGCAAGGAATTTTTCTGCATAGCATAAAAAGGATGAAAATCACTGAGTACGTAATCCTGTGTGTTTTCTGGGTATGCATGGGTGCTAATTCAGTATGTTTTTTTTTTCAAATGGGTCTAAAGAAATATACACCACACCACATGCTGTCTTTTAAACAGTGCACAGTACTGGTTTTTGCTGGTAAGCTAATGTGGTTATCCGTCTACTTCAACACAAACAGAAGAAGCTTTTACACTGCTTTCAAGGAATGGGGGAGAAAAAAAGAAAAAACAAAATGTGTTTTCATGTCACTGAGGAAAGTGTTCTGCGGCCTTACAGGGGGAGGGTTTTAGGTCTTTTAGACTTGACAAATTGGAACTAAAAATAAAAAAAAATAAAAAAAAGATTTGGGGTTCTTTTTCAGTGGACATGAAAATACCAACGTTGTGCTTGGTACTCTTTCAGGCTTGGATTGATAATGCACTGGAAATACTGCATGTACTCTTCCTCGAACTGAGGTCACATCAAACGTACCCACAGTGCATTTCTGTTACGCCAACCTCCCTTTGCCACCTAATCTGATTTAAAGCCATCAGATTAAAAACAATACAAAAGCCTGTAGGTACATTTGATCGATGCTGCATGTGATGATGATGATGAGGATGCAGTCATGATGACTTTAAAGAGCCCAACTCTGTGAGCTATTACTCTGTACTAAGATACACAGTGGTGGCACTGGAGCACAATGATAATCAGCTCAGAAGGTTGGCTCCTAATGCCAGTGAACCTGAGTTTCTCAAAGTATTTCTATGTAACTGGGATTGTATCATTTTCTGCCTCGTCCATCAGAAGCTCGATGTCGACCCACAGCCTCTGAGCTCATCGGAGGGAAGCACAGTTGATATTCGACCCCCGGGAGATGGTGCTGAGTCAGTGGAGCTGGAGCCGGAGGAGTCACTAGATCCAGAGGCCTGTTTCACAGAAGGTGAGAATCACATGGTCTATGCTAGATGGGAGGAATGACTGGTCAGGACTAGAGAGGTGGAGCTCATCCAGTTGTACGTCGAGGAATAAA
Organism: Cynodonichthys magdalenae; assembly: GCA_031762555.1. Lineage (NCBI taxonomy): Eukaryota > Metazoa > Chordata > Actinopteri > Cyprinodontiformes > Rivulidae > Cynodonichthys > Cynodonichthys magdalenae. Next base: position 7,185,488 of record JARVJO010000186.1, on the reverse strand, counting down.
CTGGTGTAACTACTTAGCGAGACAGATGGAAAATGGTCCCTGAGATATAATGGGAGCTGACATTTTATCTGACAAACATGCAGTGAATTCTACATCCTCAGCTAAATTATGTCCATTTATGGAAATGTAGACATCAGGGCTGTTACACTGTTTCATTTTACTATCCATGAGGTGGGTCTATTATAAATGGTAAATGGTCTGTACTTATATAGCGCCTTTCTATCCAACCAGGATACTCAAAGCTCTTTACACTACTGTGCCCTCATTTACCCGTTCACACGGCACTCTACTAGATCTCCTACAAAGCTAACATGTACAATTATCTATGGAGATAGATCCCACATTCAATCACATTCATACACTGATGGGACACATCAGAGGCATCAGGGTGAAGTGTCTTGCCCAAGGACACAACTGAGACAGCTGGAACGGGGGATCGAACCGGCGACAGGACGACTCCCCAAACCACTCTGCCACAGCTGCCCCAAAAAGTACATACATAGTATATAGTATTATAATTACAGTACAAATCAGCTTTCTATTCAAAGGCAAAAAAACAAAGCTAATAAGGGCTAAAGTGGGCATGAAATAGGCTAACTAACTTTGTCCTTTTTAGCTACAGTCTAAGAAACATATTGTAGCCTAACTTTTCAGGAAAAAATGACTTCCGTGGCAGCAGTTTATTATTGTGCTGTAGTTTAGCTTCCGACCGCTAGTTGGCACCAGTCAGCTTGCCATTTGGCTTCTCCACTCCTGAGGAGACTGAGTATAATGCTAGCTCACAGGTTAGCATTGTGATTAATATAAGCACTAAGTACAGATGACTGGTTCATGCAGGTTTCAGTAAGTTGAATTTAAGACCTTTTAAAGACCTCTTAAGACCATTAGGAATGACATTTATGACCAAACCGACGCATTAACAGAAACATTTGAATGGTCTCAGAAATTTTAACATAGAAACCTTTTATTACTATCAATTTAGCTATTAAAGAATATTTAATTTTAATACAAGAACACTAAAATATTTTAATGAAACAGTCGTATCTATGAGACTTTCATATCGACTGCTGTGGACCGCTTCCAACCGAGTGCAAAAATCACTGATATTAAGCCAATCGACATTAAAAACACACTTTTGTGGACTTGACTGAAATTCTTTGTTTTTTTTTGGGC
>JARVJO010000186.1:7169497-7184215 GCA_031762555.1 Cynodonichthys magdalenae | reverse complement strand
TAACAGTAAACAAAGAGGTTGTTGAAAACATGAAAATAAAGTGTGCCACTTTTTGCCTGCTGTTATCACGGGATTTGTAGTTTAACCACATACCAAGACTGGTAGCAAACATAGCACTTCATGAAGACAGATTGGGTCAACATCTGATTACGGTGCTTTGCTCTGTTTATTTATGCAGCCAACGCTTCTCGGCAATGATCAAAAGTAAAAAAAAAAAACTTAAAACAAAATTTAAGACATTGGATGAAAAGACTTTTTTAGGCCTAAAATTTTGATTTTCAAATTTGAGACTTTTTTATACTTTTTAATGCACAAACCCTGGACTGAATCGGAGCTAACTTGCTGATTTAAAAGCTGAGGTACGGTTGCCAACTGTCCCTTATTAGCCAGAGTGTCCTGTATTTTAAGCCAAATTGAAGTGTCCCGTATGGGACACTCTTTCTCCTGTATCTGTAGCCTGCAATCAAAGCCATCACAATACAGAAGGCAGGTAGGCATTTGTCTACCGCACCGAGCTGAAAGTGGTCCCAGAGGGATGGTACCAAAGTGGTCAAATGCAATGACCATATTAAACACTGAGTGCATTGAAATGACTGGCGTACTTATTCTCCCCCCTCAAATTTTGACAGCAACACAAACTATAGCAGCTTTTTTTCATCCATTTACTAAACCTTACCACAAGATATAGGCTATTGTTTATGTGGTGTGTGACCACATTTTTATAATATATTAATATTAATATGATCAAACTATTTAATGGCACATTTGGCCCAATTATTGAAAACATAAATGAAATGAGAAATATGAAACATAAAAATAAAGAGTTTTTTTCTAATTTGAATTTTCAGTGAAAAACTGGCAATATATTGCAATATAGACCCTTGCTTACATTATCGCAATATATCATGAGATCATTTGATCCCTGTGTCATGATATGTATCATATCACCAAATTCTTACCATTTTACAGCCCTATAACATAAGCTCTTTGCTTATTTCTAAACTCCTTGCAAACAATCCACACAGACAACTTCATGTTCCTTCACACAGTGAAAGATCCTTTCGAGTGGAGCAGCTGCCAGAGGAGACCACAGAGGCTAAAATCACCACTGATGAGTTGTTAAACAAAATGCAAATACAAATACTGATACTGCAGCTAAACTCAAATTATTAATGCTTGTATCCCTTTATATGTATAGTTTTTGAAATAATACTGAATTTTGTGAAGTTATACCTTCCCTTAAAAGATGTGAATACATGTTCCAGCTGAAGGCATGTGATATAAAACATAACACTATGGTACATACATGTTAACCCCTTCAGATGTTTATCTGTATCATGACCCTCAAAAATCCATAGTTGTCACAAAAAATCCTTGTTACTCACACGCGGGGGGTGGGGAGGATTTGCAAGCTGACTGTTGGTTGTGGGTAAACAGCGCCTGCAGGAGGATGGGGAGAGGTGGAGAACTTATTTCTAGAGGCAGTGTGAGTTAGGAGATACTTATTTAATTTTATTTATTTTTTGTTTAGTTATTTATTTATTTGTACGTCCTACAGGCTCTGAGATGTAAATTAAACTTGAAGTTGAGTTTTTGAAAAAATCCATGAGATTGTCCTATACGTCCATATACCTGCGAAATGGAGTACATCCGTACAACTTGACATGTTTGATGGTAATGGGACAGCACGTGGTCTCGCAAACATATGTCATCTATAGATTAGACCGTCTCATTTCACAGCTGTTTAATGCAACCAACCCGGACAGCCCATAGGGTGCAACCCCTGAATTGGGATGCTGCTAGTCCATCACACAATGTTCAGGTATTTACAAATTCTTGAACAGGGTTCGACTGTCGGACTGTAGTGTTAGGCAATATCATGTCAGGTGCACATAATGGTCAGAAAATCTGTCAAAGATTAATATTTAGCATTTTGCTGTTACTGCAATTAGTGCCATTGGCATTGCAGAGCTAACGATAATGTTAGAGGCAGTGAGCTCTTAGTCTACCTGTCCCTTACAAGCAGCAAAGTAAGAGCTGGAAGGAGATAACTTCAATAAATATGACCCCGCTACGTGAAGCCGAGGTCATATGGTTTTCATACTATTTTTCTTTTTCAGAGATTTATCTCAAAAACTATTCAACATAGGAACTTCAGATTTGTTTGTTGTTTAGCTCTGATGAATATTGATATTTCATGACATCATTATGTGTTTCTATACAACTACCACTGAGCAGCAGGCAAAAGAGTCAAAACACATGAATGAAAATTGTTCTTTCAAGCCTGAACCTCCATAAACATGATCAGATCTTGATGAAATTTGACACAGATATTGTCCTATCTGACCTACACTGACTAACAGTCCAACATACTCATATAATCCATATGCATGTTCATTACCTCCACCCAAAACAGCTTCTATTCAAATTGATCTCTGTGGATCATTTCTATATTTGTAAAGCATCTACAGCACAATTTTCTGGAGAGTCTAGTACATAATGCAAGTGAATGTGGTTTGTTTGATTATCACTTTACTTAAACAGACTACCAAGAACAGATCGTTTTTTTTTTGTTAACCATCAACAAAATATTTTATTTGTAATGACCATTCCTTAGTCACTTCTCATATAAATACCAGAACATCTTAAACAACTGCAACCTGTATGTTGTTTTATGTCATGCATTCATTATCGCTCATGTCTCCATCCTTGGTTTGCCTGCAGGTTGCGTCCGAAGGTTCCAGTGCTGTCAGGTCAGCGAGGACGTAGGCTGGTTCAAGAGCTGGTGGACCCTCCGAAAAACCTGCTTCATCATCGTGGAGCACAACTGGTTTGAGTCCTTCATCATATTCATGATTCTGCTCAGCAGTGGAGCACTGGTACGTACCTGTTTAACTTCATCTTACATTTCTGTGCCACCCAATTTGATCCAGTCAGAGCTGGTCCTTTTGATCTTTACGCTCTCCTGAGCTGAAACCTTTACATTCAAGAGAACATAACCTCTCGGCACATCTGTTACTGATCTTTCACGATTGCATGACTCATACTTTTCTTGCTGTCGTCTGCGTAGGCATTTGAGGATGTTTACATCGAGCAGCGGCGGACCATCAAAACTGTGCTGGAGTATGCAGACAAGGTGTTCACTTACGTCTTCATTCTGGAAATGCTGCTGAAGTGGGTGGCGTACGGCTTTGTCAAGTACTTCACCAACGCTTGGTGCTGGCTTGACTTCCTTATTGTAGATGTACGTACAATATTATTCTCTGTTATCTAACATTGTACTTAATCTGGACTTTGACGGATTTGCTCTTCATTCCCAGTATTCAGACTTTACCTTCTCACTAGATGACAACCCCACTAGGATGTAGTGGATGGTCTTTGCAGGTTCTTTGGGAGGAATTCAGGCCTGTGTAAGAAATCAGTGGGGTCCACATTAAACAGGATGGAGCATGATGGGTCCACAAAGGTTTTAAGTGTCCTCAAACTTTTATAACAAGGTTATAAAAGTGGTTAATTGTTGTAGTTGAAGCATATCAGTTTTCATGATGGAGCATGGTGGCTGGGTCACCAAGAATACTATAAAGGACTGACCACTGTGGTCAAACCAACAACCTAGACCTCTGCAACCTACTGTAGACAGCTACTGCAGACCTTTACCATGTAGACCTCTGGAATCTTAACATCTACCACCTAATATAGATCTCTACCATCTACTGTAGACCTCTACTAACGACTATAGACCTCTACTACCATAGATCTTTTCTAACTATTAGAAATCTCTACTATGTACTGTAGACCTTTACCTACTATAGACTTGTACCACCAAAAGGCCTACCGTGGACCTTTAGCACCTAGACCTGTAGTATTTACTGTTTACCTCTACCACTTAGACCTCTACCTACTTTAAACCTTTACCAATGGTGTTAGCATTGTGCTAAGGTGGTGAGATCTTTTAGCTTTTACACTTTGTAGAACATCTTGGAAATGCAGAAAATGGCTAGAAAAAATGATTGACTTGAAAAGAACAAAAGTAAATCAGTGTCATGCTTTACCACATTCTAGCTGTGTTTAAAAAGATTGTTCAGTAAAGGGAATGGAGAGTAAAGGATAGTGGAGTCGTCTTCCAGAGTGAATGGGAGTGTGACAATGTCTATCAAACTGTATATTTTAAGGGAATTGTACACAGTTTGATAATTAATTGATTGTTTAACACATTTTTATATGACATTTTTATTCATTTTGCAGCAGGTTGATGGTTTAGACCCAATTAACCTTCTTTAAACTAACAGTCTGACCTGGTGCAAATAATCCCCCCTCTCGTTTCTCACCTTTTCACCCCCACTTGTCTGTGACATTATCATCTCCTAGGTGTCCTTGGTGAGCCTTGTAGCCAACGCTCTGGGCTACTCTGAGCTCAGCGCAATCAAAACTTTGAGGACACTGCGAGCCCTCAGGCCCCTGAGGGCCCTGTCTCGGTTTGAGGGCATGAGGGTAAGACCACGAGGAGAAATCCAGCAGCGCAGATCCACTCGTGCATCATGGTCGTCTGTGGGCTACCTGCAAACATGTGTTTCACTCATCAGGAAAAACAATACATTATATATAAGCAAGTTTACTTCACCCATATGACATTTGAAGTTCTTTGCTAGCTAGGCTTAGTGTTAAATTTCCTTCTCACCTAAAATCTTGGCAATAAAACCATCTACATTTGTAAATAAAGATCAGCGAATGAATAAAAGCAAAACTTCTGTTAAAATATATTACGAACACTGTAAAACATTTTCTTATAAATTAACAAGATATAATATACTATTTAAACGATTTAAAAAGGATGACAAGAAGCACAGGTATGGCAAGCAGTTGTATCATGTAAGGCACCCTTTCAGAAGTACTGGGTCAGGCCTTTAGCAGTGGTCTGAACAGTTCTTCTAATCCATTAACAGCTAATAGCACAGCTAACTTTTCATTGACCAGATTAGTGTTGTCGCCAACTTTAGAAAACCATTTGCAGACCAGTTACCTTCCGCTAAATTTGTTCAAGTTTTTATGCTCATTTTTAGACTGCTGTTAATAGCGACCTAACTTTTTGTTTAGTAGATCAGTATTTTTTGCTAAATTTGGAAACCGTTAGCAGACTAATTAACTTCCACTCAATTTAGTTCTACTAACTTTAGATTGAAAACAAAAACTATTCCCTCACACATGTAGCACTGCACGCCTGCATCATTCGCCTTGTGTGTGCATGTAGCAGCATTATCATTTGTGTGTCCACCTGTATTAGACATCTGTTGAATAGAGACAAAATTGTGTAACAGAGACTGAGTGACTTTCATTCACTTAAATACTTATAATCTGGTCAGAAAAAAATATGGTTTTGGTAAAGGAAAATGCCCTAAAGCACTTTTGGCAGAATCAGTTTTATCCTGGTGGATTAATGATTTGTGTAAATACCACATGTCTATATTTATATAAATATATCGGTTAGAGGTAGCTTCCAATGATTTATTTGACCAGTTTTGTGGTTTAGCGTTTGCAAAGCTACATCTTTTAGTTAGCATATTGGCAGTGGTTAACTGTTCCCACCACTGGAAAATGATATATTTATTTAACTTGCTAACTTATTCGCCCAGTAGTAAAGACATCTAACCAAAAAGTTAGCTTTGCTGACTCATAATCCACAAACTGGAATTATATACAGTTGCTTTGCTAAAGCTAAACCATAAAATAAACATGTAAAAATTTAGCGAAAACTAATACTAACAGCATATCGCTAACCGTTAAGCCTTGTTTATAGTTAAAACGTTGTGTCGGGCACGAGGGGGCGTGTACCAAAAGTGACGCAATTGCGCCATCCGGCATGCTGGCCTCTCACAGTGTCCCGGCGCATGGTCATGCACCTCCGTAATTTTGAAACTCCACAAAGGCTGCGCACGGTGCGCACCATTGATACAGCGTGTTTGTTTGTCACGCTTTTGCTCTCCTATTTACAGCATTTCACAAGTTATAAAGTGTCCTTCCACATATCCTTTTGGAGAAATCTACAACACCATAAGCACTAAGTATAAACGCCTACAATGCTGGCGAGGGTGCGTGTGCAACCTGCGTGAGTCCCAAAGCGTGACTATAACCGAGCGTTGAAGAGGATTGTCACTTGTTCTGCCCCACACGTCTTCTTCTCCTTTCAGCTGAAGACTGGTGGGATTGACATAAACATGTTGATGTTAGCTTGTTAGTTTGCTGTTAGGGAATTTAAAGTTGGCAAAACCTAGTGTAGAGGAAGGTATTTGGACCCCTAATGGTTTTCAAAGTTTGTGTAAAAGGGAATTTGCTAAACAAAAAAATTGTTCCATTGTTTGCTGATTATTGAAACTATGCCCATCACTGGCCCGTCCTAACTAGTAAGTGTGGTTTACAGTATTTGTCTTTGCTTTGGGGCGAGTTGTAATCTCTAACAAAAATTTAGCTATTTATATTATATTTTTCAGTCGCATCTCTGTTTATTGGGCAGCTAACACACACACACAATCTCAGTGGTCACGGCAGGGAGGTGGGATCTTGATCATTATTGTCTTTAGATGGCCTTCGTTGCATGTCTCAACCAATGAGAGCCTTTGTTGTCGAGCCGTTGCATGGCAACTCGCAGCCGCACCAGACCAAGCTGCAGCTGTGGCAGAAACATGGTGGAAGTCACCAGTTTTATCAAGACATACATATTTTAAAACTTTTCCCAACGAACAGCGGGCTGGAAGAAAAAAAGTTCTCTGTAAGCGCTGCATGTCTCAGTTTGAGCCTGAAATGTCACTTCAGTTTAAAAACAAACAGAGGGACGTTCTGCAGACGAGACTAACCAGTGTGTTGGGAAAAAAAGAAAAAAATAAGACTGACTTTCTTTGCTTTACTTTTTTAGTTTTTAAAAATGCATTGCCCTTTTTTTGATATGAAACAATACCTAACAAAAAGACTCTAAACATACAAATGTACACGTTCAGTAATAGTAAAGTATTTGTTTCTGTAAAAAAAAAAAATTTGATTATTGCAAAACTACCTTGCGAGTAATGGCTATTAAAAATTTTAATCTATGACCAGCATTAATAATTCTCTATTTGTTTGTTTTTTGCGTTGTTTCAAACCATGACCCTCAGACTTAGATGCTTAGTTAGACAATGTTAAATTATTTACAAAACCATTGTTTATGTAATAAATGGAACCAGTGTTTCGCACAGTGAACGAAGCTTAGCTAACTGCCAATACGCTAAGAAAAAAATTGTTTTGCAGCAAAAGCTAAAGCTACAGTAACTGATAACTTAAGGTCTGTCATTTAAAGATAAACATGTATGATGAGATAGTTTTTGTTTTTGATTTAAAGTTAGCAGAACTAGTGGAAGCTAACTGGTCCACTAAAGGTTTTCAAAGTTAGTGAAAATTTTTATCTGCTACAAAAACAATTAGCTCTGCAATTAGCTGTTATCAGAACTGTGCCCACAAATGAACGGAACCACCAACATGTTAAAGCTTCACTTCATGTCGCTGTTTTCAGTTAGCCCAAAGTTTTCTCATAAAAAGTGCATTTTTCTCACATTCTTCTGTCTCCATGCCTATGAACTTTGCAAATAATCTCTGTCTTTGCTTGTTGTCCTGCTTCCACGTGCCGAAGGGAAACATTTTCTTTTCTCATTTTTATGATTTATCTCAGTTCCAGCATCTTGTTTTTTTTTTCACAGACAGAATGTTGTTAATTGGCTGGTTAGGGGGTCCTGCCTGTAAGACTGCATGCTTCTCTGAAGACTTCCTGTCCTGGCCGTTCGATGCTGCTCTCTTATCTGCATGCTCACTCCGTGTCGATGGATTTACTGTATCTATATTTGTTCTCAAACTTTCTTTCTTCAGATGTTTGCTTGTGTGGTGCCTTTGATCTGTAAATTTTACTTTGTTGTGTGTCTTTTTTTCATTTACAGTCAAACAAAATGTTGTGACTTCATCCCGCCTCTCTAAGGTTTTTTTCTGTTTTTTGCTTTTTTACCTATCAAGTGTAACTTTTTTCACCTATTCCACCTTCTTCTTTTCAAACTGTCATGTTAAATTTTCTTTGTAGATATATGTGGGGTTAAGAGCTTCATAAAGTTAATTAAATCAGATGTACACATGCACAGCTAAATAATTAGATGATTCTAAAAGCTAAAATCAAACAGTAAGAACTAACATATTTGAAAGATGGTAGGATCCTAAGTTCACGTGTGCTTTGACCTCCAGGTTGTAGTGAACGCGCTGCTGGGGGCCATCCCCTCCATCATGAACGTGCTTTTGGTTTGCCTCATCTTCTGGCTCATCTTCAGCATCATGGGCGTCAACCTGTTCGCAGGAAAGTACTACCACTGCGTCAACACCACCACTGGTGAGCTCATGCCTATCAGCATTGTCAACAACAAGACAGAATGCCTGAACCTGTACAACAGCACCCTCTGGAAGAACGTCAAGATCAACTTCGACAATGTCGGGGCTGGGTACCTAGCCCTGCTGCAAGTGGTATGTTTGGTCTGAGTGACATGTGAGACATTAACAGCCAAATAATGCATGTATTAGAATAATTTGTATACATGTATGTTTAGGTCACAGGGCTAATCCCCAATGAGGTTTAGTGAGGTTTGGAGTTTTATGGTCATAACATTTGTACAGATTTTGAATGGGCAAAGATCAAAGGACTTGACTAGAAGTTTTCAACATGACAAAAGTTGCCCGTTTGATGTCTTAGGAGGAGTAAGACATGTGGGCACTGGATGTCACTACCCTGCTGGTTATAGTCCACAGAGTCCCCTTAAATGACCATCTGAAGTCTGACCCTAGGGCCCCTACCATTGTTATGTCTAGATTAAGGTCAATGTGCTGCAGCAACATTAGAAAGATCAATCCTCTCCCCTTTGTGCTACAAAAAAATAAGGTACAGACAAAGTACAGTTTTTGTACTATGTTAGCAGAATGAACTGCATGTGAATAGTTCAAAACTAAAAATCTGCTGCTGGATTGTTTCCTGTGTGAAGTGTCTCAACAAATTATTTGTCCAACAACTTGGGGGCTCGTCTGAGGAAGTGTTTGAAAACCTTGTAAGGGGCGAGTGTCTTGGACCTCCTGACAGAAACCGTGAACTGAGTTGGAACCCATCCATCCATTTATTTTATCCGAAGTCGGGTCGCAGAGGCAGCAGCTTCAGCAGGGAAGCCCAGACCTCTTTTTCCCCAGCCAACTCTTCCAGCTCTTCTAGGAGGACTTCAAGGTGTTCCCAGGCCAGCCGAGAGACATAGTCTGTCCAGCATGTCCTGGGTCTTCCTCTGGGTCTCCTCCCAGTTTGACATGTCTGAAGCACCTCTCTAGGGAGGCGTCCAGGAGGTATCCTTACCAGATGCACAAACCACCTCAACTGGCTCCTCTGAATGTGGAGGAGCAGCGGCTCTACTCTAAGTCTCTCCTGATAACTGCACTTCTTACCCTATCTCTAAGGGAGAGTCCAGCTACCCTGCAGAGAAAACTCATTTCAACCGATGGTCACTACCCAAAGTTCGTGACCATAGGTGAGGGTAGGAATGTAGACTGATCGGTAAACAGAGAGCTTTGCCTTACTGCTCAGCTCCCTCTTCACCACAACAGACCGGTACAAATTCCGCAAAACTGCAGAAGCTGCACTGATCCGTCTATCAATCTCACGCTCCATTCTTCCGTCACTCGTGAACTTAAGTATCTTGGGGTCAGTTGGAACCCGAGAAGTGTTATCTGGTCTGTACAGTCTGTAAACCAATTGGATGCAGACAACTCTAACACTTCTAAACTGTTATATTGACTTGTCCCCTTGCTGCAAGAACTATATAAATCCTTTGTACTGACTCCTTCTATCAAAGGACTTCTCCAACACCCATCTCTGAACATGATATGGTGACTCTTATCATTAGTTCAAGACAGTGTTGGGCAGTATGACCAAAATTTTATATTGCTGCATTTTTAACAAATACTATAATTGTATTTTCTTTTCATGCATACCTGTGTGTGTTGGGGAGTACCTCAATTCAAACCCAGCTGCGGAGGATATTTGGTTTGGGTGTCCTCTTGAGACTCTTGTGGTTTTGGATGTGGAGGGTGCTGATTTTGAACGGTCTTGGTGTTCCAGGATGTATTTGTGACTGAGGTGGTGGAGCAGATTGCTTGTGTTGTCACCTACTGCAGCACTTTGGTTTGGTAGAGTTTGCAGAGTGCTTTTTTATTTGAATCCAAGTTTTTGGAAAATGGGTACTCAAGCATGGCAGGGGACCACCCCCTTTTTGGGCACTGGTTCTTATTGAGCATTGTCCTCAACTGTTGTGTCTGTCTCAGCTTCTCTTTTTATGCTTTGTGTCCATCTCTGCCACATTCTTTATCTATGTTGATGGTGCTGGCTTGCCCTTTGCTACGGTGTTTCCTGCATCAGCAGAGTGGGAAAGAAAAATGTCCCCCATGAAAAAGTTTATTGGCGGGCACGTCACTGTGAATGTTGCTTAGGCCATTTAAACTAGTTTGCCGGTATACGGAATATTCATATCATACAAAATGTTTTTTGGTACTTCGCCAAGATTTTGTTTACTTGTCCTGTTCACGGCACCATGTTTAACTCAGCCGTCTCTGCTCTGATTTGAACAGGAGCCAATGAACCCGATGCTAGAATTTAAGCTGTGGTGCAGGAGAGTCCAATACTTGTGTCTTTGTTGGCAAATTTAAAAGGAATCTACATGTTTTGGTGCACAATATAACAATCCTCCCTCAGTGTGTTCTGCCTTTGGGTGACTGAAACCTTTAGGACGTATGTGAGAGTGCAAACGTACCCACTGGTTCCAACATCTGTACACAACAATCACTCAAGATGCCACCACTTGCAGTACAGCTTCTGATGCCTAGTCTAGACACATTATCTTTTTACAAATTGAATCTTATTCATTTCATTTCATGAAAGAATAAATTATTCATATATCCACTGCAGAACCAAACAAACAATCTGTAGTTTTGACTTTGATGACTAAAATGATCAGCTTTAGAGAGGTGAATGGAACTGAAACAAACTTTTATTTCTTTAATCTAGGCAACATTTAAAGGTTGGATGGACATCATGTACGCAGCTGTGGACTCCAGAGGTGTAAGTCTGACTCATTCAAAACCCATTAAAAATGTAATGTCTTTTTCTTCTGTGGCTGTATCTGTACTTTTATTCATTATGACTTTCCTTCCAGTTGGAGGACCAGCCCGATTATGAAGTGAACCTCTACATGTACCTCTACTTCGTCATCTTCATCATCTTTGGCTCTTTCTTTACCCTCAACCTTTTTATTGGCGTCATCATTGACAACTTCAACCAGCAGAAGAAAAAGATAAGCTGCACTTCTCAACATTCATTTTCTAATGTAATATTTGGGGGTCTCAACAGTTACCAGGTTCTAGGAATGCATATTTGAGGGGGCGGGCAGAAATGTGAAGGGAGCATCATGTGAACACATCATGTTCCAGCACATTTATTGTTGTTAATGTTTTCTTCATATGATTTCGTTATTACTATTAGCAGTGTACAACTTCAAAGAAATGGATTGAGCTTTGTCCAAGATCTATCCAGCTTGGGCGTCCCACCTGAAGACAACGATCATGCTAGTGTAGCTCCTAAAGTTACTGAGACATGCAAGCCCCCCTGACCACGATAAGGTGGGAATCCTTCAGGGGGGTAACAGAAAATAAATAATAAGTAAAAATAAGAAATATTAAAAATATCCTTCATCTAAGTTTTAACAGCAATACAATTACTTTGATGAATGACCATCAGGGCATGAGGGTATTAACCCTGACTGAGCAACAAGAAGCTCCGCAACTGCTCCTCTTGTTTTGTGAGAGGCAGAGAGTGAGACATTTGACACTTGAAAGTTCTGCCTCTCGGCTCATTTGCATGATAAGCAGTGATTGGGTGTTTACTGGGGCTGGGAGGGTCTTTACTGCCTACAGACAGCCGGCCTGACACAGAACTGAGCAGAGAGGAAGAGAGATGAAAATACGTGTGCCTTTTATAAGCGGATTTGATTTGAGGGGGCAAGGCATTCGTTTGAGGGGGGCACTGCACCCTCTTGCCCCAGCGTATGGCTGACCTTGATAGTTAAGCAACGCCATTAAAATGTAAAGAAGGGGAAACCAATGGCTAAAAGTGGTTAATTCCGACACTTTAGATTACATACATTACTGTGACATAAATAGCGAGTTTTGCACATTTTTGTGAATGAGAAGCAATTTCTTGTTGCAATTTGGTCTCATTTGTGTCTCAGTTTGGATGCAAATGTTTTAGTTTTTAACATATTTACCTCAAATTAGGTAACCAGGAAAAAGTACAATTCCAACAAGAAGAACATGGAAAGTTTTAATTTAAGTTCAAAAATCAATAAACTCAAATTTAAATTCTCTACAAGTTTCACAGAAGTTAAAGGGACGGTTAACCAAAAAGTGAGTCTTGCTAACTCCTAATCTAAAAATATAGCTTTGCAAGAATAAAACCCCTAAACATGTAAAAAAAAGTTTGCGGAAGCTTAAGCTAAACAGTTGAACTAGTGTAAGTTAACACTAGCCGGCTAACTGCTAAGACTACTGACCCAAAACTGTTGGTGTTAGATGTGAGTGGACTTAAAGTTGGCAAAACCAAAATTAGCAGAAGCTATTTGGTCTGCTAACGGTTTTCAAGTTTAAAAAATAGTTCCGCTTTTAACTGATTAGATGATTTGTACACCACTGCAAGTTATTGATTAATGAATTTATCTAAAGTTAATTGATCTTATCGATCGACTAATGATTAATTGATAAGCTGCCATTTTCCTAAAAAACTTGACAGTTCTCTTGAATCAAGGGTCTGACGTGAAGGGCTAATTTTTTACACACTAAATTTAAAAAAAGTATTGTGCCAGCTGTATTAAACACTGACAGAATAAACTGAAAATTGTGAATTTCTCACACATCATTAAACTTGGACATATTTTCAAAATATAACAAAACAGGAATCTATTAGGTTGCTAGTTGGAAAAAAACGGAAAGAAAAAATATATAGAACACTTAATCTACCCTGAACAGAGAAATGTAAAACTATCATTTAAACACAGGGTAACATTTTAAGCTAAAGATTTACACACAAACTATAAACATAATAGAAAATCCCTGAGAGGGGTGAGATACAAATGAGTACTGGAACTGTGTTTGTTTACATTACTCGCGGTTCTATCCGGGCTGCTCAGCATGATTTGATGTCAGCTACTGTTCATTTGATTGGTTCACAGGCTGAGTTACGTCATACAGATGAGATTAATTTTACATTAATTATTTGTAGTGACTGTAAGTGTTTCTTGTTTTGTTTTTATTCTTTCACACAGAGTTAAACTCTACAAGAAGAAGCTAACATTAGCTACAGTTAGCTTGCCGTTCTCTGTCGTTTTGCTCTCTTGTTTTAAGCTCCATACTGCTGGATAGTCCAGTACAGCTTTCGGTACTTTTCTTTTGAGTTTGGTGTAGTCCATTATTATTGTTGTGTCACAAATAAAACTAAACAAGATTTGCATGTTTAACTATGACACTGTCCACATCGAGGCTGCTCTCTGCTCAGCTCAACAGGGCCGGGGTTGAGAGCAGCAGCGCCCTCTACTGGATGGCAGCCAAACTACACTGAAATAAGGCTTAAATGGATGTTTTCAATTAATCGAATGCAGGAAATTTTAATCTAATAAACCATTATTCGACAGTTAATCGTAAGTTGATTAATTGTTTGCATCCCTAATTTGTATTTAATGTTAGCTCATGTTCAGAAAAATTATTTAAAAGCTTTATAAACAATAAAAAATTGTGACTCGTTTGGCTAGCTGTTACCCTTCACAAAACATTTCAGAAATGACTGGACTGTCTCTTTAAAGTAAATTTTTTTCAAACTAAATAGTTAAATTTACCTTGATGTAATAAAACTTAAAACATTTTATCCAGAAGCTTTGATATGTTAAAAAAACGATTACATTTCTGAGAAGGAATGAAACACCAAACAGTTGCTGCTGGTACTAACGTTGAAAACAGAACACCAGCAGGTATCAACGCTGCGTCACGCTGGGCCAAACACAGTCGCAGCTCCAAGCAGCCGAAGCACAGATTTAGTCTGAGCGGACCCACAGCTGCTTTAAACATAAAGAGATGAGCTACAGAATAATGATCAGCTGCTGCTTGCTGAAGACCTGCCGCAGCCCAGGAGCTTTCCAGGACGTGTGAGTCACAGAGAAACACCCCGCGCGCTCTCTTACAGCCAGTGTAGCCTGGAATTATGCCCTCCATTCAGCCGAGAGCTAACGAGTGAGACCGGTGACGCCCAAGAGGTGGAGGAGGAGATGGGAGAGCAGCGAGTGTCTGCTGCAGGCTTCTCATATGATGATGGCGACTCAGTCAGCGTGGTGCAGCAGCTCCACACAGATGGCTGCTGAGTGTTGACACCAGTCCTCCCTGCAGACACATCACACACTGACTGAGCAGCACTGAGGCTCTGCTCTGTATGTGTGTGGTAGACTTACTGCGAAGGACATTAGTCACAGAATGTAAATTGCTAAGATGCAAACCATTTAGAAATATATATATATATATATATATTAGGGGTGCAACAATACATGTATCGATATCGAACCGTTCAATACAGTGCTTTAGGTTCAATACACC
>JARVJO010000186.1:7136375-7149422 GCA_031762555.1 Cynodonichthys magdalenae | reverse complement strand
ACTGCGTTTGCTCACATCCTGTGCATCTCCTGGGGGCTAAGCCCCCCTTGTCCTTAAAACCTAGTGACGCCCCTGCCCACAATCATTTCTACAGTCGCAACCCCAGGAATAGGGTGAATAGGTACGCTATGCTCACAAGGCTTAAAGCTCTCCATCACCACGACGAATTTCCATCATTTTGAATGTGGCCAGCACGGAATTCCGTCAACCTAAAAAATGAAGAAAAAGAAACCTGTGTTGTTTTCTGTTGCTGTCTCGTTAAAACCACCCAACAGTGATGTCCCTTATTTGGCTAGCTTACAATAAAAGCTAATCATTATGTAATTTCCCCTCAATCTTCAGGGTCTTTTTTACTTTATGACCATCAGTGTATTTATGCAGTTTTTGTTGTCTCTGAGAGAAAAAAAAGATCATTACTCATAAAATCCTCGTTTTTAACAAGCCAGTTGCTAACCTTTTTTGTTAGCTACTTAGCATGTTGAACATGATTAGCAAGACTCAGCAGTCAGATCTAAAGTGGGGGTTTTCACACGAAAAAAACAATAGTTCAAATGTGTTGAAGAACTTATAGGTGTTATTAAGAGAAAGCTGCATAAAAACTGGTTCAAGATAGAAATGTTTATTATGGCTTTAACAAAGAAATTTGTCACTTAAACAGGTTGTTCAGTAAAGATTAGGCATTACGCTATAATCTTGGCACTGAAACATTATGACCTGAAAGATGAAGTATGTTTAATTTATTTATATATATATGTTGACAGTAAAAGTTGTACATTTGTGCAGGTGACATAATTTTTTTTATTGTACAGAATGTGCAAGGCATGAAACAATGTCTGTAAACTGAACACATGCAGTAAAAGATTAGCATCCAGCAGCAACAGAAGCACAAAGAAAAACAGCGAAATGATACGAGCACCTCAGAAAGTCTGATTCGTCACAGATGCTAACCACAGCTGGTAAACATGCGGAAGAGACTGAAAACATTCGCAACAACCTTTATGTGTTGTTACGAGGAAACAGACAGGAGCACTGTAGTATTGTTTTATTTTTATTGTTTGAAATTGTTCTAATCTTAAAAACTACTTCAGCCTTCAGTCAGTGTGACTCTCTTCAAGTGCACTTCTTGTTTGAATTCTTGACTAATCTTGCCCATCAGACCTTCTCTGATGCCATTTGATCGGTGCCTCCATCCTTCTGCAGTCCCGGCTGCTCCTCTGCAGGCACTCCCGTCCCCTCTGCTTGTGCGTCATAGCGGTCTGGATTATTCTGGAGCTTGCAGGGCTGCTCCATGGAGGCGAGGGAGGTGGCGAACTCGCAGGTGTGGAGCGTTGGGGACTCAGAGAAGTGGAGGGGAGCACCCTGCTGCTCGGCTTGGCGCTTGAGCTCTTTGCCAATGTCGGACTCCAGGGCGGACTCTACAGAGGGGAGGATGGGGGCAGGGTTCAGGTTCTCGCCGAGGAACGCCGGGAGGTCGTGGGCGGAGCTCTCTGTGTGATAGGGCTGCATGGGGGACGTGTTGTGGAAGGGGCGGCTGAGGCTCACGAGTGTGCTGTTAGAGTAACTCAGGACAGATGGAAGGGGGACAGGGTAAGGCGGAGGACTCAGGCTGTTCACTGAACAGTCCCAGTCCTCCTCCTCTTCCTCCTCCTCCTCTTCCTCATCATCTTCCTCGTCTTCATCGTCTTCCTCTCCCTCCTCGGGGTCGAGAGTTTCCAAGCTGTGCGTGCTGCAATCTGACAGCCCGCTGCAAACGCTGCTGCCATCTTCATCATAGGCTTCATCCTCCTCTTCGTCATCATCATCTTCGTCCTCTTCCTCCTCATCTTCCTCCTCGTCTTCCTCCTCCTCCTCCAGATGCAACTCTGTATCTCCAGTGCTCTGGAGCTGCATGATGGGTTCGTGCAGCGGCATGGACTGTGGGTTCGGCTGCTGCTGCTGTGGGATGAAGGCGGGGTCGCCATGGTAACCGTTGCCATTGGTTACGAGCTGCTGCTCCGTCGGCTGGTGCTGATACTGCTCGTCGTGGCTCCTCTCCAGCTCCAGCTTCATAATGGTGTGCAGGAAGTGGGTGCGCACCCGGACTGGGTTGAACTCTAGCCGGCCGGTGCTGTTGCTGCAGCCCTCCTTGGTGCAGCCACAGGGGAAGGACATGCGGTCCACCTGGAGAGTGGGTCAAAAAAAACTGCATTACATATATGTGGAGAGCAGTTGCTAATCAGAGCTGGTCATGTGTGTCTAGAAACTGCAGAATCTACTGGCAAACAAAACCCTAGGTGGCTAAAATATTATACCTTCTTCTACATTTAGAAGCAAAAATCAATCCCTTTTCTGCTCCATTGCTACAAAAAATACAGCAGCCTTACTACGATGACAATATTTAGCTATTGAGCAATCAGGAAAATTATGGCAGACTAAATGGGAATCATGCTCCACTCTTAATAAAGTCTTATTAATACACATCTATAGCTGTAATTTAAGGCCCTGGTTACACTACTAAAGCTAATTTATTTTCTTAATCTTCAACATTTTAACAAAATGGTTGTAAAGCCCATACTGTTCCACTAAATGGTAAATGGCTGGAACTTATATAGCACCTTATCAAGTCCACGTGGACCTCAAAGCGCTTTACACTTCATGCATTCACCCATTCATACACTGATGGCAGTAAGCTCAGTAAGCTTCAGCCACAGCTGCCTCGGGGCACACTGACCACCATCAGTAGGCAAGTAGGTGAAGTGTCTTGCCCAAGGACACAACAACTGAGGCAGCTGGGAAGGGGAATCGAACCGGTGACCTTCCGGTTCATGGACGACTCCCCTGACCACTCTACCACTCTAGGTGAAGAAAAACTTCCGCATTTACAAAATATCAAAAAACAGGAAGAACATGCTAAACCTGGCTAAGGTTTACTCAGAACTCGTTTTCCTGTTGATACTGTTTAGTTAACTCTTTGATTTGAACTGTGTAAGTCAGAATAAACCTATTGTTTTGGTTTTCTGGAGCATAAAGTAATAAAGGCTGCTTTGTCATCATGTCTGATGTTTACAGTTTTTCTTTCACAGCCTCAATTGTAAAGTATGTGGTCTAAAATGGGGCTAAATTTATAGCAATTTTGTGTGGTAATAAAATTTAATAAAAAAATCTGAAAACATTGAAAGCTAGCTTGGCGAGCTCATAAAGATTTTCAAAATGTTTCCTTTGGATTTACTTAAATATATTATGTCAACAGGTTCTACTCAACTGAATTAAGTAAATCTGAACCAATTTTTTCACTTACTTAATAAGTTAACGTGAAGCAATTGTGTTAGATTAACTCAATTCAGTTGAGTAGATGAATTGAATTTCGTTCTTTTTTTTGACAGTTACTTAAGGAGGCATTCAATATTTTACTGAATAACCCATCAGTTAGGTTAATTGATTAATTTGTTTCACATACTGTATTATACCTTTATTTTAACTAGCCTTTAATAGCCACAACTTGTGTAGGTTCATTTTCATTTACCAACAGTCCCAAGGGCTTTTATTAAAATGCTACAGCTAATGTTAGCTAGGCTAATTTTGGTTGGTAAATAGGGACGTCCACTAAGCCTATTTTCAAAACACTAGTCACGTGACTACATCTGCTCAACTCGTCTCTATTGTGTCACAATTAAATTTCATAAAACTTGACCGGTGCCTGTTTAACATGTCATGGTGATCATCCATTTTATCTGTGTTTGGTTGTCCACAAGCTGATGATTCTTGAAACGCACAAAGCTGGCATTGTGGAACTAGTGGTGGTTGAGTGAAGCGCTGCATCCTAAACCACACGCCAACTCTGCCCTATGACTACCATCGCAGCTGACTCAGAAGCACTGCAGCAGTGGTTAGTCTTCCCCTTTCACCTGGGTCTGACCTGCGCATGAACACAGGTTCTGATTGTTTGACACGATTAATCAGTGTTAATTTAGAAGTTTTGAAAACTAACTAAAATACACTAAACTCTGCTAACTTCCTTTGAAAGCAAAAGTAAATTTTAGTTTCTACTACACAGACAGACATGAACAACACTGTAGTATTATAGTTGGGCCTCACCACAGCTCCATTTACCTGGCACTTAATGCCGGCCAGGCTGCAAGCACAGGTCTCTGGGTCACATGTCCCCCTACAGCGACACCCACACTCCTCTCTGGACATGCGCAGGGCACGCAGCTCGTGCTTCTCCTCCATGTCAATGCGCCGGACCCCCGACGCACGAAGGAGTGAGCGGCGCCTTCTGGTGGTCAGAGGCTGAAGGAAGAAGTAATCATCCACCTCAGTGTTGTCCACGTCCAAGTCATCTTCCGAGATGTCGTCGAGGGTGAGAGTGTCCGCCTCAATCGATGACACGGTCCCATTTTTCGTCAGCTGAAACAAAGAAAAACGGAAGAAGTAAAACTACCAAAAATACTTTCATTTAGACAAAAACACTGCAGAGAAAATTAGTTATTTCTTTCCACTGACTTTGAGTTTTATGGCGTTGAGTTTCTCCTCTTTGAGATGATCCCTCAGCATGTTCCGATGACTTCGTTTCTGCTCAATGGCGAACTCTCTGAGAGTGAAGCGCCTCACACCACTGTGGCGTGGTGACATCCCCAGGGTGCTGCCCCCTTGCGTGGGCACGGTGGTGAAGCCCTGCCGCCGAGTAAAGTAGTACACCGTCACGCTCTCAAAGTGCACGTTGCGGCTCCGCAGTCGCTTTGAGGGCTGCTCTATGGAGGCTGAGGGGGAAGAAGTGGGAATTATGTTTAAATCTGCATTCGGCTTTTTAAAAAAGAGCTAGCATTAGCATGTAGCCTAAATGCTATCAGAAGCAGTGGTTAGCTGCAAGTTAAGCTCTCTGAGTCACTAATTTATAAGAAGAAATCACAAGAATTTCACAATAAAATGGATAAAATAACGGAAGCACCTGTGCCTACAATAAAAGGACCCAACATCTAACATTTAACTAACGGCCCACATTGTGTACAACGTAAGTAGAAACATAAACAACATTCAAAATGGAACATTGTAAACTTATCAATTGTTTAAACCATTAAAGTTTACAGCTTTTTGGATAAACTAAGTATTTTTGAATTTTATGGCAGTAACACATATCAAAAAATACTTTCCTGATGTGTTTGCTGCTCATGCTGTAGGTTTCAATGCATCCCCATACCATCAGAGAGGCTACTTTTGAGCTGAGAACGGAACATGTTAGATGGTTCTCTGTACGACAGAGGATGTGGTGTCCATGGTTTCCAAAAAGAATTTTAGTTTTTGATTATTTTGACAACAGAAGTTTTCCCCTTTGCTTCAGTCCATTTAAAACAAGCGTTGGTTGAGAGAAGACAACAATGTTTCTGGATGGTTTTCTCAAATGGTTTCTTCTTTGTCAAACAGAGCTTTAAATAGCATATATAAATGGCAAAGTGAACTGTTCAAACAATCAGTGATTGGCATGGTTTTGCTAATCAGCTAATAGTTGAACTAACTTTTTATTTAGCAAATGAACTTTTCTCTAACTACGAAAACTGTTAGCTGAACAATTAGCTTTTGTTAAATTAGGTCCATTAACAGCTAACGAACAAGCTAACATCAGCAAGTTTGGGTCAATCCCACCAGTCTTTAGGTCCAAGGAGACAAAGACGTGTGACGCAGACTGAGTGACAGTTGTCTTAGCCGTTAGCTGTTAGCTTCCAGTAATTTTTACTTGTGTTGTGTTAGGTTCTAAATCAATTTTTAATTTACATGTTTAGTGGTTTATCGTTAGCAATGCTATATTTTTAGTTTGCAAATTTTGAGTTAGGGAAGTTAGAGAAAAAAAGTTTACTTTTTGATTAGCAGTGTCAATGAGGCTAAGGGGGTCCTAGCCTGTTTAGTGCCCTGGGCAAACATCTCCGGCACCACATTTGTAAGGAACATGCATTTGTGGTGTGAGCAGTAGAGCTGAGTATGTGGGTTGCACAATTACAAATTTTGCCAAATCTTCTGTCAAACAGCTTATTTTAATGTTGCTATTGACTCTTCTGGTACCCCCAAGTCCTGCAAATCAGGTGCCTGGTATAAGATTTATTGCCAAGACGCATCTTTACAACAAAGAAATAATCTTCCTAACACTAATTTCCTAACTTTTTGTGCTAAGTTCATGTAGAATATAGACACACATATTAAGGCACATACATGTGCCATAAATTTCAAAGCATAAAACAAAAGTTGCACCAATAGAAGAATATTTAGGAAAATCAGACAATCTGCTCAACTGTCAAAGAAGATTTGAACCGTTTTTGACTGTTTGCACTATTGCACTCATCCACGTCAAAAACCACTAATGATGAGACCTGTATAAGATGTGTTGTTACCATTGAGTTCAAAATTACCATAATAAATTTATTTAATATTAACTTTTTTTAGTTTCAACATTTGATATGGCTATTACCTTTTGTTGTGAATATAATATTGATCTAGATTAGCAAATCAATGCATTTATTCACAACTCTTTTTGGAACTGGTCTAGTATTATACGTATACAGTGGACTGGCTGTCAATGAAAACTCTGAGCTCATTGCACATTGGAGACAAACTTAAAGTTGCCAAAATGACGACATTCACCAGAAAGCTTTTCAGGAACACACTGAACTGTGAACAATGAGTTTAACACTGCGTTGTTGCTAAAAGCATCAAGCTCTCATCCAATTAACCAGACTGAAAGGAGGGTAATTTCACAGACATTACAGGAATATAGTCACGTTTGTTTTGTCAATAGGTCTTTGTACAGAGGTGTATAATCAGCAGAGAGATAAAGTTTAGTCTGCCAGGCAGTATTGATTGTTTTCCGACCTATTAACAAAAATGTACTAAACTGGATGATTTGAAGGAGAAAACAAACCCAGATGTGAGTCATGTTCTAATTTATTTTCCTGTTTCGATCCTGTTAAAGGTGAGATTAGTATTAAAGTGGATCATCAATAACGAGAATTACAAGCTTCTGTGGTAAAAGTACTTGTGATAAGACGGATGGTATTTTGAGGACAAAAAAGGAATATATATTATAGTGTCAGTATTTAATTTGATGTCAGTCAGAGAAAGGTCTCGGAGCGTTGGGTTCTCAGGGTTTGGGAGTGGAACCTTACAATCCAGAATGCCTGAGGGAACTGAGTGGTTCAGACTGTCGCTGCTGTTGCCGCTGTCGCTGCAGGAAACCTCGTCATCATCGGACCCCTGCAGGGACAGATAAGAGGGACCCTCCTCAAGCTTTCTCTTCAGGATCCCACTCATCATGTGGCTCTGTCCGCTGGTCACACCTGAGCAACAGACACCAGGAAAACTTTACTGAGTAAAACATGTTTACACACAGTTGTTCTAAAACATTTTTAAAAAATGTTTAAAAAGTCATATTTCTTAGGGGGTTCATCCCTGTGTTCCTCTATGTTCAAAAACTTTTTTAAAATGACAGCATATTTCAGACACTGACTGCTGAATGACTTTGCTGGAATTTGCTAAAGAAGCTGAAACTGAGTTGTTAGGTTAAAAAGGTTAAAAACCTAATGTAGCTAAGTGTCAGTTAGAAACTAACAAATGGATAACAATGAGCTAGTTAAAAGTAGCAAAAAGGAAAGTAAAAACCATGTGTACCAAAAATCAAGCTCAAAGAAGCAGAAAGCTCACTAAAAGTAAAAATGAACAAAAGTTTAGCTAAATGCTTAACATAGCAAAAGGCCTGTTAAAAACTACAAGTACAAAAAATCCTGCTCAAAGTAGTAAAAGACTTGCTTAAAGTATCAATAGACTAGGTGCAGAAATTAACAAAATTCTACTTAAAAGCTAAATATAGCAAAAGGCTAGTTAAAAACTACAAACTATAGGCCAGCTCAAAGTAGCAGAAGACACAGAAAATAGCCTAACAATCAAAAATTAACAAACTTCTAGCTAAAAGCTAAATGTAGCAAAAGGCTACCTAAAACTTTTTAGTAGAAAAAGACTAACTTAGAGTAGAACAGGCTATCTAAAAGTAGCAATAGTGTTGAGCAGGGCAGCATTAACAGTGACTTGAAGGAATAAAGTTGGATCAGATATCTTTTTGTGCTTTCTTCTCTCTTTATTTTTCCAGAACAACATGACACACATCCTCTCTCAGAGGAAAACATCACACTGTACTCTGTGTCTCCTTTTTTCTCAACTGGGTGATGCACAGGTCCATGTTTGAGGTGTTCAAAAAGACACAAAAATCAGTGTCAAGTTTGGCAACCTTTAACTTTTACTGCTTTTAGTTTTTAGTTAGCCTGCATACCATTTTGCTACTTCTAAATAATGTTTCCCTCCTTTTAGCTAAAGGTAGCTTCTGTGTAATGATTGCTACTTTTAGCTGAACATTTAGCTTTTAACAAGAATTTATTTATTTTAGCGATTACTACTTTTAGCTAGCTAACCTACTGTTACTTGTAGTACTTAACTGGCTATTTGTACATTTAGGTAACATGCATTGCACACACCATGAGGTTAGCATGCTGAGACTGTGACATGTTCAGTTTTAAAATTTGTAGCTGAAATGTGAAAACATATATTTTACGTAAAATTTACGCTAAATTCTCTTTAGACTGTTTGCAACAAACTCTGAAATGGCATTTATAAGACAGTATCCAAACATTTGAGAGGGTTTGTAAATTCCTTGCAATTAGTCACAGTGTCAAGTTGAGTGCTTTTGAACATTTTTCAAAAATTTGTGCAACAATTTTTTAAACAAAATCCTTGTTGACATTTTAAAGGGATCTCTGACTAGTTGTAACATTAGACATTATTTGATTAACATTTACTCACATTTACTTATAGTAAACTATAAAAAGAGACTCAAAATACAGTCTCTTTATTATCAAAATATTTTGATAATATGCAAACATAGTTTCAAGAAATTAAAGTAAAATATTCTCATTCACTGTTAGGTTATTTCTGCTGCAAAGCATTCTGGGTAAACAATGACGTCAACTGCTCTGGTGTGAGCTCCATCCAGCTTGAAGGTTAATTTTGGGTTATGTCTGATGTTCAGCCCTTTTCAATAAAACCGTAGCTGTTGACAGAGAGGAGAATGTAGAAAAGACTCAGCCTGAAACTGAAAATGATGATGGAGAAAACAGAGCTGCTTCATGGAAGGAGAACCTTAGACTTTTTGTTTTAGAGCTAAGAAATATAGCATTAGCTCCATAGCTAATAAATGTTTATGTGTTCTTAGCCCCTGAGCTAATGTTTAAATGGCGTTAGCTCCACAGCTAATAATATTACCTTGGGAGCGTACCCACATTTAGCGTTAGCTCCAGAGCTAATTTACTAAACATCATGTTTGTTCATTTCAACCCATATATTGTGCAGAACAACATAGAAAGTAAAACAAAATAAAATTTTATTGTCACACATTATAGCTTTTAAACCTTGACTCTGTGGTTTAGTTTCAATGATAACCCATCATCATCCTGAGAATAGTGATGTGTCATGCTCTTACAGCCGATGCTTTAGTGAATCAGAAACGCTGATTCCTGTCAAGTGAGAGGATGCTCCTCAATGTTTCTTTCTTCCTTTCGCTGGCCTTATGACCAATCACATGTGAGGATAAGGTACAGAGGTGGGCAAACTTCCTCAAGGGTCACTTGTTTCTCTGCTTTAACACACCTGATTTTAATGAATATGTGATTAATTGTCTATTGCAGAACTTGAAGAGGTAATTCAATCACTGAATCAGGCGCTGGAGCAGAGAAACAAGTAAAGCTTAAACAATAGCGACCCTTGAGGACAATTGCCCACCCCTGAAAGGATAATTCTATTTATAAAAACAGAGAGGGGGTTGGACGTGACAGTCAGGTGGAGCATCGGTCTGTCCCCTCAAGGGCCCAGCTTACTCGTTCCATTAAATAAGAAATCAAAGTTTGTTTAGAATAGAACAAAAGTAAGAATGTCTGCTTTTGTAAAAGAACAAATACACAAGATTAGGTAATTATAAGGTTTTTCACTAAAACATTAAATGTGAAAAGAATTTATAAACACAGAGCATTCAAGTTTGGCAAGTTAAGATAAAATACGAGGCTACAGATGATAATAAGCTAAAGGAAAGTCGAAAAAGCCAGCTTTTCTTTGGGAGCCACTCTACAAGATCCAGTTCTCTGAAAAGAACCGAACACTTGAAGACAAATTATTCAACAATTTTCTAAATTGTCTGTTAATATCTCTAAATATTTTAATAATGGCATTATTAGAGAAATCTTTAACCAATTATTCACTTTTTAACAATAATTCTTGATCCCACCAAGGAGAGCTTTATGTGGAGAATCAAACCTTATAATAATTTGGTGGAAATGGAGACTCACCATTAGGTGTTGAGTGACCTTGCTAGGTGTGTGGTGCCTAAAAATACCAAAAAATCTACTAAATGATGCGATTATAATAACCATACATATGTTTTCATGTTGATCGCTCACTACCTCTGACTAAATGTGATGGGTGAGCGTGAGTTCAGTGTGCACTCATGGAGCCTCATCAACTTTGTTAATGAGTAAAGTTAAAACCAGAGGAGCCTGGAGGAGGTTTGGAATGGTTGAGGATTACATCACATGCAGCAGAGGTTTCTCTCTGACCAGCTTTGTCTTTGTCCTGTACCTCTCCACCGTTTATCCTCTGCTCGCTTCTTTTTAAAGTCAATTTCTCATTTTTCCTCCACTTGCCTCACAAAGCCACCATTCAGCTCATTTTCTTAAAGAAGCAAACAATAGAAGCATGAAGTGATGAACGCTCAGTCAGATGATGATCTGGACCACAGGAACCTGCTCACATGTCCGTGTGCACGAGCATCCTCCCACTCTTCATTCATATCCTCATCCTGAGCCCTGACATGGGAATTCTTATTGACAAATGTGAGCCAGCGCCACCGTGTGACGTAATTAAAGCTCCCGGTGTCGAACGCAACCACAGACCTGTTTCCTCGGCTCGCCTTTGGTTTCCAGGAGGTCCTCGGGACTCGCTCCCCTGCATCACGCGGTGCTTCACCAGCAGCAGTAGCAGCAGTGGAGACGGTGGCTGAACATCCCCTGGCGTGGCGACATGATGATTCTGGACACACTATTGTGCAGCCCCGACCTCCTCCTCTGCCCGCTCCCTCTGCACCCTCATGCTGTCAGCTCTCTCACCGTCTGATTTTCCTCCTGCTCCTGTAACCCCCTCCTTCCTCTCCTCCTCCTCTCCCCCTTTCTCCTCACAAAGACTTGTTAGCTCGGCGCCGCTGCCGGATGGAAGCGCTGGAGCTTGACAGAGGTGAAGCAAGCCCCTACAAGATCATGGAGGGATGGAGCGGGTGGTGCTGATGCTGAAATGTGGGGGGTTGGAAAGAGGAAACAGCAAAAATAGAATTTAAAATGCTAATGTAGCGTCATCTTTTGTTTTTGTGAAGCTGATTTGCATTTTAAATTGAACACACATCAACAGTGAGGTCTAATTATTATTTATGTGTGTCTAGACAAATGTATTAATTCTTTCCTTTAACCAGAAAATAAGTCTGATAAACACCCAGTAATACTCATCTGGATAAGTAAAACAGTTATATATCGTTTTACTAATAATTCTTCATAATACATAAAAAGACAAAAAACATTTAAGTTAAAGGCTTAAAAAGATGCTGTGGATAATAGCCAATAACTGAAATGTTTGATTTCTTTTTTTTTTTTTTGTATGTAAAATAGGAAAATTATGTTACATTAATATTTAAAATTAACTGTTTCAAAACTGTACAGTTCATTTTAAGTAGAGAAATATTTGCTTATAATTACCATTAACTATAGTTAGCCAGTAGCCTAATTTAGTTTAAGAAGAGGAAGTCTAAGGCTATTAGCTGCTAGCAATGACTGTGGCTAGCTGCAGATGGCTAGTAGAATACTTTAATTTAAAGGTCTGTGCGTGTGTGTGTGTGTGTGTGTGTGTGTGTGTGTGGGGGGGGGTATTATGCAACATTGACATTTTTGAGTTTTATTTTGTGTTATGGACCCCCATGACCCAGAAAGGAAGAAGCGGGTATATATAGGCCTAATGGATGGATGAATATTGTGTTATGATGTCATTCCCTCATCAAACACATACTCAAAGTGTTGCTTTGACTCATTCATACATATGTGAGAAATTCTTGAATTTCCTGTGGTAGTCACGTGGACCTGCCTAAACACTTGCTTGTTTACTGAACTTTAGCACAAACTACATGTTAGCATGTTGATTCTGAAGTTAGGGTTAGAGATAACTCTGATTTAGCCTGGCCTTGCCTTCCTACACTTCCCTTCACTGCTCCATCTGGGATTTCTCCCATAGACAAGGATTATCCAGTAGAATTTCAACTGGACCAATCAGCGAACAGAAGGAGGAGTTCATTTTTCCATGGCAGCCCAACAGGACACATTGCTACATTTCATGCAGGAAAATAAAGGACTCTTCTGACAGCCAGGCCTTGCTCTCATGAACTACAACTACCATGTGGTGAATCACAACTTAAATTATGGACTAAAGGAAAGGTGCTTTATTCCTAATGGACATATATATATCTGAAAGAAAATCCTTTAGCTATGAAATCTTTAAGCGACAAGCTCTGTTAGTGATAGAATCCGTATGAAAGTTTAAACAGGTTTTGGCTAAAATATTTGTCTTCATTATATATGTATTAGAGGTGCAACGATACAGAAAATTCATGATTTGGTTTGATACTTTAGTCTCACGATTCAATATTTTTAAATTAAATGTTGCTGAAAATGCAAGTTTCTCAGTGGGTCTGAGCTCAACAATGAGGCTTAGGTGGAGTAGTCGAACACTGATCCACTGAGCCTTCAACACAGCGCATCTTCAGGAGACAAGTTGATAAAATTTAAAAATCCGTATTGTTTGATACATAGTGTGTATATTGAACTTAAAGCAGGGTATTAAATGGTTCAATACAGATACATGTATTGTTGCACCCCTAATATACACTCACCGGCCACTTTATTAGGTACACCTGTCCAACTGCTCGTTAACACTTAATTTCTAATCAGCCAA
>JARVJO010000186.1:7093394-7111151 GCA_031762555.1 Cynodonichthys magdalenae | reverse complement strand
GTGGGGGAGAATGCCGGTCAGACCTGGCAGACCCAAACGTATAGTGAGGGTCTGCTGGGAACATCTGGCAGAGTCTCTCGTCAGACAGACCTTCAACTCACACCTCCAAGAGAACTTTGAACACTTTCCGGGGGAGGTGGGGGACATTGATTCCGAATGGGCCATGTTCTATGCTTCTATTGTCGAGGTGGCTTACCTGAGCTGTGGCTGTAAGGTTGTCGGTGCCTGTCGTGGCGCCAACCCTCGAACTTGCTGGTGGACATCGGCGGTGAGGGATGCTGTCAGGCTGAAGAAGGAATCCTGTCTGGTCTTTTTGACCTGTGGGACTCTGGAAGCAGCTGATTGGTATCGGCAGTCCAAGTGGATTGAGGCTCAGGTGGTCACAGAAGCAAAAACTCGGGCGTGGGAAGAGTTCGGAGAGGCTATGGAAAAAGACGGTGGGAATGGTGCGCTGCTGACCTCAACTCGTTGTAGGTCAGTGGGCAGAATACTTCAAAGACCTCCTCAACCCACCAACACGTCTTCTGTTGCTGCCCCGGAAGAAAACAGACTGACAGACAAGTAAAGATTAGCGTAAGCTAACAGTAATAGCGAATTGCTAACAGTTAAGACAACTGTCACTTAGTCTTTGTCACTTTTCTTCCTGCTTTGAGCTGAAGACTGGTGTGACTGACACAAACCTAACTAAAGTGTTAGTTAGCCTAAAAACCTAAACCAAAAAACTGCTTAGATTTGAATAATTTTCGAACGTGGTACAGAACCTTAGAATCATAGAACCCTAGAACTGAACGAGGTGGACTTTGTAACTTTAATTTTTTTTTTTGTTGGTTATTTTTGTCAATGTTCCAAATGTAACATTTTCTTTGTGTTTTTTTGTTATTTTCAAATGTAACAGTAATATAAAACCAAGGTTCTGTGGACCTGACTGTATTTAAATGTGTTGTCTTCCTTTTATTTTTTTCATTGCTCGGGTTTTTTTGATGTTCACTCTCTGATCTGAATAAATGAAACTGATTGAAACAGATTGTTGGCTCTGACCTCTGTTCATGGCTCCTGTTTTGTTCTGTTTACCCGACCCGTCTTTATGGCTGTTAAGTCTGTAAAGCCAGTAATCCCACCCCCCTCCTCCTCGTGCTGATTAAAACACACACACACCCCGGTCCCCAGCCTGTCTTCAGCAGGTCCTGGTGTCAGATGTCCTCTGTCTGTGAGTCCAGATGTTCTTCACTTGGACCTGACCTATTCTCCATTACATGCTGATCTGAGTAGATTATGCTGTTTTTCTTCACAGCCAGCCTTTGACATTTAGACCTTCAACTGGGGCAAGGTGGGTTCAGAGACCACTGGACCCACATTTCAATAAAAAAATCCAGGATCGGATCAAGTCTGTCTCTGAATCCAGTCTTCATTGTTTCAGTCAGACCTCCTGGTTCTTAAAGTGATTCTTGTGTAGACAGGATCTGAAGATATGTCTTAGTCTTTAATCATAATGTCTCATTGGTTCAGGTCTGGATCTTCTTTTTGGGTCTGGGTGTTCTCATGTTTTTTTAATGTTCTCGTGATTCTGGGTCTAGATTTCCATGGGTTTGGGTCGAGATGTTTTCATAGGTTTGAGTCTGGGTGTTCTTAGATTTGGGTTTGGGTAATCTTGTGAGTTTGGTTCTTCGTATTCTTGTGGGTTTGGGTCTAAGTTTTCATTGGTTTAGGTCTGAATTATGGGTTTGGGTTCTCATAGATTTGGGTCTGGATGTTCTTGTGGGTGTTGTTCTGGGGTCTCTCATAGATGATTAGGAATTAAGGTCTGGACTTTGTTGAGAAATTCACTGTCAAAACACTGTCTTGTCTTGATTTGTCTTCAGGTCCTGGTGGACTTTAAAGTCTGAAACTTTAGATCAGGACTGTTGCAGTTTTTTGTTCACGGACCTACCTGGTTTAGTGAAGCACCTCCACATCATGGTTATGCCACCACCATTTTTCATTCTTGTGGACACTGCTTTGGATTTGTTCTTACAGAGATTGGGTGGCCCTTAGGTGACCCCACCACCCCATACAATATTTCTTGAGGAACACTATTACTTCTAGACTAATTCTTGAGGCCCACAACCCCTCACAAGTCACATTAACATGGTGGAAGGATTTGCATATCCCCCCCTGATTCTGGAAACTGCTATTTGGGGTCAGTCACTGGTACAGTCGCCCACAAGAAACTGGTTTTGACATGGTTTGGACTTGGAGTTATTCAGAGACTTTTCTGGTGACCAAAGAAACCATAGAAACTGTAGTAAGTCTTGGATCCAGACTAGAGAAGTGGGCATGTTGGTGTTGGACTCACTGGCGACTGCCAGGTAGTCTAGTCTTGGTACTAGAGGGGTGGTGGTTCCCCCCTTCGAAAAGGGGGACTGGAGGTTGTGTTCCAAATATAGGGGCATCACTCTACTTAGTCTCACTGGTAAGGTCTATTCAGGAGTGCTGGAGAAGAGAGTCCGATTGATGGTTGAAACCTCAGATTCAGGAGGAACAATGTGGGTTCCATCCTGGCTGTGGAACATTGGATCAGCTCTTTACATTCACTAGGGTCCTCGAGGGGTCATGCAAGTTTTTCCACCTAGTCTACATGTGTTTTGTGGACTTAAAAAAGACAATCTTGTTCCTTGTGGTCTGTTGTTATTGGCCATTCAATCCTTATACAACCTGTGTGAGAGTTTGCTTCACATTGCCAGCAGTAAGTTGGAACCCTTCAGGGTGGGAGATGGACTCCACCAAGGCTGCCTGTTGTCCCAATTCTGTTCATAACTTTTATAGACAGAATTTCTCAGTGCAGCCAGGGGGTGGAGGGAGTTCTGTTTTGTGGCCTCAGGATTCCATATCTGTTCTTTGCAGCTTATGTGGTCCTGTTGGCATCATTGTGTTGTGATCTTCAGCTCTCACTGGAGCGGTTCACAGCTGGGATGAGGATCAGTACCTCCAAATCTGAGTCCATGGTCAGTCAGAAAAGGCTGTATTGCTCACTCTAGGTTTGAGGTGAGGTTCTACTTCAAGTCCAGGAGTTCAAGTATCTAATTTTTGTTTTTATCAGTGTTGTGGTTTAGTGGGATCTGAGTTGTGAGGAGAAGCTCTCTGTTCACTGTTCTGTGTGGTTCATCTGGTAAGGAGGACCCCTGAATGCTTCCCTATGGAGGTGTTCTGGACATGTCCAACTGGGGGGAGACCCTGGGGAACACCCAGGACACCCTGGAGAGTCTCTCAACTTGTCTGGGAACAACTTTGAGTCCTTCCAGAAGAGCTGGAAGAGGTGGCAGTGGGAAGAGAGTGCTGGACCTCCCTGGTCAAGCTGCTGTCCCCGAGGCCTGATGATAGATGGATGGATGGCTAGTTATTTGCTTCATTTAGATTTGACTGAATGTTGTTTGTTTAACCCTAACAGCTTATTAGAACTTGTTCGGCTCTTAATCAGCTGTTTTTTTTAATTGTATTTTTTTTAACCTGTAGAGTTTTTGTTTCTTAAGTATGAAAATAAACTGTATCTGTTTTATTCTCTGATGCCTGAGTTTCAAATTGGAATTAACCCTCCATGTCCCAGTGTATGTGTTTGTGTGTGTGGGGTGTGTGTGTGTGTGTTGATAATGGTGTGTCTCAGACTCAGCGGTGGACTCAGACTCTGATGGTGTATTTGGAGGCTGAGCAGCTTGTCGTCAGTCATCTTTTATTCTCTTGATTATTTTAGTATTTTTATTTATTATTTTCTTTATTCTGACTCAGCAGATCATCAGTGAGAGACAGCGGTGAGTTTTACTCTTCATCACTTTTTATTATTTATTTTTTGAACATTTATAATTTTAGTTTAGTGATTTTTAATTAGAAATAAGTCTTGAGACTTTTTTGTTTCACTTTTTTTTATCTAACCGAATCTATTCATACATTATTTAAACAGTTTAACCTCAGAATTATTAATATTTGTTATTATAAGCAACTTTAAATCTATAATATGAAATGTTTTCTAAGTGTAGTATATATTTTCATTTGAACATTTTAAACAATTTGTTAACATTTTACTGGAGAATAAAGTAAATTTTATAGTTTTGAATTTAAAAACATGATACTAAATATATTATGTAATAATTTCTGCAGCAAGAGTTTATTGAACACTGAAGGTTCAATAATTCACATTTATTTTGTAATAAACCTGAAAAAAAGATTAATTTTATCCTAAATATCTGATTCAGTGCAAATTTATATGTATTTATTTTAATCTTTTGTTTTAAGGAAAAAAAAACATCTAATTAGTTTTTATATTAATTTTATTGTTTTTATTCCGAGAAGTTATTTTTTCATTTATCATCTTAGTATTCAACAAAGTAAATAAAATATTTTCAACTTTAGGTGTTTTAAATTTTATGACGTTAATAAAAAATCTTGAATAAATTAATCACAATCAGATAAATGAAATTACATTGTTTTTAAATTTATCTTTTAATTGTTCCAATAATTGTTTGTTAGATGAAAAAATGTCAAATCAAATAAAAAATGTTTTAAATATCTTTATGGTAAGAATACCTTTTTATTTGATTTCATTAATTTAGTTTAATTAAACTTTTTATTACTATCAATTAAGTAAATGTATTATTTATCAATTTTAACAAAAAATGGTAAAAAAAATTAGTTAATTGTTTTTTTCTCTAAAATTTACAAGTCATTACTGATTTTATCTTAAAAAAAAATTGTCTCCAAAATAAAAATACTTTTTCTCAGGTTTAAACAATCAGAAAACTGATTTTAATATATTTATTTAGATTTCAGCTATTTTTATCTTAACCGTTAGTTTAAATATATTTATTGATATAATAATAACAAAGATTTGTTAAACATTTCTTCTTTCAACAGAGATTAAAGATTAAACAGAATAAAAACAGATTTATAATAATCTAGATTAGGCAATCTGAGCTGCAGAACCAAACAGACCTCCAAGGTTCTGATCCAAGACAAGAATTTACTTTTTAAAATTCCTGAAATCTTGTTGAAATGTTTAATTTGTGTTTCTGACTCAGATGGTCCAGATGAGCTTGAGTCCCCCGATCAGATCAGAACCAGGTTCAGGTTTCTAAATAAAATGAGTCGATGTGTTTGAACTTTTTTAATATTTTTAAAATTCAGAGATGATTTATTTAGTTTATTGACTGATATTTTAAAGCTTTTGATTAAATTAAAATTAAAGAGTTTTAACTTTTATCATGTTTAATTTTTGTTTGAAATATTTTTTTTTCCAGAGAAAATAAATGAGAAAAATAACATTTGAAAATTAAGGTATTTCAGGAACTTCTGAAACAAAATATTAAGAAGTTAGTTTCAAGTCAAGTTTGTTTGACCAAAAGTTTATCACAATTTAAATTCTGTTTTTTAACTCTGCCTATAACATAAATGGTGGATCACTGAGACTCACCCAGACCTGGAGGACCTGTTTCTGGTTCAGACCCCTGACCTCAGACTGAGAGAATCTGACTCTCATCCCAGCTGTGACCCACCTCAGTTCACACCAAAGGTCTTGATCTGAAGACTCCAACAGAACCAGAACATCCACATAAATCAGAGATGAATCCCTGAGGTTCCCAAACCAGACCCTCTCCTCAGAAGGCCACAAACAGGATCACAGACCAGGGACGGCACCAGAGGACTCCAGCCAGGATGAAGAACAAACTCTGGTTTGGTTCTACTGGGAACAGATACCCTTAAAACTCCCAAGACTCCCTTAGTAACCCTACAAAGGAGAAGATCTGGTCCAAAACCAGAACCAAAACTGCTCTGATCCCCCTGGATTTGAGGTCCAACAGTTGGTCAGCAACTCCTTTCCAAAACCCTGGACTAAACTTTCCCGTGGAAGCTGAAAAGTTTCATCCTTGATAGTTGGAACAGACTCTCCTGATGATCAGGACCCAACGAAACAGATCTTGGATCCAAGCATCCTTCACAGGGTGGCCAGGCTCAGCAGAGTACATCTGCTGCTCCTCTGGACGCAAAGCTATCAGAGGAGGTGTGGTTCTGATCAGGATGACTCCCTCTGGACGAGACCCCAGAATTCTATGGAGGGATTATAAATCCTCTCTGTTCTGGGAACACCTTGAGGTCTTCCAGAAGAATTTGGAGAGTGTCTCTGAGGTGGGGGAGTTTGAGGTTTCTGTCTTGGACCTTAGAAGCAGAGGAAAACAAGACCTAAAGTCTCGTCTGTGGAGACCAACAGGATCCTGCTAGAAAGAAGAGCTGCAAGAGAAAAACTTTAAGTCATTACTAAAACCTGCCTTGGACCTTCTGGGGCCTGGATCAGCTTTGCAGGTCTGGTTCTAACAGCAGTAATCTGAAGAAGAGTGGACTCTGTCTTTAAGAGTCTCTTGACAAATCACTTTGTTTCCTTCTCTGCAAAAATGGCTTTTATATTCAGACCTGCAATTATTCTGATTCCACCATCAGGTTTCATTAGTTCTCCACTTTTGTCTCAAACAACCAGAGAAAAAAAGATTCGGAAGAGAAACAACATTTAGAAGATGAAATTAGAAGAAAAAAAGGCTTTAAAAAGCTGAAAAGAGCAGAGTAAAAGATTAGAGTAGCTAAAAAACAAAGAAAATTGTACAATAATTAGAATAATATAAGTTTTAACACTAAATATTTGGATGCAAGTCACAAATAATAGTAATTAAAAAAAGCTGAACTTGAGTAGTTTGAAAGAAAAAGACAGAAA
The DNA here is from genome assembly GCA_031762555.1 of Cynodonichthys magdalenae. Classification (NCBI taxonomy): domain Eukaryota; kingdom Metazoa; phylum Chordata; class Actinopteri; order Cyprinodontiformes; family Rivulidae; genus Cynodonichthys; species Cynodonichthys magdalenae. The sequence continues at coordinate 7,104,424 of JARVJO010000186.1, read as the reverse complement.
AAAACAACTTAAAGACATAAATTACACATAAAAATTACATTTCAACAAACAGAACATTACAAGACAAAAACAGAAGCAGAATTTAAAGGGAAAGAGTTTAATCTTTTTTATAAAGTTAAGGGATCATTGAATTCAAAGTTGTATTAAAATTAAGTCTACCACCCAAACCCATCAGAACGCCACTTATTTACCTGTAATTTCCTGTTTATGTTTTTGACAAACAGAAAAGTTTTACTATTTAAAATAAAAAAAGAAAAACATTATTTTCTATTGATTCAGGCTCACCAGGAGCCGTTTCTATCTTTGAGTCTCCAGATGAAGGTGGAGGGCCTACAGGAGGACGGGGAGTCTGGTCCCGCAGCCTCAGCCGACCGCGGCCCCGGTGGGATGGTCTGCGGCCTCGGGTCTGCAGAGCTCTGCGTGTCGCGGCTGCTGAGCGCCGTGGAGAGCGAGCTGCAGGCTGGCCGCGAGAAGGGCGACCCCACGGAGCGGGAGCTGAAGGTGGCATTGGAGGACGCCGACTTGTGGAGGAAGTTCCAACATATCACCAATGAGATGATTGTCACCAAGAACGGACGGTAGGCCCCTAAAAGAACCTGTCGACCCTTAGGTCTCGGGTTGTAGAACCTTTATTAAAAAATTCAAGTGATCCTTAGAATTGGTCTTTACTAAAATGTAACCTCAAAGAATTTAGCCGACAAAGCTGAGCTGAAAAAGTCAAAGGTTGTTCACGAGCATCGATTTTAGACAATGGGTCCTGATCATCAGGAGAGTCTGTTCCAACTATCAAGGATGAAACTTTTCAGCTTCCACGGGAAAGTTTATAGACTAATTTCTATAAACTGATGTTTACATCAATGCTAACAGAAATACTTCCGGACCTCCTGTAGGGACAATATTTAGGTTGTACTTACCACCTAAAGTCAGACCACTTTAGTTCACTCATAGTTTAAAAACAATGAGTGACTAAACCAACATAACGAACACTCAATCCTCTAAGATGAGTAGAACGTCTATGGCAGTTCCAAGTTTCGGACTTTAGGAACAACATGGTCATAGAAGGTTGGTTTTATTTTAAGATCAGGTGATTATCCTCATAAATCTTTATTGTTCCATCATACAACCACTAGGAGCCATCATGGAGGAGGAACCTGTTAAGAAAAGGAAAAAACAATAACCTCCGTACAGAAGAGACAGAGGTTCTGAAAGTTTTAATGGTTGGTCAGTAGCATTACAGAGTACAGACCACACAATATTGCCAAAAGTATTTACTCACCTGCCTTGACTCACATATGAGCTGAAGTAACATCCCATTGCTAATCCATAGGGTTCAATATGACGTTGGTCCACCTTTTGCAGCTAGAACAGCTTCAACTCTTCTGAAGGCTGTCTTTAGGAGTGTTTATGGGGATTGTTGACCATTTTTCCAGAAGCACGTTTGTGAGGTCACATACTGATGTTGGATGAGAAGGCCTGGCTCTCAGTCTCTGCTCTAATTCATCCCAAAGGTGTTCTATCAGGTTTAGGTCAGGACTCTGTGCAGGCCAGTCAAGTTCATCCACACCAGACTCTGCCATCCATGTCTTATTGACCCTTGCTTTATGGATGGGTGAGCAAATACTTTTGGCAATGTAGTGTAAGTCAAGAAGATCTTTTAAAGGAACTTTTATGTCTCTGCTAAGGCTATAGAGGTATTTATTAGAGTAAAAGGATGTCTTACATTAACACCTTTTTGTAAGAGATGTTTTGTCCCTATTTAAAGATGTCTTTACTGAAGTTCAGATGTTCTTAATGTACAGTAATGACCAGGTGCTAATAGTGCTTGGTGGAAAAAGAAAAGACTTTGAAGAGTTGATGGTTAAATGCTTTGTTTATTAACTGATCAGTGTCACCTGAAAAATTATCCATGACCTGAGATAACTAAAAACATTACTCACAAACAAAAATCATAAGTAACACAGAGGAAAGGAAAGGTTTTATCAACTAAACATGGGGTACTTGATTACCCTTAGCTGACTTCAGTTAGTTAGCCTCAGTTAGCACTAGGATTAGGTTTTATTAACACCACACACTTTAGTTGGATTTAGTTGGGTTCACTTGGTTACAGTTAGCTTTAGTTAGACACTGTTTCCATATTCAGGGACTGCGTCTTTCAAGGGACCCAGCCTACCTGGTCCAGGTGGGCCAGATCCTTTGTCAACCGGGAAGACGGGAGGAAAGTGTATGTGATTTTGGACGGTCTAGTCTTCAGTTTTATTCCCATCCTTACGGAAATTAAGCCCTTAAGTCCTGTCACCTAGCAACCATAACAGTGTTAAACAGAAGCAATTAAGATAAAAAATAGATAGAAATTAGCAAATTATTAATAATATTATTATAAATTAACACAATTAACTTAGAGGCAATACATGAAGAATTAAGGGTCTCGCCCTACCAGCTTGTTTACGATGATTTCTGACAAGATCCATCCTATCCATTCTCCTTACCCGATTCTTACTTTCAGGGTCATGGGGTCTCTGACAAGACTAATATTAAAAAACATGTCTATGCAAAGGACAAAAGTCTAACAACACAACTGCTTTAAACTGTAAATTTTTGTACCTCCAGATTTTTAGTTAAAGCTGTACTCGTCTCTCACGTTGTCTGCCATTAAAAGCAAAAAATCTCCTTGTCAGTGGGCTGTGAAGGATCCACCGGACCCTCAAATCGGGGAAAAGGAGGACGCGTTTGTGGGCCGCAATTGGAGGAGCCTTCAAATTTGGACAGCCTTCACTGCATTGCTGTGACGTAATCAGTCTTCAAATGCGGCCTTTAAAGGATTCAACCCCTGAATATGGGCGCAGCCTCCATCAGCATCTATCAGTTTTAGTCTGCCTCAGTTAGCCACTGTATTCCAAGTTAGCTAGTTAGACTCTGTCAGCCTCAAGTAGTTGCAGAAATACTTAGTTTTAGATGGCGCCAGTAATCTAAATTAGCTCCAGTTAGCCACATATATTTTTAGTTGGCTTTAGTTAGCCCCACACAGTTAGTTAGTTTTAGTTAGTTTAACTTGGTGAAACTAACTGAGATTTTTTTCAAGTACAAATGGAACGCACCATGGGAATTGGTGATTCTGTTCTGAAAGATAAAAACTTGATAAACTGAACAACCAGCTGATATGTTGCCATGACGACAGATCTTAAACGAACACAGACTGTGGTTTCAAGTTAGCCATCATCTGAACCTCGGCTGCAGATGAAACCAGAACCAGGGTGTCTGTCTGAAGCTGACTCTGGATCAGTTGTTCTGTTAACTGGGGTTATTCATTAGTGTCGATAGCAGCAGCTTCCATCACCTCGCTGTGATTTATTCAGTCTGTTAGTTGTTGTTTTTTCATGCCGAGCCGAGGCGTGTTGACCGGTCGCGCCCTGCGGTGGGCAAACACTCCATTTACACCTGCAGGACGCCACTTCAGCAGCTCTCACCGGTGGAGAGCCGAGGGCTTTCATTTTTTTATTTAGCTGCGGGAAGATGAAACTTTTCACATTCAGTGATGGAAATAACTACACAAACTAAAATTAGTGTTTTTTTAATCTGTTTTTTATTAAAATGTTTTAAAGGAAGAGAAATACAAGTTTAATACCAGAAAACACGAAATTTCCTCTGTCTGGAAAATATACGGCAAACATTTATTTTTACCTTAAAAAGATCAAGTCAAATGAATTAATTCCTGTTTTGATCCAGTTCTGTTTAAACCTGATCCAGTTTTTTTACACTCCTGATCCAGTTCTGTTTAAACCCACAATACTGTTTTATTTAAACCTGATGCAGTTCCTTTTACACTCTTGATCTAGTTCTGTTTAAACCTGATTCAGTTCTTTTTACACTCCTGATCAAGTGTAAACTCATGATCCAGTTCTGTTTAAACCTGATCCAGTTCTTTTTACACTCCTGATCCAGTGTAAACCCACGATCCTGTTCTGTTTAAACCTGTTCCAGTTATTTTACACCCTTATCCAGTGTAAACCCACAATCCGGTTCTGTTTAAACCTGATCCAGTTATTTTAACACTTGTGATCCAGTTCTGTTCAAACCTGATCCAGTTCTTTTTACACTCCTGATCCAGTTCTGTCTAAACCTGATCCAGTTCTGTTTAAACCTGATCCAGTTCTTTTTCCACTCTTGATCCAGTTCTGTTTAAATCTGATCCAATTCTTTTTACACTCCTGATCCAGTTCTGTCTAAACCTGATCCAGTTCTGTTTAAACTAGATCCAGTTCTTTTTACACCCCTGATCCAGTTCTGTTTAAACCTGATCCAGTTCTTTTTACACTCCTGATCCAGTTCTGTCTAAACCTGATCCAGTTCTTTTTACACTCCTGATCTAGTTCTGTCTAAACTTGATCCAGTTCTTTAAACTCCTGATCCAGTTCTGTTTAAACCTGATCTCTTTTTACACTCCTGATCCAGTTTTGTCTAAACGTGATCCAGTTCTGTTTAAAACCCTGAACCAGTTCTATTCAAACCTTTAAATCTGGTTTCTGTTTACAGCCGGATGTTCCCGGTCCTGAAGGTGAGCGTCTCCGGTCTGGACCCCAGTTCCATGTACTCCTTCCTCCTGGACTTTGTTCCGGCCGACAGCTGCCGCTGGAAGTTCGTTAACGGGGAGTGGGTGGCAGCTGGGCGGGCAGAGGGCCGTGGCGAGGGGCGGGGACATGGCGGGATCTACATCCACCCTGACTCTCCAAACTTTGGGGCCCACTGGATGAAGGCCCCTGTGAGCTTCAATAAAGTCAAACTGACCAACAAGGTTAACGGAGGAGGACAGGTAAGCAGCTCACCTGGTCATCTTCTGTAACTGTTTTTTCTTGAGTTTTTTTAATTAAATAACTCAGTGAGATAATTTTTTATTCTTTTATTTAAAATCCAGAGTTTACATACACTTTGATTAATGTGGCTTCAGTCCAGATGATGATGTCATGCCTTTAGAAGCGTCTGAATGACAGTTGACATTATTTGAGTTAGTTGAAGCCACACCTCAAACATTTGGCTGCTTTGGTTCATCTCTGGGTCCAATTTCAAGATATCTGAATGTTCATCTGTTCAAACGATTAGACGAGGGTGGTCAATTCTGCTCCTTGAGGGCCGCGGCCCTGCACATTTTACTTTTTCCTTGCTCCAACACAACCTTAGTCACTCATTGAATGACCTCTTCCAAGTTCTGCAGAAGCCCGATAATCACCCATTCATTTAAATCAAGTGTGTTGGAGCAGGGAAACAGGTAATACATGAAGGCTGCGGCCCTCGAGGACAAGGACTGCTCACCTCTGGAAAGACACAAGAGACAAGTTCTATGTTTTGTCGTACCCCCTGAAAGGAGACGGGCTCTGGAGACCTTGTGAAGATGCTGCTGAAGCTGATCAGAGTCAAACAAGTCCTGGACCAACACAGACTTAAAGGACACTCAGAGGATGAAGATAAGTCTCCCAAAGCAACATAAAGACAGATTAAAGTTTATAAATGGACACAGGGACAAAGATCTTAATGTCTGGAGACATTTCCTGAGATCTGAAGGAACTCAAACTGAACAATAAAAACCATGGCTCCATTTGGAGGACAGAGGAGGAAGCTTGTTATCCTGAGAACATCATCCTGACTGTGAAGCACGGAGGCGGCAACATCATGATAAAGGCTGTTTTACTGCAGGAGGGACTGGAGAACTTAACTGAACATCATGAGGACAAAAACATTAGATGGAAATGTTGAAGTTAAAACTTGGACACAAATGGGTCTTCAGATGGACAATGTCCCTTAGCAGATGGATAAATTAGCTACAAAAGGTTTTCAGGACAACCAAGTCCATGTTCTGGACATCACAAAGTCCTGACCTCAGTCCTGTAAAACATTAGAGGACAGAGCTGAAACCTGACTGAATTAGACCAGTTCTGTCAGGAGGACCAGAACAAAAGTCTAGAAAGCCCAGAACATTTGACCCAAATCAGACGATTTAAACACAAAAATACCAAAGACTGACAACATGGAGACTTCTGACTCTGAAGAATGAAAAATAAAATTTCTGATTTAACAGCAATAAATAATTTACTGAATCTTAATGGGCCTTAAACAGAAAAGCTCTGATTTATTGACAGAAGAATAATGTAGATTTAAACTGTGGGTTTTATGTAAATGTATTATATTCAATGATAAGCACAACTAACCAAAAAGTTAGCTTTGCTAACTCATGATCCACTAACTAAAAATTGTTTTGCTAGCGCTAACCACTGAACATGAAAAAATATTAGCAGACGGTAACCCTAACTGCTAAAACAATTGCCACTCAGCTGAAGACTGGGGGAACTGACATAAACCTGTGGATGTTAGCTTGTAAGTTAGATGTTAGCAAACTTAGTTGTCAAAACCTAATTTAGTAAAAGCTAATTGGTCTTACATTTTTAAAGTTAGTGATATATATTATAGTTTTTTTTATATTGGTGTCCTCCTTTTTCATTTGTTACTTGCTATGTTTCAGTTTTTCTTATCTTTAGTTTTTTTATTTTTGATTTCTGCTTGTACGTTTTTCCTCTGATAGTTTTTTGGTATGATGTATTTTCCTTAATTTCTTGTCTTGTTTTTCTTCCTGTCTTTGTTCTTCACTTTCATCTGCTTCTTCTTCTGTCCATTAGCTTCTCTCCGTCCTCCCCATGTTTTTCTGGAGTGGGCGAGAGACCACCGCCTCTAATTAGCCACTTCAGTCCCTCTCCTCTTTCACTTCACCTGTTCACCCCCTCGTAACCACGGGAACGGGATAAACAGCTCTTAATTGGCCGGCAGCAGTTTAATGCACTTCCTGTCGAGAGCTGTTCAGTGGAGGCCTTCACATACACACACACACACACACACACACACAGAGTGTGTACAGAAGAAAATTGGCAGTAATGTTGTTTATATTTACCCCATTATCCAGTCCAAACATGACACGCACACACCGGGCCGTAATGCAGAGTTGGAACAGAGAGCCGGGCCATAATGAAATAATTGCTCAGCTTATTTGTACATTATGGTAATTATGTTTTTTACTGGGAAATTAATTTTGCCATCATGCTTCAGATGGACGAGGTAAACTATATTCAAAGCGAGCCCACACACACTCCAGCTAACACACAGTGCTGGGGTCACATCTGAAGCCAGCCTCTCAATCTGAATAGAAAACTGTTTGTTTTTGTCTGCTCGCCCGGAGGACTCTGATTGGTTAATTGGAGCTCATTAGTGGGGGGGCTGGAGGGTGTGGGGGGGTGAAAAGACAGATGGATAAAAGAGAGTTTGGGCCAAAAGACAAAGATGGCTTTTCTCCATGAATTCTAGGTTTTCGTTTTTAATGGATGCAAAAGTGCAAAGTTGTGTTTGGAGAACTTTCTGGTTCAAGTTGAGGAAGTCCTGATGGATGCTGGTCCAGTGACGGGTTTGGTTGGACTCTTGAGTGTTCCTTTCTATAGGAGGTAAAACAGGCCATAGGTACAGATAACTGGAATCAAAAATATACAGAATATACACTTTTTGTTTACAGAATATAAACCAACTCCCAAGTGAAAATAACTGGCGCAAGATAGAGTCGAGTCCAGGTTAAACTCATCAAGTCCCAGTTCTTTCTTCTGGTTTCCTGGTTTTCTTGTAACCTTTTAATGTGGTCTTCATCAATACATATCCAGATTTTCTTTAAAATTTGACTCAAACCTTTATAATCTGCATCCTGTAGAAATGTCCGACACTCGTTCAGTTGACATCAAAGAATCGTGATCTGTGTTTATCCTTCATGTTGAATGATGATCTTTTTGTGATGGTTGTGAATCCTGATAAAAACAGAAAACATTCCCAGAATCAACAAATTCAAAACCATCAGTTTCACAAATAAACGGTCCATCTCCCACCGACTGAAGGCTTCAGTGAGGTCATCAGATTGACTGACTATTCAGGGGAAACATAAGAAGTGACAAGATTTCTGACGTGGACCAAGGTTCCAACCCAGAGGGCCCCTGTTTGAGGTGCGTCATCCAATCATCTGGGTACTCGTCTCTCAGTCCAACAACAGATTGCAGTTTACACGTGAACAAACCTGCTACCAGAAACAGACTCATCTAGGCTCAGCCAATCATTAAATGTTTTTGGACGTCCCCAACTGCCTCCATCCTAAAGTCCAAAGTCCCAGAGTCCTGCTCCAAAGACCAGACCAGACTCAGATTCTGGACCCAAACCTCTGAACTCACAGTCTCCAAATATCCACAGAACCATCTATATATGTGCTAACAATATGGTATCAATAAACCATCATCATGGCGGCACAGACCATCTTAATGACGTCACTGTACAGTGCCGGAGAGATGGGTTCAGGACCAGGGTTGGATCTGAACTGGATTTTTGTGTTTGTTGCAGATTATGTTGAACTCTCTTCATAAATATGAGCCTCAGCTGCACATCGTCTGCGTCGGCTCGCGTCATCGTTTGGTTTCCAACGTTTCCTTTAAAGAAACTCAGTTTATCGCCGTCACCGCCTACCAGAACGAAGAGGTACAACTAAAACATTTAGACACTCCTCCTGGGTCTGTGTACTTTTTGGGCATTATTTATTTCTTAAACACATACAGCGAAAAATAAAAACAATGTTTATTTTGTTTTTAGTTGTTTTTATTTTATACTGTAAAAACGTTCCGTCTTTATTTTTCACAAACCAGAAGTTTGACCTCGCTGGAGCAAACTGCAGACTGTAATTTTTATTATTAAAGCTAGTCCAGCTAATTTCTTTTTAAAAACCATTTATCACAGGTCTGATAACAGGACGAATAAACACATTGCACTTTATAACTAGCTAACCAGACAACCGGAATAAATAATCACTAGTAGTGACTAGTTGAACATATCTTTAATTCTGATAATTCCAACTGTTTCCTGGAGCTTCTGCTGCTTTTAGCACATTAAGACTGGCGTAGTGTTGAAACGAGCTGCAGCCTGTTGAATAGACGTGCAGCTAATCAGAAAGCAAGGTGATGTAAACACGGAGAGGAATCACAGCAGACATAAAAAACTGTCTTGACTCACCAGACGTTTAAAGTCCTATGGAATGGTTTTTCCTCTGGTAAAAAAGTTTCCAAGAAGTCTTGTGTGATTTCCCATCTGACACCTGAATGTTCATGAATGAAATATATTTTCATGTGAGGTGTGTTGTCTCTTGCTGTGTGGCTGTACACCACCAAACCTTGTATATCCATGATTTTTTATCCTCACATGTTGAGTCTCTCAGTCTTTGAAAATCGGCAGACTGTTTTAAAATCTTCCGGTTTAAGAAAAATTAAGAGTTGCAAAGTTTTTAAGTTTTTTGGAATATAAAATTATAATAAGATCACCATGTTTTTTAATATCTGTTTTTAAAATCACAAACAAAATGACCAAAAAAGTGCACAGACCATTCGACCCACTTATCTTTTTTTTTCAGCTTGAACTAATTATTAATTCGCTTCTGTCCTTCTGTTTGAATTTTGTTTAAACAGATTAAGGCTGGTTTATCATCTACAAGTTAATATTTACAGGATTTAAATTCCTTTAAAAAGCAGTTTTACAACCAGAATTATTCATTTTCATTACATTTGTTTAATTTAAAAGTTTCTCCTGTTTTTGTTGTTCAGATTACAGCCCTGAAGATCAAATACAACCCATTTGCTAAAGCTTTCCTGGATGCTAAAGAAAGGTAAAAACATTTTTAAAAAGAGTGATTTTAAGGACAAACACTCAGGATTTGATTCTTAATCTTAACTAAAATGAGCCAAACTATGAACTAAAACTGAAGTTAAACTCAACGACAGTTCAATAACACCTGAAAATGTTTGGGGAAAATGTTTGTTTATTCATATCTGAGGTTATGAAGTTCTGATCTGAGTTCCAACAGGTTATAAAAAATTAAAATCAAAGCAAACATTTCTGAAAAAGATAAAAATCTAATAAACATGATAAAATTTAAATGAGACTAAAAGTGTTTTTTATTCTACACATTTAAAAGTCCTAAATATATATTCTTTTAAATAAATATTTTTTCATGCATTAGAGCCATAAACTATAGATGGATTTGTTGTAACACTGAATCACAGTGAGATTTAATTTAATAATCATTAAAATCCGGTGAACTGTGAGTCAGATCTGAATCATTTGGTAAAAAGTCGTAATTGTCCCGCAGTAAAAACAATAATAAAATCTGTGAGTATTTGTCATTTGGTTATTAAAGCAAACAGATCATTAGTGACTCTTCATCTGTCTGAGCTCATTAGACTAATTAAAACATTCAAAAATAAAACTGATGTTTGATACTTCACAGGAATCCAGCAGCCCGGAGTTTACCGGAGTCTCCGGAGAACAGAGTGGCTCTTCAGCCCTGTGAGTCACACACACATATATAATTATATTTTATTTCAGATTTGTATCAATTCATACAAATAATCACGTTTAATTGTTCGAAATTTTTGGTCAATATTCTTAATTATTTACAATTTTTATTTGTGAAATTCTATAAACAAATCAGAAATGAAACCTTAATGTAAATGTTTATTACATTTTTTCATAGCTTTTATATAATCTCTAATGCGTAAAACATCAAATTGCAAAAACATATTAAATATGTATTTTATAAAAAAAATATTTTAAAATATTTAATAAAAATCTAACTCAGATTGGGAAGTTATTTAATCAGATTAAACAGATTGAAAGTCTAGATATTTAAATTGTTTTAAATTTTTTTCTGCTCTGTAGCAGAAAAAAATTAATGAAAATTATTGATTTAATTTTGGCCTAAAACATGAAAATTGTATTGAAATAGTAGAGAGAGAAAAACGTCTTAAACCTATAAAAGCACATTAGTGAATGAATGAATACTGAGCCTTTTATTTTATTGTTTGTTTTGTTTCTGCTGATGTTTTTTCTTTTATTTTATCTGAAGTGTGTGTGTGTGTGTGTGTGTGTGTGTGTGTGTGTGTGTGTGTGTGTGTGTGTGTGTGTGTGTGTGTGTGTTTGTA
>JARVJO010000186.1:7072038-7083687 GCA_031762555.1 Cynodonichthys magdalenae | reverse complement strand
GCGTCTGGAGGATGACAGGTGCTGACAACTGCTCACGTGAACAAATTGTCCGTAATTGAAACAGATTTTCCCTCATTTTGCAGGTTTACAGACGTTTAAAGCAATCTCACAGTTTTTTTTTTAAACTCTGCTTCAAATTTATTTTCTCTCAAAGCCTGCAGGACGATAAAACAATAAATGCAATTAAATAAGTCAGATAAAGTTAGAAATAAGTTCACCACTTTTCTCCCCATCCCCCATCCTGCCTGCGCTCCTCCGCCCCTCACACATCCCCCCCACACACCCCCACGTGTGTGAGAAATGCAGATATTAAAAATGGAACCTTTTGGCTCTACCACAGCCACCACAGGGTGGGTCAGGGTCGTCTGAGGAGGAGATGGATGGAGATGTGTGAACTTTTATTTAAGATTAAAGTCTTTTTTTTAAGTCATCATGGCTCAGCAGCAGAAGCATAAATAATACTGTTAAAAAAGCTTATGATAAAGATGATCTAAAATCTAAGTTTAATTATGAAGTGAAGTTAAATATCTGACAGTGATCATGACGCAGTGTGGCTATAATTCCTCTCTTATCGTCTCCAAAATGAGCATACGCATGGGTCAGAGCTGGTGTGAGGGACCGCCCCTTTTACACGCCAACTTTGGATTTTATAAATCACAACTTTTGCGTGAAAAGTGTCGTACGCAAGTTTCTGGGCTCGTTTTGTGCATACGCAAGCTTTATAAATCCGACCCCTGGTTCCGAACATGGATCTGAACTAGATCTGACCTTGTCCTAGATGTGTTTTAATCTCTAACTGACCTAGTTCAGATTTGGTTCCCTATCTGAACTGGTTGTGGTTCTGGGTGTGTTCAGGCAGAGCAGCAGCTGCAGAAGAAAGGAAAAGGACAACCAGGAGAAATGTTGGAGAAAGCAGCCGAGCAGCTGATGAGCTGTTTCAGAATCTGCGCCAGCGACAAGTATGATTTGAAAAAAAAAAAGTCAAGTCAAAGTTGATTTATTGTCTAATCTGCATAATGTACAGAACATACACAGGATTACATAAATGTATATGTACCTTTATGAAACAAGAAAACTTATCCTGTGTTATCATATGGTTGAATATATATATATAAAACATGCCATGTGTGATTAACTGTATGGTTAAACAAAAACTGAAAACATAGTGATTTGCTGTACTTAAAAAAGTTACCCTGTTTGACTTCATGTACATTTAAAAATAAGGACTTGCCTTATGTTTACCATACAATCAAGAAAAAGTACAACTAATAACCTTTGTTTTTTTTTTATCGTATGAATAAAAAAAACAAAGAAATTTTACCTTGTGCTTAACTTTATGATTAAAAAAATACCAGAAAATATACTCTGAATGATTTACTGTAAAAAAATTCAAATAAAAAACTTAAACTGAGTTATTTACCATACGGTTAATAAAAACTTCCAGACAGTTTAACCTGAGCTACAGTTAATAAAAACCTGAAAACTTATCCCAAGTGATTTACTACGGTTTTAACTATCGTATGGTTAAAAAAACCGTTAAATATATACATTTAATCTGACTTATTTACTAGGGACGCTTGATATATCAGCATTAACATCGATATCTGCCAATGTTGGTCATTTATTTAGCATATCGGTATCAGTTCGATAAGTAAAACTGAGCTGATATTAACTCCGATATTAATTTCCCGCTTGTTGCCATTTGAGTTTCTGATTTGTAAGAGGAGGTGGCTGGTTAAACGTTATGTGTTTGATCAAGATAGTGATCGTGACGCTGCACAGCCGGGAATACCTGAAGTAGAGGGTCATGTCAGCGGTTTGGTCATTTTTTTATGGTATTGAAAAAAGACGTGTGTTTGTGTAATATCGGTAAATACTGATTATCGATCAGAACAGCAGTATTAATATCTGATATCGGTGCATCCCTATTATTTACTGTACGGTTTTAAATATGTTTTTATTCTGATGTTATAAAACTAGAATGCTTTTCATGATGGTTTATCATACCATTGGAAAACTACGGTACTATTTAAAACTTTTTTTCAATTAGCCTACATTACTATTCCCGATTAGTTTACCGTACGGTTGGGAATATTTTTAATTTGACAAATTTACAAAAATGTTATGCTTACACCCAGTGACTCCCCATACAGTTTTAATGTTTTTATTATGAAATTTTTAATTAAAAATAACTGAATGCTTACTCCATCTGATTTACCATGCTGTTCTAATTTAGATTTATAATTTCACAGTCGAGCGGGTATTGACGACTCCAAGAAGTGGGGGATGATGTTTCTGAGCAACCAGCTCTTTAAGATCTACTTTAAGGTTTTTACTCTAATATTTATTGTCCTTTCTGTTGCTTTTACTGTTGAATAAATTGGTTGATTGATGAAAATGTGTTTCAGATTAATAAGCTGCACTTGTGCAAACCTTTGATTCGAGCCATCGACAGTTCCAACCTAAAGAATGACTACAGTCCAGCTCAGAAAGTCACCTATAAATACTACGTGGGCCGTAAAGCCATGTTCGACAGTGACTTTAAAACAGGTAAAGCTGCAGTCAAACTCAAGTTTTTATATAAATAAAACTCCAGGGAAATGAAAACTGCACTGCAACATAAACTAAACTATAAATCTTCTGTTTTCCTCTCAGCGGAGGAGTTCTTGTCTTACGCCTTCCACCACTGTCACCGATCCAGCCAGAAGAACAAGAGGATGATCCTTATTTATTTACTACCAGTTAAAATGCTTCTGGTTAGAAACTCAAGACTCATTTCACATTAATTAAAGAAGGTTATGTCAGTTTACAACCTGAGTTAATTAGGATTTATGATTTGATTTTATAGCAAAAACTATTGAGTTAAGTTTTTGTGTTTACATTGATCAAGTTAAACCATTTTAAGTAGTAGTTCAATTGGAATAAAAAATCTGAACTTGTTCCAACTAAATCGGTAAACTTGAAGATTTGTACCAGAACACAATTAGATCTAAATCCTGTCTGAAATGTAGAAAAAGCATCAGGTTCATTTAGGTGTTTTAATATAATCAATTGAAATGATTTATGTGATAGTAATTAAAGCCAGAAAAACTAGTTCACATTGATTTAAAGTCTAAATGTTATTTAGTAAAACAAGTTTGGACCTATGTACATTAGATACAATAAAACCAGTTCAGACTGTTTTACATCATGATTCAAAGAACTTTATTGTGAATTTCAGTAAAATCCAGTTTTAAGAATTTCAGACTGGTTTTTGGTTTGATAAAGTTCTGGAGAACAGGTGGTACTCAGTCTGCTCAGGTTTTTATTAGACTAGGTGAGATCATTAGAAAATAGTATAATAAAGCATTTGAAATATTCACTATAACAATAACTTAATAATCAGGTTAACTTTAAATAAAGTTCTGCTCTTTGATGGTTTTCAGTTCTGACTTCAGCTCATTTCTGGTCTTTCAGGGTCACATGCCGACTCATCAGCTCCTCATGAAGTATGACCTCATGCAGTTTGCTGATGTCACCAAAGCTGTGAGGTAAGCAGGGGTGGTGTGGACACTTAAACAGGATGTAACAGTCATGTAACTCAGATGAACCTGTGTTTTTTTTAGTGAGGGCAACCTGCTCCTGCTGAATGAAGCTCTGTCCAAACACGAGACATTCTTCATCCGCTGTGGGATCTTCCTCATCCTGGAGAAGCTGAAGATTATCACCTACAGGAACCTCTTCAAGAAAGTGTGAGTTTCTGTTCACGTATACTAACTGGGTTTAACAACTAACCAGGTTTACATGGAAATAACTAAAATAATTTACAAACAACTGACCAGGTTTACTCAGTAAGAACTACCTGGGTTATGTAGGAACAACTAACCATGTTTATCCAGAAAAAGGCCAGTTTACTTAATAGCAGTTAACCAGGTTTTCCAACTAACCAGGTTTATCAACTATCAAGATTTACCAATTGACCAGGTTTACCAACCAACTGCATTTACCAACTGACCAGGTCATCTTTTTAAAGGTCCTCACTAGTTTCTGATTGTCTGCAGGTATTTGCTGTTAAAGACCCACCAGCTGCCTCTGGATGCTTTCCTGGTGTCTCTGAAGATGATGCAGGTGGAAGACGTGGACATCGACGAGGTGCAGTGCATCCTGGCCAATCTCATCTACATGGTGAGCTTGTCACGTAAAACCACACCTGGATCCAGGTGAGCCAAGTGGACGCATGCTGATTCTTCTTCTGTGTTTTCAGGGTCACATTAAAGGTTACATCTCTCATCAGCACCAGAAGCTTGTGGTCAGTAAACAAAACCCATTTCCTCCTCTGTCCTCTGTCTCATAGACTACATTACCCACAATCCCACCGGGCCAACAGGCCTTCATGGAACCATTTTTTTTTTTCAGTTCGTTCTTTTTTAATTGTAAAAATCTTGTGAAATAAAGCATTTTGTGGTTTGTAAAGTGAATTTTTAACTGTTTTTCTTCAAACATGAGAACAGATATTACTGGTTTTAATAGTTTTATTGAAACATTGAAACTATATTTTACACAGTTCAGATTCATTTTAACAGTAAATATTATGAATACCTGGTGTTTCTGTAGCTCAGCAGTAAAAGTTCAAATGTCAGTGCTCAGAAATCCGTATTAGGTTGGTTGATGAATTCCTCGGGATACTGGCTGATCTGGGGGGTCATGTGATCCTCTGCTGCCAGGAGTCTTGGTCTGATCCAGTTCAGGTAACGGGACACTTTGGTGAACACATGACCGTCACAGCCTGAGGACGATGAGATCAGCAGTCCGGTCAGAAACCCGGTTCCTTTCTCCACTGAAGCAACCGGTGACCCCAGCAACCAGCCACCACACAGCCTGCTGACCTTTGACCTCCTCCTGCTGTCATGTGACCTCTCCTGGTGTTGACCCTTTGAAGTGGCGTTGTGGTGAATCTGGGTTCTGTTCAGAGACTGAATATTTTGAGTCCCTAAGGTTTTGTTTGGACTGGAGGTGATGTTCTGACCCACTAACGGCTGAGTTTTATTTTTGGAGAGAACATTCAGCGTCCTGCCTGAAGGTTCCTTCTGGTTCTTCATGCAGAACATCTTGTTGCTGAGCGGGTGTGACACGTTCAGCTGCCTGCGACACTCGTCCAGCGTCACATAGACTACTTCACGATTCAGGCCACGCCCACTTCGGTCTACAACGCCTCTTTTCCCAGAAGGCATTAGTATGTTTTCGCAGAAGTCTTTAGTGGGTAGGCAGAGGTGGACAAGGGTGGGGCCAAAGTCTAGAGGCGTGGCCAACTGGAGGAGGGCTATATCGTAGTCATGCTGATTTAAATGGAAGCGGTCGTGAAGGTACAGGGCTCGGACTGGAAAGAGCTTCCTATTGCCTGGGAGATGAAACACCAACAGTTAATGTGCTTCAAGACATTCCAATGTTCTGTTTGCAAAATGTAATTACTTGTGTTCACAAAGAAGTGTGAAGGTCTGAGGTCAGACTCAGAGTTGAGGTAGAGGCAGGAGGCAACAGTCAGGATGGAGCGGCGGCCCAGAACCACTCCACCGCAGAGCTCTACCCCTTCGCTGCTCAACAGCGACACCTGAAAAAAACAACCAGGATCTTTGTTTATCCGTGCTTTAATTTTCCGATCTTGTGATTGGTTCAGAGCATCTCACCTGCCAGGGGCAGTTACCATGGCTACAGACTGAAGCATCAGGAAGCCTCCCACAAGGAAATTCCACTGTGAACACAAAGACCTTGTTAGTTCACTGGTTTGAGATGGTTTGGGCAAATGTGGCACTGTGGATGTGGCGTTGAACCTTCGGGCAGACAGCTCCGCCCGTCGCTCTGTAGTTTGAATCCTGCCATGCACGAGCAGGTGAAGGAGTCGAAGGCAGCCGTGCACAGCTGGTGACACGCTGTCGGGCCGTTGGTCGGACACTCTGACATTTCTGAGACACAGGAAGTGGTTTATTTTACGTTATGAAACTTTTATCTACTGAAAATGAGGGTCCCAGAACACACCGTGGCGCCTGATCTTATAGACGCCGCTCTTCCACTCAGCTGTGGGTGTGGTCACACCTGGTGTGTTGGGTTTCGAGTTGGGTAATGTCTGTTTTCCAACTTCTGGTGCCTCCAGTTCACAGATGGGTCCATAGTTGGGGGCGCTGCAGGAGCAGTAGAACCCCCCCACTTTATCGGTGCAGTTCCCTCCATTGAGGCAGGGGTTTGGTTTACACTGGTCCCCATCTCAGAAAAAACAAAACAATTAAATATTTTAATTCAGCTCAGGGTGACCAAGCAGGAGTACATTTGTAAAGAGGTTCTCAAAGATGGATGTAGACTTAAACTCACCGCGATAAACAGTCCAGAAGGCGAGCTGTGTAAAAATTTAATTTAGTATCAAATGTTTCCTGTTTTTCTGATGTTTTTTATTTCAAACTTACCGTCTTAGCGTTGTCTTCAAAGACTTCTCGCGCCTCTTCGTAGTTGCAGTGCTCCTCGAAGCACTCCCTCTCCAGGTTCCCCTGCAGGATCTCCTCCACCAGGAACTGGTTGGCCCGTTTGGACCGCAAGAACACAGTGTGGGCCTCAGGAGCCTGGTGGAACACTGCAAACACACAAACCACAGCATCGGAGAACCTCAGTCATTTATGAGTTTTACTTTGAAAGTCCAGGTTAAACCTCTTCCTGTTTCCACCTGAAAAATCAAAGATCAGAGACCACTTGAAGGATCTATGGGGGTGCTGCCATGATGTAATCATAGGAGGAAGAAAAGCATAATGGGTAATATTGAAGATTCTGCTTAGTCACTGTTCGCCATGGTGATTTCCAGGGAATGGCAGCACCCAACAACATGTAAGGCAGAACCGCGCAGTAAGAAGTAAGCCTCAGACAAATAGTCTCTTTGTGAAAACTAAAAGTTGCATCAAATGACTTCTTGACCCATGAGCAGCAGAAAGTTTTAATGGAACCACAGGTTTTGTAAATGGCAAATGGACTGTACGTACATCGGGCCTTGTATGTTTTATTTATTTTATTTCTATAAAACCAGGATACTCGAAGTGCTTCACACTACAATCTATGCCCTCATTCACCCATTCATACAGCACTATACTAAGATAACAGAATCTCAAAGATAACATGAACAAATCATCCTATGGAGACTAATAAGTGTTTTAAATCACATTCATTCACTGATGGGACACACATCAGAGGCAGTGGGGGTTCAGTGTCTTGCCCAAGGACACTTTGACATGTGATGGAATAGTGGGGAGACAAACCGCCAACTCGCACTGGAGGACCAACTCCCCTAACCACTTTGCCACAGCCACTGTGTGATGGTTCTACAAGGTTTTGTGGAGATATGATTGAAAAAAAGGCCTTCACTTCCTGTTTGAAGAGAAAACTCTGAGCTCACAGAATAGAAGTCAATGAGAATTTGGGTGTGTGACCTTTGACCTCTGAGAGGAAACTGCCAATCAGTCATGTAAGGTCTAACCTTCTGTGACCCATTTAAACTCTGAATGATGGTTCCCATGGTTGACCCAAATAGGCCTGAGTTTAACATTTAGTTTTAGTAGACCTGGGAAGTGGCAATTTACCTGTTCCCATTGGTAGATTTAAACTGTAACACCCCCTCCAGTGGTAAAATTCCACTCGTATAGTGGAAGAAATGAAAACTGCCACCAGTTTCAATTTCAAGATGGCAGCTACTCGCAGCTTTAGAAAGTAAACTCCGTAACTTTTACTGTAAATTATCATTCTAAACTTTTTTGTGCCAGTTTAATCACTCGCACAAGTAGTGCGTTTTCTATGCATACCGCACATATTAAAATCAATGTTTATTTCCATGCCGTATGTAGTAGAGCTTTCTTTTTGTCATTGTTTATATTGTAGCAGTGTTGTAGCTAGGTTAGCGGCAGCAATACGATCACCTGTCGGCTAACTGGAATGTGCTTTCATAAGGTTTGTTGGGAAATTACATCACTACCATTTACCAATTCCGGGAATACGATGTAAATGGAACTCAGCATCACTTTGAACAATCCTCCCATAGACATCAGTGGGATTTACCGTAGTAAGTTTTAACCAGTCTTCATTGTACGATGTTCTGTTGTTCTGATGGACACCCGGGTTTTGATGTCATTTTTTGGGGTTTTCCAAAACTACAAGAAGTGATGTCAATAAAAAACATGACAAAAAGGAACAACAGGAAAATCTTCCTAGTAAAATATGGTGAAAATAGCAAGTTTTAAATAAGTCATAACTGTTGAATTCACTTATTTCTCTTTCTGCAACAGCAACATTTTAATATGAAACTAAAACTAATAAAAAATGTCTGTATTTAAAATTAAACTCAACATCAAACTAATCTCACCTGAATTAATTTAAAAAAAATTACATTTCTACTTAAAAATGAAAGAACTTTGATTTATTCTGATTGAAGTGTCAGAGGTAGAGATCTTACCTTCTGTTTCTCCGGAGACTTGAAGAAAATATCCGAGGAACGCGAGAGCAAGCAGAGACGCCGACATGATGCCAACCACTATCACACTGAGCGCACAATAAACTGTGTGTGTGTGTGTTTGTGTGTGTGTGTGTGTGTGTGCGCGCACGACGGAGACTCACAACAGTCTCCACACAACCAACCTCTTCAGTCTGTTCACATCAATGACCAGACCAGTTAAAACTAATATCTTTATCCTGCTTTACATATTTTACTGTAATTATATCTAACGTTGCATATCTTACTTCAAATATTTAACTTTAAATATCTAATCCAAGTAAATTCATTTACTGACTGATTGTGTTTCTGTAAAGAGTTTAAAAGAAAAAGTCCAGTTCTCTGTAACATTTAGATTCTGTTGTGGACTCTGAACTCCTAAAATCACAAAAACAAGCTTTGACCTATGAAACCTCACTATGTGTATTTCAGGTAAACATGGAGGGACTTTCAGATCAATGATTTAATAAAGTCCACAACAGGCACTAGAAAATGCAGTCTGTGCTAACAAGGAATTAAATGTTAAAATAATCTTTTTTCTGTAAGTTTGAGCCCATAAAATCCTAAATTTACCAAATCAGGTTAGTTTATTTTTATAATACAAATAATTCCCTGAAGTATATAAATATGTTTTCATGTAAATGATTGAATAAATGATTGATTGATGATTGAATAAATATAGCCTAATGCTAACACGTCCTGCTAAATGTATCTAAAATTTTGTATCGAAACTTTGAAGTGCCTGTCTGCTTGGTGTGATATTTTTATTCTTCATCTTGTATCAACATGACTGTGCTGTGTTGTGTCTTAGAGTTGGCCTTCAGTTGCTACCACACAGGAAATTAGCTTAATATGTTTAAAATGACACAGGTATGTCTGTTTAGTTGTAAGAGCCATTTTGAACCCTGTTGACTCTAAACAACACGCACATGTAGATGTTTGTCTGTCCAGTGGTTGAGATATTTTACTAACAGACAGACAAATCATTATCACCCACCTTTCAGCAACATGAGATAAAAATAATTTAAAAAATAAGGACGAAGTTAAATTTTGTCCAAAGTTTTGTTTTGTCATATTCAGTAAATACCTACGAAGTGTTTTCTTCAGTAATTTATTTGTTTCAGATTCAAATTAAATGCTCAGTTTTGCTATTGATCATTAAAAAATAAATAAATAAACATAAAGAAAACATTTTGCACAACTAACTTCAAAATCAGCTTTAATGAGACAATTTACGTCTTTTAAAACCAGCATGTGTAAATAAATCACAAAGCTGAACATAAAAAATGACAGATTTTAAAAAGACTTGAAACAAAACATTTACTGGAATTAGTATATTTAAGTAAAAATAAATTTCTTTTTAGTCTCTGCTGCCCTTCATATACAGAAACCATCGGTTTAAAATTAAAGAAAAATGAGGAATTTAAGAGGCCAAGGTTACAGCCCAGAGGAACTCCATTAGCACTGATGTTGCTGCTAAACTCAGCAGCTGTTAATGAAGCCTTTGGTTTTTAAACTCTGCTCAGTGTTTCAAATGCTTCACAGATACAGCCGTGTGATGGTGCCGTGGTGTCTTTTCTTCCTGCTGCTCTCCTCTGCCGGCACCAGTGTCTTTATGGCATCACGAATCCATCGGATGAACGTGGACACCTGTGTGTAGACGCCATATTTGCCTTTGCGAGCGCAGCCTTCGCCCCAGCTCACGACACCGGTGATGAAGTAGGTGTCGCGGTAGCGCGTGACGTGTGGCCCACCACTGTCACCTTGGCAGGCATCCTTGGCTATGGTGTCATAGCCAGCGCAGAACATTCGTTGTGTGATGCGCAGCTGGGTGGACTCCATGCACGTGTGTCGGTCCACGTAGGGCACGGCAAGGCGCTGCAGGATGGCGGATGCCTGTCGCCCCTCGCCAAGACGTCCAAAACCGCTGACCAGACCTTCCGGCTGGCGCATCAGGACCTGCAACATGAGGCAAGGTAAGATAATCAACTGAAGATGCTTCACCCTGATATTATAGTCCTCAGACTGTTGTACAGGTACCACTGATGATACGTTTGGTGTCAGTTGTTCATATGTGAAGAATCACCAAATATTGTTAAAAGTCAAGGCTAAAAAGCTATAATGCGTGACAATAAGTTTATATTTTTTATTGGTTTCGATGTTTTGTACAATATATGTGTTGAAACTGTTTAGCATGATGTAAATCAGCTCTGGAGCTATATTTATTTGTTCTGCTGGATGGCTGAAATAAGATCAAACCAGCAACCCACCAGTTACAGGATGACTCCCCTAACCACTCGAGAAGAGGTCTCTTGCAGTCACTAAGTAGGAGTTTCTTATTTTGTAGGAGGAGTTGGCGCAAGACATGATTAATCACATTGACAGTGTGGTTTAAAGAAGCTGGGGGCAGCGAGGAGTAGTCGGGCAGGAAGCACATATGTTTTTTAACATCATAACTTGAGACAGGAAGGTGCTAGCTGCACAAAATTTGAACATTGTACATATGGAGGGACATGTAACAATTTGGCTCGGTCAAAACATCCCTAACCAGCTCGTAAATAATTGCTAAAAGTCAATATGAAGATGAAAATTAGTCATAATTTGATACAAGAAGAAGCTTGTTGCTTGAAATTAGAAGTCAATAAATTATGTTTAAATGTGCACAATAATGTTTATTTGAGTCATTGTTCTGTTTTAAACTGTACATAGACAATAAATCACATTATTTTACGATTACCATTACTTCCTCTTTTAAGTTGTCCCACAACACAAGTCAATTCAACCAATCACAGTTAGGGAAAACTCCGCCCACACACCAACTCCACCAATCACGATTAGGATCATCTACACCAATACCAAGACCTCTGCCAATCACAGGTAGGGCCATCTTCGCCCACAAGGTCAACATTTTCAGAGACATGGCTTAATGATTTAAACGTAGATAATATTCACATTGACGGGTATGAGTTATATTACAAGAACAGGAGCAATAAAAGGGGCGGTGGAGTTGCTCTACTTGTTAACAAAGAAATAAAGTGCAAAATTATTAACAAAATGTCATTGATCATGGAAAATATTATGGAAATAATAACAATTGAAATAGTAAATAATAATTCAAAAAATATAATCATTAGTTGTGTATATCGATCACCTGA
>JARVJO010000186.1:7044616-7063462 GCA_031762555.1 Cynodonichthys magdalenae | reverse complement strand
CGCCCCCCCCCCCCCCCCACGACAGGTGAACAGGTCATGCAGCAACAGGGTCGCGCTACCTTTTTGTGTCAGCCTCACCGACAGAAACTGGAAGTTGGTTCCACGAGAGGAGCTTGATAACTGAAAAGATGTTGCTGGCATTACATTCAAATTTCCCAAACTTTTTTCTGAAAACAGTTTGGTTTCTTATTTTTGGTTTAATTTATTTGGTGTGTGTGTGGTGCCGTTTGCAAAGTTACACAGTCAAAAATTACCACCAATATTCTCTTTATTTAGCCTTTCATAAGAAAAAAAAAGGGGGTTTATTTCACAAAGTCAGATTTTTACCATGTTATTCATACATTTATAAATGTCATAGTTTACAAAACAAAAATTTAACTTACAAATTAAATATTTGATTAACACGCTAAACATATAGCTCCAAACTAAATATTTAGTTTAAAAGTTTACAAACTTAATATTTAACTTACAAATTAAATATTTAGTTAGCAAGCTAAAGATTTAGGTCTAAATTATGTATTTAGTTTGCTAACTAAATATTCCATTTGCAAGCTAAATATTCAGCTTTTTAACTAAATACAGTGTACTGTATATATTTTTATGACCTTGAAATTAATCAGAACCTTTATAAATATGCTCAGCTCGTTTATACTCTGTCAGGATTAAGAGGTCCAAGATGACACAATCACGACCCGCTGTCTCACGTCGTATTGATGTATAACCCAAGCTTTACTCAGCAACCGTGTAACCGAGGAATGTCAAACTACAGCTGGACAGGTTGTGTGTCAACAATGATCTTTAGTGAGTTTAGGGTCACAAGGTCAAAGTCAAAAGTCACCCCCAACTTTACATAGCTCTAATTTGATTAACCGTTTACCTTAGAAATGTCATACTTCACAGCTAAACAGGTTGTGAGTCAACAATGTTGCTTAATGATTGTAGGGTCACAGAGGTCAAAGGTCACACACTATGTTAGATAGGTCTAATGTAATAACAATACAGCTAGTTTTTTGATATAAGCTAAACATTTATATATTGGTAGCTAAGACTTTGCTCTGTCACAAATAGTATGTGAAAAAAAATCCAAGATGGCCACCAAAGCTAATTTCAAATGACTTTAATTCAGCCAATTTTCAATAGAGTGAGCTCGATCACAAATAGTAGCCAAAAAAATAAAAAATCTGAGATGGGTACAAAAGCTAGTTTCAAAGGGCTTTAACCTTTAACTTAGCAAGTGAGCTAAAAATTGGTATATTGATAGCTGAGAGAAAGCTCTGTCACGTACTAGAGCTGGAAAAACAAAAATTCAAGATGGCAGCCAAAGCTATTTTGGCCACTCTTTCTGCAAATTTGAGATTTTTATGCTTCTATCATCTTTGCATTGAACTTGCATTAAACTTTGTTAAAGTTTTCAGCAATAAGCACTCACACTAGGATTTTCACAAGAAATTAAATTTCTCTAATTTTAACTTTAGTGTCTGAATTTTACAAGACTTCAACTTTAAAGAACAAATAATATAAAAACATGAAAATGAAATCCAAACATGACTCCTTTGCTTTCATGATTTATTTAAAATAATATAAAATCTTGTTTTTTTGTACAAAACTACTTTAACTGACTTGTTGAGGCATTCTGTGTTTTTGCTTGTCACTTGTTTGTCCTTGTCTGTGTTCCTGATTGGCTGGCAGCACCAATTTACTGCAGCTGCTGCAGATTGGCTCATCAGCTCCCTGGCTTCTTAAGGCTGTTCAGAAGATCGGTTCCTTGCTGATGCATCGCTTGCCTTTGGTAAAGTTACTCGGCCTCCTGAAGCTTAAACCTTATAGAAATAATCTCATTTGTGTTCTACTCTATGTGCAGAAAATCTCACCTGAGTACTCACCTGGCTGATCCTCATAAATCCTGGAGCAAACCTGAAAGGAGCCACTCACCTGTTGCTGTGCTGCCTGCCTGCCTGTCTGTCTTGGAACTTACTCACCTGCCCCAGACCAACCTGCATATACTCACCTTAAGAATCCTGGACCTCTCCCTCAGTGCTCAGCCTCCACCCTATATCAGTAAGACCCAGACCTCTTTCTGTACAACAATCCTCACCTTCTTATCCTCTTGTGAAAATACTCACCACAAACCTCTTCCCTTCCAGATCCAGATTCAGGCCCTCACCTGTAAATAAAAAGCACTTACCTTTGTACTCCTGTCTCTGAGTCTCTGTTGCCAAGCTGCTCGGTTTTGACTATTTACTAAATCTGATACTTGTATTTGTTATTGATATGACAACATTGGTGGCTAAAATGCCACGCTTTTTTAATTTGACAAACTTTCAAAGTACCAAGAGGGGTTAGTGTTTATAAATGTTAACAAAATTAGACAACTACTTAAATGTTTTATCTAATATTCCCAAACTGTAAATTCTTTGTTTGCTATGATTGTGGAATCATTGTGGATTGTTCTTCTATAACAAAGGAAACACAAATTTGAGTTAAAATAATTATTTTATTCAATAAAAATAAATATGCTAATGTATTAAAATCTGAATAAGTAGCTGCCAGAGGAGCTGCAGAAACCAGCTGATTGACAGGTAGATTTTTCCATGGCAACAGGCATGACCAATGTTTGACTTTTTCGGGGGATATGACTGCAAACACCACAAATGACGTTTACGGTAAATGACACAAAGTGTCAGCCAATCAACTGGCTCCTCATCGGGGGCCTAGCAGCAGGAGTACAGAGTCCAAACTGAATGTATTTTTGTCCAAAGAGGACACACGACTGTAAAATTATAAAAAAAGATGCTGACAGGTTGGTTCTGTGGCTTTTTGTTAAAGAAAGACAAACAGAAATCACTTCAAATTGACAAAATAAGAAAAACACAAAAATTAAAAATCAGCTCATAAAAATCAGTCATTGGCTCAACAGAATTATTTATTAAAACTGGAGTTTTTTTCCTTTCATCCGTTTTCTTCCGCTTATCCGGGATCGGGTCGCGGGGGCAGCAGCCTAAGCAGAGAGAGCCAAACTTCCCTCTCCCCAGCCACTTGGGCCAGCATCTCTGGGGGAATCCCAAGGTGTTCCCAGGCCAGCTGAGAAACATAGTCCCTCTAGCGTGTCCTGGGCCTTCCTCTGGGCCTCCTCCCAGCTTCTCACCCTATCTTTAAGGGAGAGCCCAGTCACCCTGTGGAGGAAACTCATTTCGGCTGCCTGTATCTGCGATCTCGTTCTTTCGTTCACTACCCAAAGTTCGTGACCATATGTGAGGGTAGGAACAAAGACCGACTGGTAAATCGAGAGCTTTGCCTTTTGGCTCAGCTCTCACTTCACTACGACAGATCGGTACAGCGCCCACATTACTGCAGACGCAGCACCAATCCGCCTATCGATCTCCCGCTCCATTCTTCCCTCCTTTTGTGAACAAGACCCCGTGATACTTAAACTTCTCCACTTGGGGAAGGACTTCCTCCTTGACCTGGAGAAGGCACTCTACCCTTTTCCAGCTCAAGACCATGGTCTCAGATTTGAAGGTACTGATCCTTATCCCGGCCGCTTCACACTCAGCTTCCAGTGAGAGCTGGAGATAACGATCTGATGAAGCCAATAGGACCACATCATCCGCAAAAAGCAGAGATGCGATCCTAAGGTCACCAAAATGAATCCTCTCAACACCTTCTGTCCATAAAAGTTATTAACAGAATCGGTGACAAAAGGCAATCTTGGGGGAGTCCAACTCTCACAAGAAACGAGTCCGACTTACTGCCGGCAATGCGGACCAAACTCTGGCACCGGCCGTACAGGGACATAACGGCTCGTATCAAGCCTGGTACCCCGTACTCCCGAAGTACGAACAAAACACATGTAGACTAGTTGAGCTAACTCCCATGCACCCTCCAGGACCCTGATGAGGGTGTAGAGCTGGTCTGCTGTTCCACGTGTAACCCATGGTAAAATCATCCCCAATTTGGTTCAGTCATGTGATCAGTCACATGACTCATCTAGCCAACCACCATGTGTGGAGTGTTAATAAGGCCTGCTCCAGCTTTCCGCAGTCAGGTGTGAAGGGGAGAGCTGGAGACAAAGCTGCTACAGGTCTGTGTTGCCAAATAGATTTTTATTTAATTCAATTGTTTCTTTATGCACTTTAAGGCTCATTATTCAAATATGATTTAGATCTTAAACCACCAGTGAGCCTGGAGCCATGAAGTTGTCAAACATTAAACTGTGAATGGAATTGGTGAGTTGTAAATTTAATTGTTTTTGACATGTCTGCAGCAAATGCTAACATTGCTCAGCTTCAGTTATTTTCCTCATAACTTGTGCTTTGATTTCAATTTAATGGGGTAAATGCCTCTATTTTGGTTGTTTATGCTGTGTAGTATTCATATGGCATTCCAACCTGGTTTGAGTCAACCTGTATTTTGAACTGTTGATTAAAAATGTTTAATGTCTAAAAAATGTGCAAATGCACATTTGTAGATATAACTGTATGTATTTATCAGTTATCTTCCTGTGTACACAAGAAACATTGTTAAAAATCTAATTAGGTTGCTAATTAGTTGTATATTTTAATAGTCCTGTTTATCTAATGCAGGCCAGGTGACCCTTTTTTGGGTTAAACGGATGGCGAGCTACTGAAATCAGGCTGGGAGCCAGGAGAACCTGAAAATCCCTCTATACTGGTCTGGTAGGAAGCTGTTACAGTCCACACCGACTCCCAAACACCATTACTCATCCCTCTCCTGTTGTGGACAATTGCGCCTTGACAAACCTCCTCAAAATAATAAACAATAAAATCATGGACTTTTTTTTTTTCTTTTGTTAATCAGTGCCATTTAAAATTTGGGAAAATAGTGATTTTGTGACTGTTTGGTTTTCCTTTCAACAAACTTTGTGCACATTAATATTGATTTGGCTGCAGTGTTGTAAATATTTATTTTTTATTTTATGGGTTTATTTCTATATGTTCAGTTTTGTGGTATTCACTTTAATTTTTCCAAATAGATGGTACTGCAACCAAGCTTCCTTTTTGTGTTGTTTTTATTGATTACTGACATCAGCTCCAGTAGTCATTTTCCTAGTCTTCTGAGTTTATATTCATCTAACTTTTAGTACCACGAGCAGTGTTACACACGACCAGGACGAAAACCACACTGCTCTTCCTGAATTCAAGATTTGACTATCCGATGGACTCCCCTCTCCAGGACCCCTGAATAGACCTTACCTGGGAGGCTTAGAAGTTGATCCCCCTATAGTTGGAACACACTCTGCGGTCCCCCTTTTTAAATATCGGAACCACCACCCAGATCTTCCAATCCAGGGGTACTGCCCTCGATGTCCACGCGATACTGCAGAGTCGCGTCAACCAATACAGCCCTACAACATCCAGAACCTTAAGGAACTCCAGGCGAATCTCATCCACTCCCGGTGCCCTGCTGTCGAAGAGTTTTTTAACCACCTCGGTGACCTCGTCACCAGAGATTGGAGAGTCCGACCCAGAGTCCCCAGGCTCTGCTTCCTCATTGGAAGATGTGCCAGTAGGATTGAGGAGGTCTTCAAAGTATTCTGCCCACTGACCCACAATGTCCTGAGTTGAGGTCAGCAGCCCACCATCCCCACCATAAACAGTGTTTTTGGTGAACCGCTTTCCCCTCCTGAGACGCCGGATGGTGGAATCACCTTAAAGCAGTACGGAAGTCTT
Organism: Cynodonichthys magdalenae; assembly: GCA_031762555.1. Lineage (NCBI taxonomy): Eukaryota > Metazoa > Chordata > Actinopteri > Cyprinodontiformes > Rivulidae > Cynodonichthys > Cynodonichthys magdalenae. The sequence goes on along the minus strand of JARVJO010000186.1, from coordinate 7,057,772 downwards.
TTTCCATGGCCTCTCCGAACTCCTCCCACGCCCAAGTTTTTGCTTCCGCGACCACCTGAGCAGTAATCTGTTTGGACTGCCAATACCCATCAGCTGCTTCCGGAGTCCTACAGGCCAAAAGGACCCAATAGGCCTCCTCCTTCAGCCTGACAGCATCTCTCACCGCCTGTTATTTTTTTCAATTTTATTTATTTATTTTTTTGTCAGTTTTATTTTAGTGATGTATGTGGATTCTTGTTTATTAATGAAAAGGAAACATATTTGTCTTATGTTTTTGTATTTATGGTGATAAAACCAGAAAATTGTATTTAAAACTGAAATGAAAACAAATGTAATTTAGTTGATTGAAAAAAGTTTATTGGTTTTATTGATTAATCCTTTTCTTTACGAAAAATAAACTCTCAGTTTATAACTTTAACTTAGTCAGAGAAGCAGACAATAAAATCCATAAATTCAGGTTTAATTTACATTTAACTAATTAAATCTTCCAATATGAGAATACTACATCTTTGTGGTGGGTGGGTTCTTTTTGGTGCTCTCCACCCAGTCTACAAACTTAGCCATGTTAGCATACACCCCATAATATCCCGGGTGCGCGCAGCCACGCCCCCAGCCAACCACACCCATCAGAAAGTGTGTGTGGCCGTGCTTGGTGACCAGTGGGCTGCCGTCGTCTCCGCGGCAGCTTTCCTGTTTGCCCTCCAGGTATCCGGCACACAGCATGTTGTCGGAGAAGTTGAACCGGGCTTTCTGGGAGCATTGGGGGTTTGGGACGATGGGGACGGCCATCTTGCGGAGGACAGGGGACATTGGAGCCCCCACCAAGGTGTTGGCGTTGCCCCCAGATGTCCTCTTGCCCCAGCCAGACAAGAAGTGGTATCGAACCAGCAGGAGTTCTCTCTCTGCCAAGTCTTTGGCGGGAAGGCAGACTGGAATGGCGTATCGGTTTAACGTGACGGAGCGGTTCAACCTGAGCAGGGCAACGTCACTGTCGCCGCTCACCGGATTGTAATTCTCATGGGGAATCGCCATGGAAACGTAAATTCTCTGCTCCGTACTCTCTTCAATGTCAATGTTATGATCCCCTGAAACGAAATGTCAGTGTTACTAAACTATTAAAAACAATTTACAAAACAACTTATGAATTAAATGTGGTTAAAGTTTAAAAAAAATGTTTTACTAACAGACAAATTAAAATAGTTTTAAAAATAAATTCTACAAACACATAAAAAGTACTCAAGTATAATGTAAACAATATACAGGGATAAGCAGGGTTCTGCTGGTCAGCTAACTCTAATATGCTTCATGAGCATAGTTAAACATGGGTGAAAGCATTGAAATCTGATTCTAACTCTGATTGGCTCAGCTTTTGGAAACTTTGAAATGCTTCCACAGAATGCAAAAGCCTGGTATTTTTGGTCCAAAACATACACATAAACAAAGAAACCTAAATAATCCCCAAAAAGTCTGAGAGACCATTAAATCTTTAAATTAAGATTTAAATCACCCAGAGTTCCCAACTTACATTGTGAAAGATTCTCGTATTATCTCAGACAGTTCAGAAATGCTTGATTGCTTTAACAAGCATGAATCTCTCACTACTCCACCAAATTCTTTCTCCTCCACCAGTTCTGACAATCAGTGAAATGTGGCACAACCATCTTGGTTTCCCCTTTTACCAGTTTTAGAGCCAATTAAAGGTTTAGACTAAAAAATAAGCGGGTCCAGATCACCTGGATGCATTTTTCTTACAAGCTGTTGGCTTTATTTTAACCCTCTGACATGTATTTTTAACCTTTGTTTAATATATATATATGTGTGTGTTTGTGTGTGTGTGTCAAATATATATATATATTTGGTTGTCCTTTTTCAGTGGGACTAGAGTTTGTTTTATTTTTAATTTACATACATTTTTTTATATATTTTTATAAATGTAGCAGTATAGAAATTAGCATTTCTATCAATGGTATGATTATTGCATGACTTCCTGTTGAATGAATTGGGTGGGGTATAAAAAAAGATGTGGAGCACTTTCCCTCACCTTGTTTCTTTTCCTGGGGTGGAGTTTGTCTGAGGCTGAGCCACAGACTGTTGGTATGTCATGTGCTATACTAATTTTGTCATGATGAAGGCCAACTTGTTGCTTTCCTCTTCCTCCTGTGTGTGAGTCACCAACCAGTTCGCCTCCTGACATTTGGACAGTGTGACCCCACAACTGGAGATCCCCATTTGTTCCCATGTTTAGTGGTTTGGCCTTTGTTGATTTTTATTTGTTTAGCTGTTTAAGGCTCCCACATATACTCGGGAGTACTGTGTGCAGTCCGTGAGCTGCGCGCACTCTGCGCATATTGTCTGCGGATGTTTGAGACATCATACTCGAGCATGCTTACTGGCTGACAAATTCTGTTATTTTTCGCAATTTCAGTCATGATGTCAAGAAGAGAGAGAGCTTGCATTTAAGCTGAAAAGCAACAAATGAAAATAAATTACTCAGGGTCTGAGCTATTTCCTCCCACAAATGTGTTGCTCTCTGAAAGTTCCTTCATTGATGTATTGTATATTATCTATGTTTTCTAATCTCCTCCATGAGACACAATTTCTCCATTTCATCCAAAAATGATGCAGATTCTTAACTTGATCTGCTTGGTGTCCAAAACAGTTTGATGTGAACTCTCCGGTCAGTTTATTGAGTGGATTATGGACATAAAAAACTGATTTCTGTGCGGACCTGTCTGGCAAATGTCCACTTCAGTCCACGCGGACCTCTGTGGAGTGAAGTACGCCTGAGTATGTGGGGGCCTTTAGCTTAACCTTCAACTAATTTTTTTTTTTTTATGTTCCATTTAGCATTACACTCAGCTATTTTTTTTCCATGTTTAGCATTAGCAAAGCTATAATTTGAATTAGCAGATAATGAGTTAGTGAAGCTAACTGTTTGGTTAGCTGTGCCCACGGCAGAACAATACCATACCTGCCACCACAGTGAGGTTCTGGGTGCTGTTGCCATGGAAACAGTGGGCCGCGGTGATGACCCAGTCTGGGTGAATCAGAACTCCTCCACAGTGACTCTTTCCATCCAACTGCACCAGAACCTTTTTATAAAAATAAATGAAGGCAATCGGTTAAAAATCAGCCATTTTATCAGACCACCAGTCTGGTTCTGGTTCCAGCCTGTAGGCTGCAGGTATTTCACTGACAATTCAGGTGTGATTTACCTGCCAGGGACACTCCCCTTTGGGACAGTGATTGGATCCAACCAGCCTGGTCTGGCCCTTAATGGTCTGATTAAGTCCAGTTTCTGCTGGAGCAAGTTGACCACAAGGAAACTCGACTGCAACAACAAAACAAAATATAATTTTGACTGTAAAAATCTGTTGATGCAACACCAACACCTAATTAATCTTAACACAGGGAAGCAGGAGCTGATTGGTCTCGATGTAGGTTACCTTGAGGGACGCACTGTCGGCCATCTTCTCCCAGCTGGTAGCCGTCAGCGCAGAAACATTGGCGTCTTTCTCCCGAACCATCACAAAAATGCTCACAGTGTCCGTTGTGATAAATGCATCCCAGCGAGTCTTCAAACACTAAGAAGCATTTTTAATTTACAATATTAAAAAAATCATCTAAAATATTGGAATCAACATTTTATTCTTAGAGACTTTATTTTGCTTAAACTGTTGCTTCGTTTTTTTGTTGTTTGAGGATCAAATCAGTGGTCAAACTTCAGATTCAGGAGGAACAATGCATGTGGATGCGAGTTTGACAATCCAGTCTACATGTGTTTTGTGGACTTGAAATAGGCGTTCAGCTGTGTTCCTTGAGGTATACTGTGGGCGTGCTCCATGAGAATGGAATTGTGAGCTTGTTGTTTTTGAGCCATTCAGTCCTTATACAAGCAGTATGAGAGTTTGGTTCATATTGTCGGCTGTAAGTTGGACTTCTTTAGGGTGGGCATTTCTCGGTGCAGCCAGGGGGCGAAGGTAGTCTGATTCGGTGGCCTCAGGATTCCATCTCTGCTAATTTCAGACGATGTGGTTCTGTTGGCATTATTGTGCCATGATCTTCAGCTCTCCCTGGAGCAGTTCACAGCCGAGTGTGAAGCAGCTGGGATGAGGATCAGCATCTCCAAATCCACAGTCCTCAATCAAAAAAGGGTGCTCTCTTTGGGTTAGGCTGCGGTTCTGCCTTACGTAGAAGAGTTTATGTATCTCTGGGTTTTGTTCACGGGTGAGGAAAGAATGAATCATCTGATCTACAGATGGATCCATGTGGCTTCTGCAGTATTGTGGACTCTGTACCGATTTGTTGTAGTTAAGAAGCTGAGCTGTGAAGTGAAGCTCACTGTTTACAGGTTGGTCTACCTTCCCACCATCATTTAGGGTCACAAACTCCGGGTAGTGAGTGAAAGAACCAGATCCAGGAGGTCCAAATAAATTTTCTCTGTTGGGTAGCTGGACTCTTGCTTAGAGATCTCTTAAAGATCAGATTATAAGTTCAGTTCTCAAGGACAGACTCAGAGTAGAGCTGCTGCTCCTCCACATCCAGAGGAATGTGTTGAGGTGGTTCATCTGGTGAGGATGACCTCTGAATGCCCCCCTGGGGAGGTGTTATGCAGATGGAAAGAGAGATCTTGACCTCCCTAATGAAGCTGCTGCCCCAAAGACCTGACTCATGGATAATGAATGATGTATAAAAACTGTAAATTTTTTGGGTAAAGTTGCTGTTAGTAAAGTGTTATCTTACCTGTCTGACAGTATCGTCCCTCGTATCCTTCAGGACACTGACATTCATACGAGGTTCCAACATTTATACACAATCCTGCGTTCTGACAGGGATTGGCCAGGCAGGGTTCACGACCTTTTAATCAGAATTTTTGTTACAATCTGAACAATTCTAAATTAATAAACCATAAGAACATAACATGTCAGAGTTTGTAGAAAGGTTCACCTTTCAAACTTAATATATGTTAAACAAATCAATGCATTAATCACATTTTATCATTTTTACAGCTTGTTTTTAGTCAAATTAACAAATTTATTTAGGAAATCATATATTTTACCAGTCTGTTCTACTTCAATCATTTTACAGTAAGTAAAAAAAAAAAAAAACACAGCCAAGAGTCATATATTTGTGGTTGTCTATGTAGAACCATATTTCTTCAAATATATTGGAAAAAAAATAATAAAAAATCACCAAAAATATCTGTTTGGTCTTTGACAAAAATAAGTAACAAAATCTACAGCTACATTTAAAATGTTTGGTTTGAGGGTTAATGTTAGTGTTGGGGTACCATCCACTGTTTGAAGCCTAGTTTGTTATTGTTGAACATAATGTAGTAAATGAGCCTTAATTACCTTTGTACGTCTTCCAGAACTCCCTCTGAAAAACATAAAAACCATCAAGTTATATATTTATTTTATCAAACTTACTTTTTATTTTTATTGCACCAGTTTAATTTATTATTTTTTTCTTAATATTTGGAGCAATAATTCAGATCTTTTAAAGTTTAACAAGTTAAATTCTGATTGACAAGCTAACAGGTAGTCAGAATGGAACCAGGACCAAAGTGGGCCACTAAAACAACCAACAGCTCTGAAATTACAGTGATTTTAAAAACCTTTTCATTGCTGTCAGTTTCACATTACTCTGCTATTCCTGCAGGAAGAGTCTCAAACTGCACAGGACATGCTACAGCTAGCAGCTGCTGCTGCCACATCATGCAATGGTGTTTGCATTAATACTGGCATATTTTTAGGATTGAAGCCACTTTAAGTTGTCAGTGGCCCACATGGTCTTTGTTCGGCTCAGATTAGCCATTAGCTGTTAGCTCAGCTCTTCTGAGAAAACCCACATAAGTCATTTCTACTGTGAGTCAGATCAATATCTGACTGGTAATAGCTTCACAATACACAAAAATGCAACTATTCCCTTAAATTTGGTATTTACAGAACAATAAACATGTTTTCTTTTGGTCAAATTTTGCAAAACTTTTTGTAAAATGAACATTTAGCTTCCAAATGTCTTAAATGTTTTTCTGTTGGAGGTGTCTGACCGTCGTGTCGTCATTTTCAAACACTTCTCGAGCTTCTTCATAGTCGCAGATTTCCTCAATGCATTCTCTTTCCAGGTTTCCCTGTTTCATCTCCTCAAAGTAACCACTGTTTGCCCGCCGCCATCTTCGCAGAACCAAGTCGGCTTCATGTTTTTCCACAAACACTGTAGATAAAATCATTAATTCAAGATAAAACCACCAAGTCAAGATGGAACAATCGAGTCTAGACGGGACCATCAAGCCTAGATAGAACCATTAGGTCTGGACAGAACTATCGAGTCAAAATGGAAATACTGAGTCTAGATGGAACCATCAAGTTTAGAAGCATCAAATCAAGATGGAACCTTCAAATCTAGACGGAACCATCAAGTCAATATGGAACAATTGAATCTAGATCAGGGGTGGGCAATCCTAGTCCTCGAGGGCCACAAGTTTAAATTTTTTCCCTGCTTCAACACATCTGATTCAGTCAGTGAATTACCTCTTCCAAGTTCTGCAGAAGCCTGATAATCACCCATTCACTCAATCAGCTGTGTTGGAGCAGAGAAACAAGCAAAGCATGCAGGGCTGTGGCCCTCGAGGACCAGGAATGCCCACCCCTTGTTTAGATGGAACCATTAACTCAATAATCATTAACTTGCTGTATGATTTATTTTTTTCAGTTTTGTTAATTGTTTAATATGTTGATATAATTTGAATTACATGAACATAATTTCAGCCAATCTTTTTATAATGAAAACCGATTTTACATAGATAATTTTCTTTACCAAGCAAAGAATCAGAATTAAAATCCAACATTTTACGAACAAACATTTAGTGTAAAATTTTCTAACCTGCGGCAGCAGTGATTCCTAAAAGCAGAGGACAAACTGTCCAGCAGTTCTTCAGAACCATGACTGGCCTGTTCGAAGTACAAGAAAAACTGGTCTGGTGTCAGAAGGGGTCAGGATAGACCTGGACTCTTTAGTCTCCACCTACCGATCCAACAGGTCAATAAACAGATCTCTGCAGGACTTTGTTTACTTTCTACAAAGTCTTCAAACACAGATCCACATGTAGATGGGAATCGGTTGATCCACATCCAGGTTTTACTCTGGTTTCCTCCTAAAGTCCAAAACATTCAGATTACATGGAGGTTATAAATTGGATTGTGGGGTTTTTTATGTGGTCTGACAAATATCACATTTTATTTTAGTATTTTTCAGATTCAGATTGGTATGAAGAAAAGAAGACTGTATAAGCAGCATTGGCATTGCTAGATAATAATTGTAAGAATAAAACTTAAAATTTCTAAAAGTTATTCAGAAGATAATTTTTTTCTCATTGATTATGACCCACTATAATCTAGCCTTTATTTGTATCTTTTACCCCATTCGTATAACGAAAACTCTAAAATACTTGTGATAGGTAGAGCACATACGGGAGATTAGATTACAGATTATTACACTTTCATTTCAGTAATTAACCCTTTAAGCAAACCATCAGAGTTTAATGGTGAATCATCAGAGTAAACAAAGACAAACATTGAAAATTCTTTAAAAACTGCTTCATTGTTGTTTTAGTTTTTAGAACCCACAGTTGTAACAGAGATGCTCGACACAAGCATGTCCACGCAGATCAGCAGATCCACCAAAATTAATTTTATTTTTTTGACAGAACCTTATGGAGGATCCCACATAAATGAAATTGTTGGGACATTAGTTTTGGGACTCAAAATCATAGGGAATTTTAGAGAAAAAAATGTGAATTTTCAGTTTGCAATCAGCAATTCAGTTTTTAAATATGGCCTATTTTTGTGTGCGCAATTTGCAAAACTATTGGTCATGCACATTATTTAGCTCCATTTTGTATCATTTTCTGCAGCAGCCTTTGTATTCAAGATTTACTGGAGTTCACTTATTAAATAAAGATTGGCTGATTTAACCATCAATGTATCCCCCCCCCAAGTTACTGGATGTTTTCTCCTGGATCTTGTTTTACAAATGATTTGAAGACTTTGCAGATATTTTTCCCTGCTCCCAGACATCCACTACTCACTTCCTTGGAGCCGCATGCAAGTGAAAGGGGGTAATTAGCAATGAGTCGTGCATGGATTTGAACCAGTATGTTTTACATCCAATGAAAGCAAATTTGTTAATACATTGGACATCCACAATTGTGGTCTTGACTGATCTTGAAGTAAAATCCAGAGTCATCAATGTCCTGGACCAAGAAAAGACTGAGTACAAATGCTGTTAAATCTGAGACCGAGACCATCAAAAAGTGGTCTCATAACCAAATCTGGTCTCAAGTACTACAACACTGCTGTTAGGTTCTGAGTCAAATGAAAAAATAAAGAACCCCACAAAGTTTTGAGGACATTCTGGAGACACATGGTCCAATCTTCTCAACATTTTTACTTTAATCCTAAAACAAAAAATAAAAAGATATTTATTGTCAGAGTGACCCTAAAACGCTGTCACCAATTAGCTTCTTCTACATCAGGTTTTGTCAACATTAAGTCTGCTAATAGCTACGTAATCAATGAATCAGTTTGTCGGTCCCACCAGTCTTCAGCTCGAAGGAGACAAAGACGTGATGCAGATTAAGAAACATCTTAGCGAATTACAGTTAGCTACTAGTGTTGGCTTCCTCAAAATTTTTAGATGTTAAGCATTAACTTCTGGTAATTCTTTTTTACATGTTTAGCGGTTTACCATTTGTGAATATATTTTTAGTTAGCGGATTCTGAGGTAGCAAAGCTAACCTTATGGTTAGCTGTAGTTGTTTGTTTTTTGTTTAAAAAAAATTTTAACCAACATTCAAAAATTATTAAATATTCTGTTTCTAAAGTTCACCTTTTTTCAACAAACTAACTTGAAGAACCAGAAACCTCTTCTCTTATGATGAACTAACATAAATTTACTTCTGGTGTTTTGGGAATTTCCAAGTAAAAAGCTGATAATTCGGTGCAGCTAAAGGAACAAAACTCAATCTTACAGCATAAATATTTTATTAAAGCCTTTAATCAGTTTCTGTCATATGTAGGAAATTAAATTACATAAAAAAATGTCATTATTAGATGTTAATCAATGGTACTAAGCAGTACCGGCTTCCTTCAGGTGGTCAAGTTGGTCATTACAGACTTTGGGGTGTTTTCAGGCAGGTTTGGGGTTCCTGTTCGGTTCTGAATCCATTCCAAGTAGTTGGACACTCGGGTATAAATGCCATAGTTGCCCGGTCGGGCACAGCCCTTTCCCCAGCTGACAATGCCCAGCAGGAAGACAGTCTTCTTGTACTCTGTCACCAGGGGTCCGCCACTGTCGCCTTTACACGAGTCTGTCCTCCCGTCCAGGTATCCGGCGCAGAACATGTTCTTGGTGAGAGCCACTCCACTCTCCTCCACGCAAGTCTGGGTTCGTATTCGTGGCACCTTGGTGCGCCTGAGGAGGACCGAAGTGGGCCCGTTCTCGCTCCGCCTGCCCCAGCCACTCACAGTGTGCCACTCCACTGCCCACAGCTCACGTTCAGCCAGCGCTCTTGTTGGCAGGCAGACCGGGACGATATACGAGGAGTAAACTATCGGCGTGGCTAACCGGAGGAGGGCGATGTCGTTGTCCACATTACTTGTTAAGTAGTTTTCATGCATGATGATCTGAACAACCTGAACTACCTGCTCTGTGGATTCGTTAACGTTTATGTTGTGTTCACCTGAAAAAAGTGGGGAAACAATTTAAAGGTTTTAAAAGTAATTTACAGAAAAACATTTTAGCCATCAGATGTTTACTTCCTACCACCATAATTAATAATTCATTTAACCCTTCAGAGTTCCTATAGTTATAGGTTTAGAACTGGAGGGATGTGTACCTGCAATGACTTTCAGGAATCGTGCTTCAGTATTCTCCAGGCAGTGAGAAGCTGTGAGGATCCACGTTGGTTTATAAATCACTCCTCCACAGAACCCTTTACCTTTATACACCAGCAGAACCTTTAAAGAACAAACCACAACAAGAAAAACACAATTAAATGTTCTTGTTATGAGTAAATTTTCTCCATCTTTGTTAACATGTCAGATCCTAAAAACATGCATTTATACTAGCTTTTCTCTCTAGTCTGTTAGTTAATGATAAACCAGTGAAATACAGAAACAACCATGAACTTCCACCTACCTGCCAGGGACATTCACCTTTTGGACACTCGGTTCCTCCCACAATCCTCAGGTGTTCCTCTTTCTTTGCTCCTTGCAGAATGGGAATCGAACCGCAAGCTGTCAACTCTGAAACCACAAGCAGACATTTTGTTACAAGTTAATTCTTTGTTAATTTTCTGGTAGATATATTTTGAATTAGGTTATAATCAGTCACTTAAAAAATAATTGAAGTCAACATTTTTATACACTTTTAATGTTTGTAAAGGGAGCACATGAGGAGCACAAACGTATAACATGTAAAGTACAGACCAAAAGTTTGGACACACCTTATTCAAAGAGTTTTCTTTATTTTCATGACTATGAAAATTGTAGATTCACACTGAAGGAATCAAAACTATGAATTAACACGTGTCGAATTATATGCTTAACGAAAAAGTGTGAAAAAAATGAAAATATGTCTTATACTCTAGGTTCTTCAAAGTATCCACCTTTTGCTTTGATTACTGCGTCGCACACGCTTGGCATTCTCTTGATGAACTTGAAAAGGGTTTCACTTCACAGGTGTGCCCTGTCAGGTTTAATAAGTGGGATTTCTTGCCTTATAAATGGGGTTGGTTGTGCGGAACCACCGAGTCTTTGTGTGACGCAGAAAAGGTGAACAGATGGAGCGGCATGCTATTCCATCCGGTTTGTGTTTAGTTGGGCCATCATTTATTTTTCAAGAGGACAATGACCCCAAACACACCTCCAGGCTGTGTATGGGCTATTTGACCAAGAAGGAGAGTGATGGGGTGCTGCACCAGATGACCTGGCCTCCACAGTCATCAGACCTGAACCCAATCCAGATGGTTTGGGGTGAGCTGGACCGCAGAGTGAAGGCAAAAGGGCCAACAAGTGCTAAGCATCTCTGGGAACTCCTTCAAGACTGTTGGAAGACCATTTCAGGTGACTACCTCTTGAAGTTACACCATGGGTAAAAAGGAAAATAAAAGGAAGGTGCAATTGCATCATTGTTGGCATGCACACCCTCGCACATATTTTATCTGAAGGAAAACCTGCCTAAGGAAGGGTTCAACTATGATGACACACCGTGGAAGACCCAGAACACACCAGAGTCCTCCCAGAAGAGCTGGAAGAGGTGGCTGGGGAAAGAGAGGTCTGGACCTCTCTGATCAAGCTTTGGACTCAGAGACCTACTCTGGAACTGGATGGATGGATGTATGTATGTATGTATGGATGGATGGATGGATGGATGGATGGATGGATGTATGTATGTATATCCAACATGCATAGCAGCACCAGCTGTGAGGTATAGTGGTAGAGGAAAATGGGTTGGTTTTTAGGCCCAGGTCTGTAAACGCAGAACAGGTCAAAAAGCGAAAGAGTCCAGAACCCGAACTTGACTGAAACCTTGGTGGGATGGAGGACCATTGGATCATTTTAGAATCTGGTAAAGACTGGATCAGTTTTATAAGACTCTGAAACCCTAGACCTAAAGGAGGTTTTACCAGGACTGTAAATGCTCTCATTGGTTTAAAAACCTTTGGTGTTGCAGCTCCGACCGTCGGCGTCCAACACATAGCCTTCAGCACACGAGCAAGCTATTCTTCGTCCATTGGAGTCTTCCTCGCAGAAATGTTCACAGTCTCCGTTCTGCAGCAGACAGCTGTCTGACTCTGTCTGGTGTTCTAAAAACAACAAATTATTCTCCAGTTTAATATCAATAATTAGATATTTAATTAGACGTTGTTCCACATCTTAACGCTATGTTTTTCAGACCTGCCTGGTAGATTCAAGAAACAAACTTTAAATAATTTTAAAAACATTCACGCTCACCAAGCTCACAGCTGAGTCCTGTGAACTGAGGGAGACACAGACAGGTGTAGGACGACCCCTCATTGACGCAGGTACCTCCGTTGTGGCAGGGTCCAGACTTACAGCTGTCTGGAACTTTAGGGACAAAGACACAGAGTCAGTGAAGCCACCTTACAGAGGGATCTGATTCTTTTAGTCCTGGTCCAAACTTCATGATTGTAGATGAGGTTTGGAGTTTAAAACGGACTAATATATGAACAACAGAATGGAGTGATGCCCTCAGACTCCGATCTGTCAGTCCATCGCCTGCTCCACTATCTCTCAGGATCAGGACTCTCAGAGAATGTAAATCTCTGAACCTGTGGGGAGTTTTTACGTTTTTCAGGTAGAGAACTAAATGTAATAATTAAAATGACTAAGGGTACTTACTGGAATACACTTTCCAAAACTCGTTCTGAGAAAAAGGAAACATAAACATCTTGAAATGTTTGAGATTTTATCGTGGCAGAGATCAGCTTGGATCTGGTGAAACCTTCTTGACCCACCGTGGTTTCAGCATGCTCAAACACCTCCCTGGCCTCCTCGAAGCTGCATTTCTCCTCCAAACACTCTCTCTCCAAGTCTCCCATCTTCATCTCCTCAAACCAGCCCGAGTTGTACCTACGGGTTCGGACCAGGACCACATGGGCCCGCTGTGGGTCCAGAAAAACTGACAGACACCAGTGGAGCAAAGTGTTTGGCAGAATCGTGTTAAAATGTTTGTTTCATTTTCAAAACTTGTTTATCTCGTTTCTGTTTCAGTTCAATATTACAAACATCTAAAAAGATTTATTTTATTTTTAAAAATCTTTTAAAATTTTACTTGTGACAAGAAACAAAAGTTTAAGTTTTTTTTCCTCAGAAGTCTTTGTCTGGTGAACTCAAAAAGTGACATCTAGAGGAAACCCAAACCAAAAGTTCTGACCTTCTCTGTTAACATTTAGCTTTTTTTTTCTGAAAAATCTGAAGTTTAGACCTCTCCTCACCTGAAGCTGACCAGCAGCTCTGAAGGCAGATGATGAAGTTAACGAAGACTCTCAGCTGCATGGTTGATGTTTTCAGAGATCTGCTGTTCTTTGTCTGTGTGGACAAGGTACAAAGTCGCCCCCCGGCGGCGGCCG
>JARVJO010000186.1:7013517-7025470 GCA_031762555.1 Cynodonichthys magdalenae | reverse complement strand
ACTGAAAGTAATTGCTATGTAATGTCACCACTAACCGAATTTAGTGTAAAGGCATTGTTTATTTGTAAGTATTTGTTTATCTATCACAGCCTTTAGAAGTAGAGTTTCCTGCTGATTTAATTTGAAAAATAAGTATAAAGGTTTGTCGCCTGGTAGACTTTACCCTGGGCATTAGAATCCCTCTCTATCCTACGGCAGCCCCGTTGACCAACAAACCTAACAAAGGTTCAAAGTGAAGCACAGCTTCTGTTAGACTGCAGTTAATCACAGTTTTTGAATAATTCAGTCACTTATATGACGTGTTTACACTGTCCAGTGAGATTTTATTTTAATATTTTTTGTTCGCCGTTACGATTAGTTAGCAGTTAACTTAGCAGCTCCGTGTCTGAATGAATTAAATCTAGGCTTCACGTAAACAAACGAATTCAAATATGGCGATGCTTTTTGTTTTGTTAAAATGTTGGAGCTGGTCAGTTAATTAGTTTGTGGAGCTGTTAGAACTGAACCTCCTCGGTTTGTTTGTTTGTAGAATTAGCTCGAGTGTTTTTGTTAGGGCTAACAGAGAGCTAGCAGTCCGGAATAAAAATGGAAGACACGCTGGATCCAAGAGACGTGGGTAAGAACACAGAAAGAGTTCGTTCGCAAGGCTCACATGCTCTCAGACTCGGGGGTGGTGTAACTGGTGATGGGGCATATAGAGATGTGTGTCCAGCCACAGGTAATTTCCGCTATGACAGTCGCCATGTTGGTCAGGGCAGAGGCTCCACTTCGTAATTCAAAAAGTTGATGTCTGGTATTATTTTCTTGTCTGGATTTAAACTTCTTTTAAAAAAATTAACTCTAAATGTGTTTTGTAGAACGGGCCAAAACCTTTTGGGCAGAGGAGAATGTGGATCATGCTTTCAGCGGGTTTTTTGAGTACCTGGACCACCTGAAAAGCGTCCTGAAGAGGAAAACAGCCACAGATAAAGGTGCTGACCCTTTTCCTGGTTGGTTTTAGTGGAACAATGATGCCTTTCCTGTTGTAATGTTTGTGTTGTTTCCATCAGAATATGTTCAGGCGCTGAGGCTGCTGGAATCACTGGACTGTTCCTCCACTGAAGAGCATCAGGACCAGGACTCCTCTGTGGTCCAGGTGGTCATCGGTTCAGGTAAATGGCGGTCTGGACGTGTCTTTAGGGTGGTGTTTTTTTCTAAACTATGACATTGTTTCTGCAGGTGAGCTGCTGCCGGCTGACGGTACAGCCTCCTCTCCCTCCACCTCCCCCACCCCCACCCCCACCCGTCTCTTCAACGGGCCCAACGTCTCTACGCCTCCTGCTGGCAGAGAGGACCTGCTGCCACCTCTTGTTCCAGTCCAGCTGGAGTACCATCCTCACCGATGCTGCAAGGTAAACAAGAACCAACTCTACAGAAAGAAACAGAAATGTCCTGTGGGAAAACCTCACACCTCTGTTATTGTACTTTCACATCACTAGACCTGCCTGCCCAGTTTACCCAGAAGGCCTCTGTCCACCTCATTGTGTGGTCAGAACCCCCTGAAGGTGCCGCTGCTTTGTGGTTTTAAAAGACTAACCGCCATGCCACTGATGCTGCCGTTCAGAGATGGCGAAGGGCCGGAGGAGAACGGAGGCGACTGGGACGTCATTTACAAAGCGCCGTGTGGACAGAGTCTCCGTAACTATGATGACGTGATGTGCTTCCTGTCTGTCACGGAGAGCTACGGCATCCTGCAGGTCGGTTTTAGAGACGTGACAGCTTCTTCAGCTGTTTTAGCCATTCTAGTCTTAAAACATTCAGCTCGTTTAGCAGAAACTTTAGATTTTCTGAAATGTTTGTCATTTGGTTTTAACTTTTTAACTTATTAATATTAATTTACTTTTTAGCTACAGTTTTGCTAATTTTAGCTTGTAGCTACTGTTTTTCTGTTGTAGCTGCTTTGTTTCATTTTAGCATTTAGTAATTTTGCAAGTTTTAGCTTTTAGCAACTGTTTATAACCTGTTCTGCTTGTTTTAAATTTGATAGTTTAGCTTCAGCTCTCTGCTCTCTGGCAGCATTTTTCAGATAAAAAGATTGTTTTTATTTTTAGCTGTTTTTCTGTAGCGATCCTGCAGAAGTAAACTGCTAACTCTTATAAACTAGAATAGAGACTATCCCAAGATCAGTCCTACACTCGACTTCTTCCTGCTGCAGGTGGATTTCTTCACCTTCAACCACTTGGTTCAGTTGGACCCTCCCCTGGCTCCGGGTCAGCACCGCTCAGAGGAGGACTTGAGTCGAGGGGCGGAGCTGACGCCAGTGGAGCTGTGTGTTGGGGAGGGCGGCACCCGGCCTTCGGACTTTCGCTACAGGAAAGACCGCTGGCCTCACGGCTGCTTTCTGAGCCGCGGTCCGAGGTTGTTCCGGGTCTGCTGTGACTGCGATGATGGCTGCCAGGAATCTGAGCGCTGTGCCTGCATCGCCATGGTGAAGGGAGGGCGGGGCTACAGTCACCACCGGCTACCGGAGCCTGTACCGTCAGGGTGAGAGATGTATAAAAGTTAATCAAAACTGAATAGCTGAAGAAAATTAAAAAAAAAAAAACTGCTGAGGTAACATCTTCTATTCCTTCAGGTTGTACGAATGTGGACCATGGTGTGGCTGCGACCGCTCTCGTTGTCAGAACCGCCTGGTCCAGAGAGGCATTAGAGTCCGCCTCCAGGTCTTCCAGACCGAGGACCGTGGCTGGGGCGTCCGCTGTCGTGATGACCTGGACCGCGGCACCTTTGTGTGCATCTACGCAGGTGAGACTTTGTGTCACCGACTCGGTTTAGGAGGTGGACTTTATGTTTAAACAAGTTTCCTGAACAGGTGTGGTCCTGCAGCGGGTCCAGAGTCCAGAGGAACAGCCGCCTCCCAAGCTTTTTGCAGCTGACCAGCCGTCTGATGACGAGGTGGAGGTGGTCACTGAATGGCTGGCCCCGCCAGTGCTGGAGGGGCGGAGCAACCTGGTAGAGACGCCACCTCCCATTCTGGCACCAGCCTCACCGCCACTGTACGTCCCGGTGATCCAAAGACCTGCAGAGCCCAGTGACACGCCTCAGGACCAAGATCAGGACAAGGTTTGTGCCCATTATTGTGTGAATACTGAGTCATCAATATTGCATAAATGATGAGTCAGCATTACCACTATTTTTTGCCCGCTTTTTTTTTTGTTCATGTTTTTTATGTGTTTTTTTTTTTTTTAACTTATTCTGCAGACTTGGTGCTATTTTAGCTGTTCACATAAACATTCAGTTTTGCTCAGGAGATGGATTCTACGACTTTAATGCTGCTTTCACACTGAACGCGATCTCAGCGTCAAAAACGCGTCCACCTTGAAGTGTTAGGCGTGCACTTTGAGGTCAGAAACGAGTCAAAATCACATCGAGAGCCTTTTTATCCCCCTCCTCTGCCGGTCTCTGTTTAATGGCAGATGAAATAAATAAAGTGGCTTTGCTTTATGCACTGAGAGCAAGAGCATGTTGCGCTCACGAGATAATCCAGAGAAGTTCTGAGTTTGGTGAGTTTCACCACTTAGGAGCTGCGAGCTGACTTGGCTCGCTTTCAGAACTATTTTTGTCTGTAGCTCAGTTTGATGAGCTGCTGACCTGCATCTGTGCCGATACCTCCTGCCAGGACACCGACTACAGGCACTTGATTTCAGCTAAAGAGCTCCTGTCCATCTGTCTCAGGTTAGTGGACATCATTCAGGAAACCATCACTTTGGAAAATCTGTCACTACGTCACAAAGTGGAGTTTCTCTGATTGGTCGATGCACCGCGTCAAGCTGCAAAAGTTCCGATTTTCCAACTCCAGCGTTCACGTCAAGTGCATCAAACGCACAAATTGCTGAAATCGCTCCACCCTTCTTACACTAGAAGCACCGCAGCACTTTCCAATGATGCTTGACACGCGTCCACCCCAGACTTTACTTGTAAACGTGACGCTCCTGAAGCTGAAATCGTGTTTGGTGTGAACGCAGCATTAGTTTTTGCAAAGCTAACAAATATATATTAGAATATTTAACTTTTTTAGACTTTTTTTTTTTTTCTATTTTTAACTTTTACGTTTTCCTCCCACACAAACATGTAAATCTGTTCAATTCTTTTAAAACATGTACTCTTTGAAATCTGCATCAACATACTTCTGCTAATTCTAATTATGCTAATGCTTGTACTTCTACTGCCAATGCTAATTTAGCTAATAATTGTATTATTACTGGTAATGCTAATTCTGTTAATACTTGGCTGTACAATGGTTCAGTGGTTATACTGATGCCTCACAGCAAGAAGGTCCTGGGTTCAATCTCCAGTTTGGACTTAGGGTTTGTCTGTGTGGAGTTTGCACATTTCTAGACTTTTGCTATTAACATTTAGCTAGCCTATTTTTCTTTTAGTATTTGTCAAGCCCTTTGTTACATATTAATAAATAAAATCTTTTGTTCCATCAGGTTCAGACGGTTCTGTTCGGAGGTCCAGACTTAACATCTCCATCAGCAGGTTACAGATGTTACCTTTTAAAACTCAGTTTAAACATCTGACTGAACTTTTGTCCTTTTTATTCTTCTCAAACTCAAACAATTGGACGCTGTCTCGTCAGGTGACCTGTCAGAGGTGAAGGTTGCAGTGACAACAGAGGGACAGGAAGTGAGTGACTCAAAGACGGGTGTGCGGAGGAGTTTGAAACGAAGGGTCGAGGTTGAAGAAGTGTGGTTGGTGGACGCCAGAAAGGAGGGGAACGTGAGCCGCTTCATTAACGTGAGTGGACCAGAACCGAAGGTCGATCTTTATTAGATTTTATTGATGATGGTAATGTTTTTTCTTTTGTCTCCGCTCACAGCACAGCTGCCAGCCGAACCTTTTCATCCAGAACGTCTTCACGGACTCTCATGACCCGGCCTTCCCTGTCATCGCCTTCTTCACTGACAGGTGAGAACACCGCGATGCGTTTGGGTGTCTCTGGTTTTTACCGGTTGTTTTATGTTTATTTTATTTCCATCAGGGAGGTGAAGGCCGGTGCTGAGCTGACCTGGAACTACTCTGCCCACATCCCCATCTCCGCTGCCTCAGAGCAGAAACAGGAAGTGCCCTGTCTCTGTCAAAGCGACAATTGCCAGGGGTGGCTTCACATCCAGGAGAACCTCTGTGTGTGTGAGACTGAAGGTGCAGTAACCATGGAAACCACCTGAGTAGGCATGGTTATGTCTTTGTCAGTAAATATTTGTCTGAATATTTTTCACAAAGTTTTGTAATAAAATATTTTCAAATAAAAAAAATCTGTTTATGCGTTTGTGACATTTTTAGTTTCAACTTCATTTTTGTTGCTGCTCACAATTTTCATATTTAAACTTCAGTTTAAATTTGTGCCAAAATGTTTGGAAACATTTTGTTTATGGTTTCTCTTTGCAGCTAATTTTATTTTATAAACAAACACTTTATTTGGAAGCAAACGTTTTAAAACTACTCTGCAGACTGTTTCTGTTTTTTTATTCTGAAACTCTAGTAAGAATTTGCTTTTTTTAATATATTAAATGTTAAGTTGTGTAAGATTAACTAGCTTTTATGTTTTGTGAAATCTTAGATTTTATTTTGAAACCCTAATTGAAAAATCACAGTGAAATAGTGTTTTTTTAAATGTATTTTTGGTATACCTAAATATTTCTTTTTACAACTTTATTTAAATGTGCTTTTAATAAGGAATCAGTTTGTTTCTCAAGCAGCCTTATTTTGAAGTTATAGTTGTAATTTTCCTATCTTAAGCTTTCCATCAGTTTATATTTTAAACTTAGTTTAACGGTCTTATTTTTTATCTTATTTACAGACATTTTTTATCTTAAAGTGTAACTTAACCCCCCAGTGAAAATATAACCCCGTCCCCAAGGACATTTTATTAATTTCAACAAAGTGGGCGAAATCCGTTGTATTAGGCAATCAATGCTTTTATCTTGAAATTCCGGACCGGAACTTCACTTGTTTACATCCGCTACATCAAAGGTCTAGCTGCATCATTGCCCAGGGCGGGCAGATAGTTCCAGACCACCACCATGACCCCTTCTTTGCTGCTTCTCTTCTTCTTTCTCATCGGACCGGCCTCTTCCACCTGCCGGTTCCGGATCCCGCCTCACGAGCAGGTTGCCCGGGTCGCGCGCTTCATTGCCCACCGTTGTGACTGGGCTTCCATGGCCACCGTGTCGACCCACAGCCCGGTGGTGGGCCAGCCTTTTTCCAACGTATTCTCGGTCAGCGACGGGCCGCCCGGAACCAGCACCGGGATTCCCTACATGTACCTGACCCGCATGGAGATCTCGGTCCAGGACCTGCAGGTACCCGAACCGTCTCAGAAATACATTTAGCAAAACTTTATTAAGTTCTTTAAAAGTCTCAAAGTTGTGCATTACATTTACTGCGTCACAAAATAAACGGAACCACGGTGACTTTGTCAATAGTGTGACTCAGCTGTTTTAAGAGGACCTGGACAGTGAGACAGCAGATTTTAGGAGGCGTGGGCGGCGACACATCTGTTTCAGGGGGTATGGACAGTGACTCAGCAGTTTCTAGGAGGCATGGATTGTGAAACACATTTTTAGGAGGTATAGACAGATACTCGAGGATCATAGACAGTGACTCAGCAGTTTTCAGAATATAACAAAACAGAACTGCAGTATAAATATTTATTTACAAAAAGGTTATAATTAAAGTTAATCTGAAACAAAAATCTTTATATTTTTATATGTTTTTTAATGTTTGGTTAAATTTTAATTCAGTTGTTTTAACTTTATATTTTAGAAAAGATCTGTATTCTTTTACATTTAAATTTGATCATAATTATTTTGTCAGTCCTGACTGGTTGGATCATTCTGAGTCAGTTTTTAGGTGTTTCACCTGTCAGAGGATTAGCAGGCGATAATGTTTCAGGCTGCTTTAAAGATCTGAAGAACAGAATCTCATCAAACTTTCAGGAAATAGTCTCTGGATGTTAATCTAAATCTGTTGTCCTTAGCTCAGACTCCGAGCTCATTATTTTAACTTTCGTCAGATTAATTTGTTCTAAAACATTGTGTCCACCTGTCCATGGCCCCGCCCCCTGCAGGTAAACCCTCAGGCATCCCTGTCTATGTCTCTGGCTCAGACAGATTACTGCCGGCAGCAGGGCTTCGACCCTCAGAGTCCTCTGTGCGCTCATGTCATCCTGTCCGGATCCGTGCTCGAGGTATCGACACACACCTGTCCTCACCTGCATATCCAGGTGTTCCGCTCGCTGACCTGACTCCTCCCCCTCTCCCCACCTCCAGGTGAATGGCACGGAGGCGGAGTTCGCCAAGAAAGCTCTGTTCACCCGCCACCCGGAGATGATGGACTGGCCGAGGGACCACGACTGGTTCTTCGCCAAGTTCAACATCACACAGGTACCAGAACCTACTGCTCTACCTGTGGTTCTGTCAGCACCTGACACCTGCTGAGCAACAGGAAGACCAAGTTGTTCTTCTGTGTTTCAGGTGTGGGTCTTGGATTATTTTGGAGGCCTGAAAACCGTCAGTCCAGAGGAGTATTTCCAGACTCCGCCCCACAGGAAGTTCCAATAAGGGTGAGAGAGAGGGGTTCTAAAGGGTCTCAATGTTCTTGCAGTTATAAATGTTCTTTTGTTTCTCACTGGTCAGAAGTCTGACTCCGCCCACCTTTAAAGAGACAGAAATTATAATAATATATAAAATTAATATAATAATATATATATATATATATTATTATAATAATATAAAAAATTATTATTGTGTTATAGATTTAAAAAACTGCCACTCTGATTATAGAAAACAATCAATAAACTTGTTTTACAAATAACATTAACAAGTTTCTTCTTTTAAATGACCAATTCATAGAATACCAATTCAATCTGTTTTTTTAAAAAATCTGAATGAAATTTCTAAATAAATCAATGTTTTGTTCAAAATCAAACCGAGCTAGAAGTTTTAGCTTTTTTTGTGTTCATTTTTGTGTGTTCTTCATGTTTGTTTATTTCTGTTTGTTTTCCAGGATTTAAAGGTGCAGGATGAAGAATCAAACTTGTGCACTTTCTAATCTTTGTTTTTATTTATTCAATTCATTTGAATCATTTCTGATTCATTTTATTCTCTTTAGAACAAACAATATAAATGTTTTTTTTTTATTTTTTACATAAAGAACCTCTTGAATCAGTTTAAAGTATAAATGACAGTTTAATAAAGTTTAAATGTGAGTTGTTTTAAAATCAACAAGAGATTATTTTATTGAGAAATTTAAAACTAAGCATTAAATTTATTTTGTCAGTTTATGAAGAAATAAATATTTAAGATAAATCTTTAAAAACGGGTTTATAAAAAGAGTTTAGTAAATATGTAAGTTATAAAAGTTTAAATCAATGCTATTACTTGAGACCAGCAGAGGGAGACATTTTATATTTGATATTTTTTATTCTTTTTTTTTTTTAAATTTCAAACTCACTCCATAAATCTTCTGTTTTTTGTTTTGTTTTATTCATTTTAATAAAAAAAAAAAATTTCTTGTAGCAGAATTATTTTACCCGTTTATACAAATAAATCCAGTTGTGAGATTATTTTCTGTATGTCAGGATTTATTCAGAAACACCAGAGATTAATTAATATTAATTATTGTCTCCTTGTAGTTCCACCTGTTTATTTTCATGTTTTTGCTATAATATCTTTAAATATCAGTATTTTAAACTAAAAAAACAGAAAAAGCTCTTATCTGTTTTTCTGATTCTTTCTTCAGTTTCAGTTTGTATTTTTTAAAAACTTTATTGGGTTTTTATAGTTCAAAAAATTTCTTAACTTTATCAAATTGAGATGAAAAGTTTTATTTTTGTAAAAAAAAAGAAAGATTTATACTTAAATAAATGTTTGTCCTGTTTTTTATTTAATTGTGTTGCAAAGTTTGTATAACATAAAAAATGTGAATGACTTTTTTTTTACTGTTTAGCTCATTTAAGCTTATTTTTGGTTGATTGTTGTATTTGATTAGGTAAATTTAGCTGTTCTGCTTTTAGCTTTAAGCTGTTTTTATGCATTTAGTGTCTAATACTTCTGCCTCTACATGTTTTTTATATTTTAATGACCATTAAACAGACTTTGTGTTCATAAAAACATGGAGAATTTTTCTAAGAAAATAAGAGTCTTTTTATTTTTGTTATTACTTTCTGAGTTAATTGGGACCCGGTGTTGGAGGTAATTCAGAGTTGATTTTATCAGCGTCGTCTCAACTCTGGAGAGAGTTAAATGAGTTCCGCCCACTGTTCAGGCTTATATAACCTGTAAAAGTGTGATACTATGACAAAGCAAAGGATGCTGGGTAACCTTGTTGAAATGTTCAGTAGTGTAAAAATAAGTTCTGGTTAGTTGTCTATGTTAAAGTCTGTGTGTGATTGGCTGTAAATCGAAACCATGAGATACTTCCTGTGGGAAGTATTGTTAATGTGACTCTACCATGGAGGTATACAGAGCTACTCAATCTAGAGTGGACCAGATAAACCCTTTTATAGTGTTGAGTTTACCTCTCTGGGAGTGAAATTAACATTTCAGAATTTGCTGTGCAGGCTCAGGCGGAGAGCTGAGGCGATGGCATCGTCTGTTGAGAGGTTGGAGAGTAAGCAGCAAACTGAAAACGGTTGAAGGGCCATAGTCATTGAGGCTGACTATTGTTTTCTTTTTAGGCACCAGTATAATTGTGGCTGCTAAAGAAAATGTTGTAACTAATTAATTCAATGTTAGATGCGGTATTGTATTTTTACACTTTCTGATCATTGCAGTCATAAGGTTTAAAACAGAATGGGTTGGTGTGTGTGTTATTCTGTGTTCTGTCTGTAGCCTAAACAAATATGAGTTACGGTCTGACGTTACCACCTCCAGGGATGTAACCAGGAAGAGCCTGAAGAGGTTATAAGGTTGAATCATTATGATATGGGTAGAAGTTAAGAAGTGTTTTTGGAAGTTTAGTTTTGCAGTCTATGTTAGATCAGCTTGGGACAGCTGGGCTGATGAGAGGGACTGTTGTGTTGTTCTGGTACAGGCCAAAAGAAAACACTGTCTGTGTGGCTGGGCACTTTTGTCTGAAACAGGTTAGATTCAGAGATGAGAAGAATCCAAGTAGGTCCTGCTACATTATTTAGACATGCCATTTTTGGACAGTGCATTATTTCCTACACTGCCTTAAAAGCAGGAGCGACTGATGGCTTGCTTCAGGGAGCTGAAGATGTCTGTCAGACAGTACAGGGGCAAGCTGGTCTGCACACTCCTTCAGCACTCTTGTCGGGTCCTGCAGCTTTGCTGGTGTTTATATTTGTCAATGTCCTGCAGAACTCCACTGTTTCAAGGCTTAGTGTCCATCTGTCTGTTTCCAAACTATCTCATAAACCACTGGACAGATTTGACTGACACTCAGGATGGTATCACTGGATGAACTCATTACCGGAGTCAGTCTGGATGGGGGTGGCACCCTGGACATAAAGTCCCACCCACCAAAGCTGTCAATCACAATGTTATGTAACAGTTTCTGCTGCAGGACCTGGTGACAGAATGGTCAAAAAATACAATTTTGAGCCAAGTTTTAAGACAGAGATTGAAGATAGATCTGCCTGGATTAATCTATCTATTATGGATATACCTCACAATCATATCTACTGTTTTACAGATGGATCCCTTCTGAAGGGGTCAGTAGGTGCAGGAGTGCTGATTTTGCACAACCATAGTGAGAGAGAGTACAAATACCAAGGTGGTTTTGCAACTGTATCTCAAGCTGATATAAATGCAATCCACCAGTGTGTGGGATCTCTCAGTGTACACAAAGGGAATTATTCATCCTGACAGATATTAGAGCTCTCCAAGGGCCACACTTTACATCATTACTGACTTCAGAGTGTGCCGAAGCAGTCAACCAACTGTGGAGAGATAACAGTGTTACTGTTAAATGGGTTCCAGGACATACTGGCATTTATGGTAACGAGAGAGCTGACTACCTTGCAAAAGCCTGTAGTCAGGTTCACTTCAAAGGACCAGAGCCTGTTGTAGGTATCTCAACAACAGTCTGTAGGACTGCCCTACAGGCCTGGATTAGACATCAACACTCAGTCTGCTGCGGCATGAAGATCCAGGCTATAGCCCTCTGGGGCGACCACCGGCTACAGCCTGGATCTCCATGCCACAGATCGAGTGCTTCCTTCTGGGCAAAGTTGGACCACAAACCAGGCTGACCTCTTGAGCCCCTCATCCCAGGGGAGGAGCCAAACCCACTGCACCTGAATGGATATTATCAGGCATATAAATGATTGACGTGTGCCTTCCTACCTACTAGGAGATAGAGGAGGAACAGTCTGCACACATTGGGCCTCATGCAAGAACATTTTGGTATTCTTATTCTAAATTTCTCTTACTTTTGTTCATATGAAGGGGTCTTACGAACATGCCACGTCAGATTCAACAAACGCTTCTATCTTCACAAAAAGTGTGTAAATGAGCAGCGTAAACTAATGAATACATATTTAGGTGCTCGTGCACGAGGAGAGTACATTAGCATAATCACCACCCCAAAAACATCATATAAAGTTACATTTCCTAATCCATGAGGAAGTGTTCATTCATTAAAATGACAGCAAAAAGTAAAAACAAGAATTTCACAAGTTCAGAGACTGAAGTCTTACTGTCAGAGATCCAGAATCTGCCATTTTTAACAGCGTCAGCTGACCTGCTAAGGCCGAGAGATGAAATGACGACTGCTGTTAATGTCATGTCTCCCGTGGGTGCCGCTCGTACCGGCACCCACTCCCCTCCCCCCCTGCCGTCGCGAGTGTCAGATGCGGTTCTGAATAAAGTATTTTAAAATGTCTCCAAAATATATCTGGCACTTTGGAGAAAATAGCAGAGCCGATGTGCTGAATAAATCTCAACAA
>JARVJO010000186.1:6977977-6990251 GCA_031762555.1 Cynodonichthys magdalenae | reverse complement strand
AAACCCCCCCCCCCCCCCCCCCCACACACACACACACACACACACACACACACACACACTCCTGAGTCACACGGCAGCTTTTGGATCTTTGCTCCTGTATAGAGCAACAGGATGTCAGCAGCAGTCAAACTGATTCAGTGAGCAGTGGTGTTAAATGTGGCGCGTGATGCATTCAGGTGTGTCTGGTATCACTCACTGGGCTCAGCTAAGTATTTTCTGTGTTCATCACAGCATGGAGCAGCAAAAGAATGAATTAAGTCAGAGCTTTCTACTGCTGAGAACAGAACGTTGGTAAATGCTTTGTATCTTAGACACAAATATCTGAAAGCACATCATCATTTTTAGCCTGTTTTTTATGTGAAAACAACATTGATTCCATCTGAGAGTGTTTGTCGAGCTTCGTGAACTGAGAGCCTCTAAGGGTAGATTTATCACCACACCTGGAAATCTGGGTCAGTTTTCTGCTCATTTCAGGTAAGAAGGGAGACAAGATTCGTAATGTGTTGATGAAAGCATTAGAAGCTTTTATTTTGAAGGTTGACTTGATACGTATCACTACAAATACTCACATAAAAACTAGTCTAGCCAGATCCTGCTGATTTTTATAAATCTCTTCAAAACCAAAACTGAGAGGACTTGAGCCAAGTTTATTTATGAGGGACGGTTCTATCAGGTCACAGACTGAACCAGCTGAAGCTTCTGGTTTGGATCAGCATGAGATAAGTGGGAAAAAAATCAGCTGTGAACATTTTTTTATAAAATTAAAAAAATAGGTTTATAAAGCAAGTCAGAGTACTTTATATGAGGACATCATAACACAAAGAGCAATGGTTTCATATAGACAGACACATGCAAACAGAATCCAAAGTGTGAAATGAAAACATTCAGTCAAAAAAATAATTACCGGTATGTGCTTTCAAACAAAGGAAGGTTTTTAGTTTTTTCCTAAAAACATTTTACATTTCTAGATAAGAGTCACCATGAAGAATTTTTCAAGCAGAGAAAAATGGTCAGTTTTAAAGTAAATTAAATTAAACACTGACTGGTTGTAGCATTAGATATTATTTGATAAACATTACTTCAACTGTAAAACAAAGACTATAAAAATACTGTAGGCTTAGCATGTTATCTCTGGCATTGGTCCCAATAAACATAATGTAGTGTTAGTGCTCGAGCCATGTTAGTTGTTCCTGAGCTAACATTATTAGCTCAGGAACTAACACTATATCACCATATATATATGTTGAGGTAAGCGGATGTTCTCCTTCCATGCAGCAGCTCTGTTGTCCTCCATCATTTTCAGTTTCATTTCTACGTTCTCCTCTCTGTCAACGCGCTCTGGTTTCAATTAAAAAGGGCTGAACGTCAGCTATTGTCCAATATTAACCTTCAGGGTGGCTAGAGCTCACAGCCTCGCACTGGAGCACCTAGTAAACATCGTTATTTACCCAGTATGCTTTGCAGTATTAATGAAATGTTGTCCTCTGTGTGACAATATATTTTTAAAAATGTATAACAACTTAACCACCTACATTCTTTGCTTTAAAGTTCCTGTAAATATCAAATAATGTCAAATGTTACAACTAGTTGGGGTTCGCTTTGAAAACTATATTTGAAATGTAGATTAGGACACTACAAAACTAAGGCAGAAAAGACACAGATTATGACAGCTGCTTCATGCCAAACTCCTAGTTTCCAATTATTTCCTATGAATTCCCATGAAAAGTTTCCAATTTGGAAAATTGACAAAACTCCACAGTTTAACTGCTTATGAAAATTTATTGTTGGCATTTAAAAAGGAAGGAGGTTACTTTATGCTACAGACATTTTGTTTCAGAAATGCTATGACTCATGCTGTAAGAAGTTGAATTTTAGCAGATGTTTTACGTAATTTTTGTTCTTTATTCTTCAAGTGTCTGCACTGCGATAAATCCTTCCTGAATTCCACCTTCCTTCAGAACCACATGCAGCGTCGACATCCCGAGGAGTATCAGATACGTGAGTCTATCAGTCAAAATTCAGTGTTTTTCCTGACGTGGCCTAATTTTTCCGCGACACTGGCTTCTCTCACACTTTGTCTTCTCGCTTCCTGCTCCTTCAGAGCTGCAGTCCGATGGTGAGAAAAAATCTCAGATCGAAAGCCTCAAACAGGAGATCAGCAGCCTGAAGGAGCAAATAGTTCAGCAGCAGCAGGCTTTGCAAACCAAAATAGCTGAGGTAACGTCTCATCAGCTCTTTTCAGTCAAAAGTTTTGAAATATAAACCAGTAAAAGGATGAAAGCTTGTAGCTCAACCACTGGACAGAAATTGTTGCTTTTTCCACCATTTGAAGTGTGTTTGATCAGAAACTGAAGATATACTTGTGATTCCAGGAAAAGGAACAGCAAAACATGCACAAGGAGCTGCAGAGAGAGCTGGAGCGCTTCAAGGCGGAGGAGATGGCTCGCATGGACAGGAAGATCGAGGACAGCAGGGACGGAATGCGCCGTGAGATGGAGTTCCTCTACAACCGGAACATCCAGGCTCTGAGTGTACGAGAAGGACGTTTCCTCTTCTTGTTGCCACGCTGCTTAGATGCGAAGATCCCTCTGTTAACACTCGCGTGTGTTTTCACTCGCAGGAAGCAAGTCAGTCATCCAAAAAAGAAAAAGCCGTCAGTCCTGTGAGCTCACAGCCAGAGAGGGACGTGGACGCGTACAGAGAGATGCAGCTCCAAGCCATCCAAAAGCTGGAACTACAGATGAAGAAGCAGGTAAAATATTTAATAGTCATAATCTCTCCACATAACCCCACTTTAGAAGATCTCAATTATCTATTTAAGTGATTTTTTAAAAGTATCTAATCCTGTTTTTAGGATCGAAAGTGGGAATCCAGACTGCATGAAATTAAAGCTCAACATGAGTCTGAAAAGAACCAGGTGAGCATCCTCGACCGGCTGCATGAATCAACCTTGTTGAAACAGGTCAATGACGAGCTCGTCCTCTCCCTCCTCCTCTTCTTCTTCTAGCTGCTGACTGAGCTGAGCCGAATGCAGTCGTCCGTGTCGGAGCACCAGCAGCAGAGCCAGCAGCTGCAGCAGGAGATGAGCAGGAAGCTGCAGGAGAAGGAGCAAACCATCAAGGCTCAGAGGGAGCAGGTCTGATTGCCGCTCACATACTTTATCCGAGAGGTTCTGTCGGTTCAGGAAGTGTTCAGCCTTGTTCAGGATATCCTCTATTTGATACAAGCTCCTGTGTTGATATTTTATGTTACAGTAGGAATGTAGTGGAAGATTTTATTTAGCTGTTTTATTTGATCTAACACTGAGAACACAAATTACTCCATTTGAACCATTATTAGGGATTTTTATCAAATAGATTAAATATGAAGTGACAGTTTTGTACCATCTTCTTTGTTTTTTATCACTTGAACTCTATTAGGAACAAATTTAACAAATATAAACTTTAATCTTCATCAGCAGGTTCATAGTTTCTCGAAAGTTCTGATAAGTTGAGTTTAATATCGAAGTTATGGACTGTAGCCCTGGTCGCTAAATAAATGCTATCAAAAATAACTAGAGTGCAAAACAATAGCTGAAAGCTAAAATCAGCATATTGATTTTTAAAAGTTGCCAAACTCTGGCAATAGTTTATGTGTTAAAAAAATTCTTGAAAGCTAAATGTAGCACAAGGCTACAATAGGAAAATGCTAGCTATGAGCTAAAAGTAATAACATACTAACTAAAGGTAATTAAAGAAATTGCATCTTCTAAATAAATGTTCGCTGCTGAAGGACTCTGCTAAAACAACTAAAACCAAGCTAATAAAACTAAATGTAGCAAAATTAGTTAAAGGGGCAATATTATGTGTTTCTCAGGCATGTATTTAAATTTTATACTATAATAAAGTAACTTTGTCACCTTTAGTTGTTATTAAAATGCTGTTTATATAGAAAATAAACTTGACATCTCATCATATCCGTTTCTAAACACCTTGAAACACGGAAGAAAATGGATGGATGGATGCTTTGGAAAATTGCATCTCAGGATACATATGAACCTTATTATTGGACCGAAAACTATGTTTTCTAAAGAACCGGAGTGATTACAGAGAGAATGTTTCAGCTGGTGAGATTATTTCAGTCATCCTCACAGACACGTACTGATCGTAATATAAGTTACAAATCTGAACACAGAGACCAAACAAGGATGTGAACAAAACAACGTGAGTTGTTTTTCAGCTTAACTGCAGAGGACAACGGTTTGTTTACTATAATTGCTGCGGGAGACTGCAGGAGTTGCGGGGGGGGTTGCACTGTGATGCGGAAGCTCAGCGTAGTTTACTTGGCATCTGAAAATACATTTTCTCAAAGGTATTTTTTTGAAAATGACTGGCGGGAGAAGTGGTTAGTATTAGGAGCTCAGCAGACACTGTTTTCACCGGATGTTTGCTAGTTGTTGCTGCTGAGAACCTGCAGGAGTCACGGGGTGGGCCGAGGGGTGGGGAGGTCTGCTCTGTGATGAGGAGGCTCGGTTCTTAGACCCAGCCCAGGGGAGATGTTACCAAAAGGTGGTTCTACACCCAACTGGTGGTTTTTGCTCTCCTGCCTGGCTGCCCCAGGACAGCACAGGATTTCTCAAACATGAAGGAGTCAAAGCAAGACTCTGGACATGTTTTTGATGAGAGGATATAAAACTCAAAAATGTTGATTTTACATGATATAAAACTCAAAAATGTTGATTTTACATGATATAAAACTCAAAAATGTTGATTTTACATGATCTTGCCCCTTTAAGACTAGCTAAATGCTAGCTAAATTTACAAAATGCTAGCCTGTAGGAGCAAAACACTAGTCACAGTTTAGTTTTTTAAAAGTTAGAAAAAACGTCCTAAAAGTAAAATGTAGTAAAACGTTAGCTCACAGTAATAAGATGCTAGCTATCAGCTAAAAATGAAACAATGGCTAAAAACTAAAAGTAGCAAAGTTCTTGCAAAAAGTAACCGAAATTTTACCTTGGAGCTAGAAGTAGCGATATGCTAGCTGAAATTACTCAAACACTAATTAAAAGCTGCTAAATGGGAGCTAAAAATACCAAAATGCTTGCTAAAAGTTGGATTTGCTAGGTAAAAATAAGTAAACGCTAACTAAAAGTATAAAAATCACTAGCTAAGGGTAACAAAATATTAGATAAAAGTAGTAAAACATGAGCTATAAGTACTAAAATGCAAGCTAAAAGTAGCAAAAAACTATCCACAGGTTGGAGTTTCAAAAGTTTAAATGGTTACATGTTTTCTATCGCTATACATATCATTATTGAATTTTTGTCCAGCACTAACTGAGCACAAAGCTAAATGTAGCTAAATGTAGCAAAACACATGTTAGAGTTTTACAAGTAAAAACTTTCGAACAATAAAAAAACATTTATTTGAACCATTATGTGTTTTCTTTCCCAGATAAGATCATTTTCCATAACTCCACCGAGCAAAGTGGAGAAAATTCCAAGTGAGTTTATTTTCAGCTGTTTGGCAGCAGGAAGTTGATCCTCTTCTCATGTTCACAGTTGCTGGATGACAAGTCAGTTAAACTTCTAACGTCTGGTGTTTTCTAGTTGCTGTCAGCACACCGGTTCCAGAACCGAAACATAAGAAAGTTGGACTCGGTGAGTTGGTTCTGTGGCCTTTCTCAGCTTCTACTACTACCCGTTTTAATACTCGTTTTCTGTTTGAATCCCGATTGTTTGTTACCCTCCCTCGGTGCCGTGCGTGTAGAGGAGTCGGTCTCTGCTCTTAAACTGGATCCGATTCAGGAGTTGTCAGAAGAGGAGAAAGGTAAAGCGGCTCAGAACTGCGGAGCGGATCGGCTGCATGCTGCTGCATGAGCAAAAGCATCGGTCTGTTCTGAGCAACACTTTACTTAAAACCATAGTCCAAATGTTTTTAAGTAAGGTTCTGAACAAATAATATCTTACTTGTTGTAAATAGCTCATTGAACAACCTCAGTTTATATAAATGGTTTCATTTTGTCCAAACGGACGAGCTAATGCAGGGTTGGGCAATCCTGGTCCTCAAGGGCCGCATCCCTGCATGTTTTAGTTGTTCTTTTGCTCCAACACACCTGATTTAAATGAATGTTTGATTATCAGGCTTCTGCAGAACTTTGAAGAGGTAATTCAATGACTGAATCAGGTGTGTTGGAGCAGGGAAAAAAGTAAAACATGCAGGGCTGCTGCCCTCGAGGACCAGGATTTCCCACCCCTGAGCTAATGGCAAGTCTGAGCGAGTGGATTGTTATTTTAAAAACAACTCTAATCCTAAAAACACAAATTTATAAGCTTAACATCACCAAAAGTTTTGTGTTACGTGGTTATTACATAGAATTCTTTAATTATTTCTAAATAGCAACAGCAGCAGCTAGCTGTAGCACTTCCAGCATGGAATATCAGACCAGTTCTGCCAAAATAATCATATAATGTAAAGCTGACAGCGGTGAAGTCATTAAAATTTGATCTCAGTTCTTTCTCACTATTATGCTTTTATTTTGAAAGGGTTACAAAGTAGAATCTACCACTATAACAACTAGAGTGAGTCTTGACCCTGTGACCGTATAAGCTACTGTAGAAGCTACGACGCTAAGCAGAACAGGCAAGAGTCTGGATTTACATTACTGTACATGTTGATAACATAGCGGAACAAAGGTCTGACGATGTAGAAATCAGAAAAACTATTAATTATGATTTTATTTATTATTATTATTATTTTAGAGTGCAGTTAATCTATTTAATGTAAATAAAAATGTCAGAAAGCTGTGTGTGGATTTACCAACAGAAGAGAAGCAGGAAAATCTCATTTCACAAGCTAATAGATTTTATTTTATTCACTTTGACGTGGATGTGATCTGACCGGAACTGAAGCTAATAATGTAACCATTTAAAATTAAAATAAGCTTATAAAGCAGAAGTATGTATTTATGACAGTAAGACATAATATATGTACTTTATTACTATCTGAAGCCAAAATTTTTCAACTAGCTAAAGTCTACGTTATTGACTCACTTCAGGTCTAGTTTAGATCATCGTTACTTATATATATTTTTTACTTGTATAAAATCTAGCTGTCTTACATGATTGTTGCATGAAATTAACATAATTAGGAATTATATTCAATTATTGTAAAAATATTACAGATAATTTGTGATGCAGATCCGGTTGAGCTGATCGCCATTTTTGCTCCTACATGTTGACACAGATGCAAACAGTAGACAGTATAGGCGAGTGTCACTCTAGTGATATTTAGGTCTATGGCTACAACCTAACTGCCATAGTGCAGAATATAATTTAATAAAATTCAATTCAGTAATACTTTATTAATCCCAAAGGGAAAGGAAATGTTGTAACTCAAATTAACCTTGTTTCTTTAAATAGTTGTTATAATTAATGATAATAATAAAAAATAAATAATATAATAATTATAATTGAATCATTGAATAATTACTAAATTAGCCGTTAGCTCAAGCTAATCAAAATAAACAATTTATCCAAACTGATGTTGTTCAAAGAGCCATCCACAACAGGTAAGATATTAGTTAAACTTTCCACAGAACCCTACTTCAAAAGATCTGAACTATCCCTTTAACTGTTGAGATCATGACCTCATTCTGCTCCAAAGAGACGCAACAAAGACCAAAAGACAAGCTCAGAATCAGAACAAAATTAGCATCTGCAGAGAATGAATGATCTCTGGTCATGATGCTCCATCCGTCATGTTCTGTTCTCCTCTTCTGCCTTCTGTTTATCATCTACCTGCTCTCCATCATCTACCTCAGCCTGTGGCCTAGCTTCCTGTGGACATGGTTCTGTTTTACCTGTAATCAGTTGGATGCTGAGTCAGCATGACATCATCGTTTTCTGTTGTTTTCTGTATGTTTTTTACAGTCTACTTCTGTAGACTCTGTTCTATTTTAGCCATTCATATACCATAAACTTTCAGCAGACAGCTGCTGTGACTTTTGATTTTAAATACTTTTATATTTTTTCAAAGTAGTTCTCAAAATGAAATATGTTGAGAATTCTGCAATGACCTCCAGTTTGATATTATTAGCTATTAGCTAGCCTTTTGATACTTTTAATTTTTATCAAACCTTAAGGAACTTTGCTTAGCCTTTTCTTTTCTTTTCTTTTCTTTCAAGCTTTCAGCTACCATTTGCTCTTTGGTACTTTGGGCCTTTAGATAGCCTTTGATACATTGCATTTTTAGCTCCTTGAGTACTTTTAGATTTTAGCTAGCATTTTATGCTTCCAAGTTTTATTTAGTTTCCCAGGTTATTTTATCTTTAACTTAGTCATTTGCTTCTTTTTGATTTCCATTTGCAATCTTCATTTACTTGCTAGCATTGTTGTACTGTTAGTTTTTAGTTATCCTTTTTTTGTTTTTAGCTTTAATTTAGCTTTTGTTACTTTTACTTTCCAGCTAGCCTTTTGCAGATTTTAGTTTTCCTTTTGATACTTTTAATTGTTAGCTAGCCTTTTGCTAGTTTATGTTTTAACAAAATGTTTGCTACTTTCAGTTACCATTTTGTTCACAGTTTAAACTTCTTTAGGAAAATCATTCAGCATCTTGTTAGATTCAGTTTTTTTATTTTATCTATTTTTTCTAGGCTCCAGCAGCGTCTCTGAAAAACGTCCGGTGGTGAAGAAACCAGAGCCAGGACCGGTTAAGAAGCAGAGGACTCCCAGCAGCGTTTTGAAGATTAACCCCAACATGAAGAAAGAGATGAGACCAGTGATTGAACTCTCTGTCAGCAAGAAACTAGAGAGTCTGGGTATCCAGAGTGTAGGTTACCTGGTCCTGGCATGGTTCTGTTCAGGGTTCTGTGTGTCTGATTTTTATTACACCTCTTGCTTCTTTCAGGATCAAAGTCGTCTGAAGAACAAGGAGCTCACATCTCTCCTGGCCAAGCTGAACTCAAAGCGTGAAGCGGCAGCGAAAGCTTCGCCTGACTTCTGGCGCTGTTGGGAGGAGCAGACGGGCCTCGTAGATCAGAAACTGGAAGCTCAGAGGAGAGGGAACCAAACTGCTCCAGATTCCCAGAGCAGAACCAAGCAGCTGGTTCAAGGTGCTTTATCTGACTGAGTCATCCAAAAAAAAAGCTTCTTAACAAATGAGCTCATCTTTCAAAGCTCTAAATCTGGCCCGCAGACCGGTTCTGTAGAGCCGGGTTTAAACTGGTTTAGGTTCTGATCCGCTTGTTGGCTTTAAATGAAACGGCTTTTGTCCGTGTACAGTGATGCAGAGCCGCCAGCGTTCCAGCAGCCTGCCCTCCAGAGCCAGCCAGGTGACGTCTAACATCAAACAGCCCAAGACCCCGCAGCCAGCTCCAAGAACCAGAACCGTTCAACCCAAAACGTCTACGCCCAACAGCAGAACCGCTGGGAGGATCGTCACTAGCAGGTACGAAATTGGGTTGTTTGAACATGTTAATCAGAACTAAGTCATAGATTTTGTGCGTTGTATTATTTAGAACCCCTCCATTTAGTTCAGATGAGGAAGAGGAGGAGGAGGAGGAGCTCCGAAGGAGCAAGTCACCCACCAAAGCCAGTAAACCCAGTCCGGTCCTAACCTCCAGACCTCAGCAGGCCCAACCGTCCATAACCCGGACAGCCGTCACAAAGCTGGTCAGTGATGAAGACGAGGATGACTGGTCAGACGTCAGCGAGCTGCAGGAGATCGACCCGAAACAGCTCCAGGCCTTTAAAGACCAGAACGGAAACATTAACAAGAAAAACTCTGAGAAAGGTCAGTCGTCCCCAAAACGTCTTATCAGATACAAAGTGCAACAGTTTCATAAAAAGTAATTTAATTTACCAGCAGTTATTGTTAGGTTGACTTGATGAGACTGAATACATAAATACTTTTAGCTGTTCTTATATCAATAAAGCTGCTGTGGCTTGGAGTCTTTGTAACTTTGATATTTTTTCAAATACTGGAAATATATTTATTTACAAACATTTCCTCCATAAAATTTTATTCATAATTCTGTAGTTCTTTAGTCAGTGTGAATGTGTGTGTGAATGGGTAAAGTATAAAATGCTTTGGGGTCCATATGGACTTGATAAGGCGCTATAAAAGTTCAAGCCAGTTACCGTCTAGTTCATTAAAAACAACTTTCTCTGTCAAATCTGCTTCAGCTGCTGCCTCTGTTGTTTTCTTCAGCTATTTTTAACCATTCTGCTAATTGTAGCTTTTGCTGCTTTTTAACTTTTAGCCAGCCTCTATTTACTTTTAACTTTTAGGTAACCTTTTGTTACTTTACATTTACAGGAGTTAAAGTTTTCACCACGACGGATTTCTGGCATCTAAAGATTAGAGAAAAAAAAGTGTTTTTTTTCTTTTGCTGTCTCATTAAATCCACTCAAACTAATGCTACAGGATTAAACAGACGCTGCTTTCAACAAATTAAACAAACCCCAGAGCCATAGTATTACCCAATCAGAGCAGAGCAGGGGTGGGTCTCTCTGATGAGGCCATGCGCAGCAGAGAGACTGCAGGTGAAACACCAGTCCACCTACACTTGACCAGTGCTTAACCTTTTATTTTAACTTTTAGTTAAATTTCTGTTTGGAGACAGTACCAAGGATGCCAGATTTCTGAAAATCTGACTGTCAGAGACTGTACAAAATAACTTAAAACGACAATGTCTTACTTTTAACATTTAGGTAGTCTGGCGTTTTCTGCTTTTTCCATTTAGCTTGCCTTTTGTTACCTTTAACATTTAGTTAGCCTTTTGTTCAAGGCTGCCAACTCTCACGAACTGGGCGTGAGACTCACGCATCTGAGGGTCTTCTCACGCTCTCACACCACACTCCCAATTTCTCACCCTGAGAACTCAAAAACGTGAAAAACTCAATTTTGTTCCACTTAGGTATAAGAAACATAAGTGTATAATACATAGTAACAGTAATGTAAATCCACTCCACGTTTCCACCGCAACCCGGGATGTTAAACACAATGACATGCCAGGTTGTTATCCAGTCCGCATTTTTGCACCAACCTTCCATCTACCTGTAAACAGTGGAGCGGGAGCAGGAAGCTGCAGACGGAGCTGCCCGGTGTGCGCCCCCTCCCAAATTAAAAAAAAGAGAACGAGGTAAGGGGAGCAGGTAAAATTCTAGCAAACATGTTAGAAAGAAAGGAGAAAGAGATGGATGGAAGGAGCAGAGAAACTAAGAATTAAAAAAAGTAAAAAGTTTGCCAAGATGCTGTTAAATGAGTTAAACAAACAGATGTTCTGTGATGGAGAGGCCGAGGTCAGCGTGACTAAAGTCAGCCAGCCCAGTGATGACACAGACCAAGCAGCACCAGGTTAGCAGCACTACATGCTCCATTACACCTGACATGGTTTGTACGTGTGTGTTTGTTTATGTATGTGTTTAGGGCCCACAGAACATTAAATGCAGCATATCAGGAATGTTTTTTTTAACTTAAGAACAACAATCAACAGTTTCAACAAAAAATATTTAAGTTTAAAGAAACAGTCAAAACACACAAACAAAAACAACAAAACATTACAGTGAATTCTGCATATTTACATTTCAGGTGAAAAAAAGCATTCTAAAGGTTGTTTTCAAACAACTAAAGAGAAGGAAAAAATATATAATATATAATTACTCAATGAATTAAATTGACAAAGGGCTATATTATCTGGGAGAGGATAAGACAGTTTGTTTCATGTTAAATGGTTCCACTTGCATCCATCATGTGATTAGATAAAATGCCTCCAAACCAAGTTATCAGGCTGAATTTGAACCTCAGTCCTGTCCTGGCCTTGAATGAAGAACATCTCTTCATTCTCAACCTTTAAATTGAACACGTTTATAAGTAGTCATTACAGTAATTTTCCAGTGTAGGATGTAACCAACAGGATGCAGGAACAAGTGAAATTCCCCTACACCACCCAGCTCTACCCCCCCCCAACATCTCACTCTTTTTGTTTGGAAAGTTGGCAGCCCTGACTTTTGCTACTTTTAATGTTTAGTCAACCTTTAATAACTTTTAACATTTAGCTAGCCTAGCTTTTTGCTGCTTTTAACTTTTAGCTATAACCTTTTGTTTCTTGTAACAGTTTTGGAGGACCAAAACTGACATAATAAGAAATAAAAGCAGAAATATATAAATGTACCAATTAATAAATAAATACACTTGAAATGCTCCAATTCCATCCGTTCCGTTTTCTTCCGCTTATCCGGGGTCGGGTCGCGGGGGCAGCAGCCTAAGCAGAGAGACCCAGACGTCCCTCTCCC
>JARVJO010000186.1:6918176-6929117 GCA_031762555.1 Cynodonichthys magdalenae | reverse complement strand
CCCCCCCCCCCCCCCCCCCCCCCCCCCCACCCAACTCATCCCGCAGCGTGAGTCTCATATAGATCCAGTTTTATAAATTTATATTTTTCTAATAACACCCAAAACATTAAATAAAATTATTTTTTTTTTTTTACAAATGTATTAAACAGTGACTGAACCTGAAGAGAAAAGTCTGATTTAACATCTATAATGAGCCATATTAGATGTTTGCAAACGTACTTTTTCAGCTCATCTCTCATAAGATCCCATCGTCCCAATCCAGTGGGGTATATGGGCCACACAGCAGGCCCTCCCTCCCAGAATGTCCAGGCAGGGTACATGATGTCGTGGTATTCTGAGGTCTACTTAAAGAAAACACATATTTTTAAAAATTGGTTCGTAAACACTAATATTTGTGTTTTTCTACATGCAGAAAGATCCTGACCTTACTGAAGGAGAAGACGGGCAGAGTCGGCTGCACCCAGTTGGGGACTTGTGGGTAATCCCTCACATTTATCACCATTTCCACGTCTGGCAGCCTGTCGATCAGCTCCAGGAGGAAGTGTTCCACTCCACTGCACCTGGAAACATGACGTGGGTTCAGGACGTGGACAGGATCAGAAACAGGACCTGACTAACATCATCCAGGTGCATTTTTATTTAAAAACAAACCTAGCAGGAAACATGCAGTTATTCTCTCTGTACAAGTTGTGTCCAATAATCTGGTAGTGGGTGCCCACCCCTCTCTGAACTGTAGAGGCCAGGAGGTCTGTGGAAACTCCACTTTTAAACCGCTTCAGGTCATGTTGGAGGACGCTGAAATGGAAAACATAAAACAAGAGAAAAGTTTTACTTCAGGTGCAGAAACAGTTTTACATCCACCCTAAACGTGTAATTGTAACAATTTTTCTTTGTTTATATTCAGAATTAGAGGTAAAGTGTTGAGACAAGCTCACCCAAGATGACAGCTGCAATTGACAGGACTGCATGGAGTATATCCTTTAACAGCTTCAGAGATATTTTCTCTAATTTTTTGCCACTGTTTATCTGCAAGAACATGTATAAATTAATAAAATTGCCTTTTTAGTGTCCCTGACAAATTTAGATTTAAGCTAAATATTTATTTAACCAATTACTCAAAAAAGAACGATGTGAAAAATCACAAAAAATGTAATTTGACTGACTGAAAAAATATTTGTTTTCAGGTATTTTTGTTTGTCTTGGTTCAACTTAAAAAACAAAAGACTCGTTTGTGCCTGCATTTATGTGCGAGCAAAATATCCTATCATAACTGGTCGGATTTTAATAAAACTCACAGGAAGTAATCATTAAATAGCATTAACCCATTTCAAGATAGCTGCTACAGCTAATCAACCCTAAACCAACACAAAAATGCGCAAATTGCCAACTGCAACTATGTACAAGTTTTAAAAAAACTATTTACAAGTGCTGATCTCGCGATACTTAGCATTTATCGTTTATTTATTGTTTCGGCTATACGGCTACGATTCTCCGGCACTGCCGTAAAGGCGGCGGGCGATAAGCACGCCTTTATTGAACGATATGCCTTTAATGTAAAGTTAGAAAACATGTTTCAACCCCGCGGTCAGCCTACAAGGGAAACACTAAAAACACAAACGGGATTTAATCCTTCTGTGAGCTTAAAGAGGTCACAAAGTTAGCTTACAGATAACATGCTAACAGTTAGCAAGGCAACATTGGTTTAAGAGTTATCTCGAGGAGCCCCAGCAACAGAAAACCCCGACAACTGTTACTTTTAAAATATATTTTAAAGCGTACATGTTTCTTAGAGATATTACCTGAGGCACCGACTGAACTAATGCAACAGACTTGGATTAATAATAACGCGCTCCAAAACCGGCAACGCTCCATTTTTCCCATATTGTCCAGCTTTGTCTGAGAAGAACAAAGAAAGCCGCGATCTGTGGTGCGCTACTAATGCCTGGATACGGAGTTACGGTAACGTGCACGGCAAAAATGTTGTCATTTTACCGTAATACCTAAAATAAAGGCATTTAAATATTATAAGCACATTTTCTGATCTGTCAGCTAATTCTGAAACAAAAACACAATACTATACACAATTCATAATTATATAACCATATAAAAATCTAATCGATTTTTTTTCATAAATGAATTTGAGAGGATTTGATGGATGTTTGTTCTTTAAATACCCTCAGTGTTGTGAGCCTCAGAGAGGAAGAATGAGATCCTCCTGAGATTTGGGAAGTGAGAAGATGGAGAGAGGAGGAGATAAAGGATGAGAGGAGAGGAGAGAGGGAGAAGCTGTCAAAGAGGAGCGACAGAAGCAGAGGACGAAGTGATGAAACATTAAAGGTTATATTTTATATTTGCTGGAGATCAAATTGCCTCCACAATTTGAGCAGTGATGCAGTGGATCTTGCTCTCCCTCCTGTACGGCCTCAGCCTCCATTTGGTTTGTTTCTGCGAGGCCGAGGAAGGTCTGGAGTTCCCCAACTTTGATGGGAAGGACAGGGTGCTGGACATCAACGAGCGCAACTACAAGAAGGCCCTGAGGAGGTACGACCTGTTGTGCCTGTTCTACCACGAACCTGTCCCGGCCAGTAAGGGCCTCCAGAAGCAGTTCCAGATTTTTTTTCATAAATGAATTTGAGAGGATTTGATGGATGTTTGTTCTTTAAATACCCTCAGTGTTGTGAGCCTCAGAGAGGAAGAATGAGATCCTCCTGAGATTTGGGAAGTGAGAAGATGGAGAGAGGAGGAGATAAAGGATGAGAGGAGAGGAGAGAGGGAGAAGCTGTCAAAGAGGAGCGACAGAAGCAGAGGACGAAGTGATGAAACATTAAAGGTTATATTTTATATTTGCTGGAGATCAAATTGCCTCCACAATTTGAGCAGTGATGCAGTGGATCTTGCTCTCCCTCCTGTACGGCCTCAGCCTCCATTTGGTTTGTTTCTGCGAGGCCGAGGAAGGTCTGGAGTTCCCCAACTTTGATGGGAAGGACAGGGTGCTGGACATCAACGAGCGCAACTACAAGAAGGCCCTGAGGAGGTACGACCTGTTGTGCCTGTTCTACCACGAACCTGTCCCGGCCAGTAAGGGCCTCCAGAAGCAGTTCCAGATGACTGAGCTGGTGCTGGAGGTGAGGAGACTCTACTTCCTGTCATGTTAAACAGGGTTAATACCAAACGCAAAATTATAGAAATGTGATGATTCAGCATCAAAAACGTTAGTGATAATTTAAAACTTCATCTCTGCAAACCTGTAGGAACAGTCCAGGTCCTCTGAAGTGGAGTTCAGTGAAGAGAATAAATATCTTATTTGTTACAGATAGATTTGATAAACTTAGTTTGGGGTCTGGGATCTTTCTGGGTGGAGTTAACATGTTCTGTCCATACATATGTGGGTTTTCTCTAGACCAAAAACATGTTAGGTTCATTAAACTGTCTCTAGGTGTCCCTGTGATGCACTAGATCTTTCCAGGACTAGTTTTTAGTTTTTGTTTTATTCTTATTTTTTTGATTTTGTTGTTGTAAATCTTTGTTGTGTGTTTTTCATGTTTTGATTATTTATAAAGCACTTTAAAACAACCACCACTGCAACAAAGGGCTGTACATGTACAAGTAGTAGTAGTAAAGAAATGTAAATCATGTTAAACAAATGTAAAAATTTAGTGTTCCAACATAAAATGTTCAATAT
The DNA here is from genome assembly GCA_031762555.1 of Cynodonichthys magdalenae. Classification (NCBI taxonomy): domain Eukaryota; kingdom Metazoa; phylum Chordata; class Actinopteri; order Cyprinodontiformes; family Rivulidae; genus Cynodonichthys; species Cynodonichthys magdalenae. The sequence goes on along the minus strand of JARVJO010000186.1, from coordinate 6,925,435 downwards.
TCGAGTTGTTTTATGATGGCAGAGATCCAGGTTGGTCGAGACCTGAGCTGTTAGCTCGTCAGACTGATCAGTAAACTCCATCAACAACAGGTAAACTAATCTGACCACAGAAACTCACGTCAACATCTGAGCTAAGTCTTTAACTCTTCAGGTAGTTCTCCTCTTCAGAAACCTTTACAGGTGGCAGGTTCAGCTGTGTGTCAGAACAAATTTTATTAAAGGACCCGATTCTGTTTTTTGTTTCCCAGTTTTCAGACCAGGAGAGTCCAGTCCTGGTCCTGGAGGACCACTATTCTGCATGTTTTAGATGTTTGACCCATCTGATCTAAATAAATGATGAACAGGTTTCTGCAGAACATGAAGACCTGTTGAAGAGGACAGACACAACTAAAACCTACAGGATGGTGGTCCTCCAGGACCAGAAATGGACTACTGATCTGGACCAAGCTGAAGAGCGGGTGTCAGTCCGGTGGATTCAGGCTCCATTTTTACCTGCGTTGACTTTAATCCCATCTTGTTCTCTCCTCATGTCTGTCCAGGGACCATTTCTGGGTCATTATTTTAATTATAGCTTCAAAAACCAATTAACATCGGTCTGATACTGAAAGAAGTCGACTCACATCCTCATCCTGCTCAAACTTTGTTAGTTTAATCTGGTTTTTCTTCACTTTGAGCTTTGTTTTTCTGGATTTTCCTATATGCGCTTCAGCAGCTGTGAGTCGAGTCCTGACTTCATAACCTCAGAGGCAGAAGGTCAAACCTACAGAAAGTTCAGTACAAAGAGAAAAGATTGGACTTCTTCCATTATGATTCAAAGTCAATCAAATGCTGATTCTCTTTGGTTTTGGGACATTTGACCTGATGTGTTACATTCATGCTTCTTTGTTTTGTGTTCCCACAGTGTCTGTAAATGCAGTATTTAGTATTTCTGCCATATTAAGACCCTTAAACTGTTGATCTGTTTGTTGTGAACATAAAGCTCACAGCTCAAGTCCTGGAAAACAAAGACATTGGTTTTGGGATGGTGGACGCTCAAAGAGATGCTAAAGTCGCCAAAAAATTAGGTACGATTTTTATTTCTCCTCAATACAATGAATAATTTACATTTTTTTCATTTTCCACAACACTGTTTAGTTTCTGGTTTCTGCCTCCAGGTCTGGAGGAGGTGGGCAGCTTGTACGTCTTCAAGGACGATCGGATCATCGAGTTTGACGGGGAGCTGTCGGCAGACACTCTGGTGGAATTTCTCCTGGACGTAAGTAAAATTTATTTAATGATGTAAAAAAAGGCAAAGTAACAGCATCATTGCTTCCAATGAAACAAAGAGCTCAAGCTCCAAAAACATGTTATAATGACTCTTAGCTGCTACGATCAAAATTTTAGCTCAATATCTAATTTAAAAAATGACTGCTTTGCACCCATTTTTGCTGATATAAATTTGCCAGTTGTCTTGTATATTTCAGAGGTAGAAACCTCCAGCAGATACAGCTCATTTGAAAAGATCCTGATTTTAACCAGGAGTTTTTATAAGAGTCAGACTGCAGAGGCGGAGCTAAACCCATTCAAATAAAGAACTACTCTGGATTTGAAAATTCAAGATGGCCACAAAGCTAACTTCAAGTAGTTCTAGATCAGCTGTTTCCGATATTGAGCTGAAATTTTGTGAGATCATAGCTTAGAATGATCAAAAAACAAGCTAATTGCTAGTCCCGCTAAAGCAGTTAGCTATTAGCTAGTTATATAATGTTATATATTTTATATTCATTTTATTTTTGTTGTAAATGTAATTCTGTTTGACCCAGTTAAGAATAGATGTAGTTTTACTGCAGCTAATGGGGATCTTAATAAACAAAAAAATAAATAAAACAAATTTTACAAAGATCTATAATTTAGTCATTTTTAAATATACACAGCTGAAAATTTGCAGCACAAAAAATATATTGTTATTAACTGAAATTTGCATAAACACAGTCCATAAATAGACTTTTTGGTGATCTCAGGAATTCAAATATCAAATAATATTCCTCATCTAGCTTGAAATCGACCATTTCCATAGTGCTTGTGTCATTGTAAAGCTTGGGGATTCCTTCTTTTTAAATACAGACGACATGCAGACCAATAAAAATCCAGTTTTCAAATTGACGCCAAACAAAACCAGCTTGTTTCCAGGTGATAAAACAACAAATTTCAACAAACTAGGAGTCATTTTGTAACTTTTGACATGGAGAATTTGAAAATAATTGCCAAAAAAAATCCTCATTGGGACTCGTTTTGCATCACAGGTCACATATTTGTGAGAAAACTGAATTTTTCCTAAGTTGTCCTTTAAGCTCTGCACTTTCTGACCCATTGGAACTAAGTTGAAGGTTTCCAGATGCCTGTAATGACTCTGCGAGAGATTTGTCAGGCAAATTTTTCAAACATGCTCAAAATTCCTGAAAGCGAGGCAACTCAGGCGAAGAAAAACAGGAATGAGCAATTTAATATTGTCAGGTGAGTCAGCTGTGATTTTAGTTTGTAAACAAATGAACAGATTTGAGACTGGAGACTCAGCAGGATATTTGGTAGAGGGGTATATCCAGGACATAAGAGATGTAAGAGACAAAAACTTCATCTCAAAAGAAAAGCCCACCTCAGAATCTGATCCAAAATCACCCCCCTCTTTTTTTTTGGACAATATCTCTCAGGTGCTGGAGGACCCAGTGGAAATCATCAGTAACGCCATGGAGCTGCGAGCTTTCGAGCGAATGGAGGAAGACATCCGACTGATTGGTTACTTCAAAGGAGAGGACTCATGTTGGTTTTTCAAATTTTTTTCCCCTAAAGCCTACATTTAGTTAATGCACTTTTATAATGGGTTATAAACACAAACACACACTGTTGTTCTCCTACCATCACCATGCTCCAGGGATGCTAATGGAGTTGAATGCTAACCGTGCTACGTCACCTTGAAGCATGTTAATAAGAAACCTGATTCCAGACACTTTCAGTCCTCAGAGAGACTTTAAATAGCTCCGAGCACTTCCTGTAACGGGTCAAACTGCAATTATAGTTCCTCTCTGAGAGAAAAGAGATCATCTGAAACTGAGATCTGCTTTGATACAATGATCAAAAAATGTAATAAAGGACCCCGTTTGTCTGGAGACAGGTCAGTCCTTGGTGGGAGCAGAACCAGGAGCACTTATAAAACTGTTAAGAGAGACTTGAAGACAGTGGAGTCTTTATGTTGAGAAACTGAAAGGAGATAATGAGTTTTACGGTTTGCTCTTCTCGTCACATCATACACCACAGATGTGTCTAATGTTTGTAATATAAATGCTTAAATTCAGCTTCTCTGTCTCGTTTTCTCAGACTTTAAAGCTTTTCAGGAAGCCTCTGAGAGATTTCAACCTTACATCAAATTTTTTGCTACGTTCGATAAATCTGTAAGTAAAAAAAAAAAAAAAAAAAAGCATGATTATTTAACATTTTATGAAAAGCAGACTATCAGATTTGTTTGAATGTTGATTTCTTATGCTCAGGAGCAAAGGTTTAGAAATGATGTTTGTTGTGTTATTAAATGAATCAAACACATAATAAACTTAATTAAGTAGAAAAAGACTAAAACTTTTTTTCCCCTCTACTTTCTCAAGCTTTATTGGTATTATATGGTATTGGTTCAGTATTGACTAACAATTCAGCTAACATGCCTCTATGGTGTAAAGCTAATCAGTTAGCTAACAGGCTTATATAAGGTGTAAAACTATTAAGTTAGCAAACAGGCCTTTATGGCCTAAAGCTAATTAGACAGCAGCAAACTGTCTGTGTAATACTTCTATAAGGAAACATGTTTCTACAGTGTTTAAATACAGAGAAATACATTATTAGCTTCTGTTGCCAATACATCTTGACTCATTTTAAGTGTTTTTCTGTACATCCTTGATGAATAAACAAACTAAATATTAGTTAACCTGGTCACTAAGCACAATATTAGCAAAGCTGTTTTCTAAGTTTCTACTGGATGCTGTTGAGTTTAATGTGAGATCATTACCAGATCCAAGTTCTGAGGTAAATGGAACGAATTGAAGACGTATGTCTGGGATGAACTTTCTCTGCAGAATTAATCAAATATTTGTGTTGAAAAATGTTTTTATCATTTATTTTATGACGATAAACAAGCAGCTTCCATAAAGGCATTTAAATTAACCTGACGTGTTGTTTTAGGTAGCCAAACATCTGTCCCTGAAGATGAATGAAGTGAACTTTTATGAGCCGTTCATGGAGGAGCCAGCCATCTTGCCTGGAAGACCTCTGTCAGAGATGGATATTGTTGAATATGTCAACCAACACAGGAGGTTGGGTCACTTTGTGCTCCTGAAAATAAAATAAAAACAATGAAGTCTGTTTTTTTGCCTTTGTGTAACTTAACCCTGATCTGTCGCCGTTTAACTTTGGTCGTGTACTTATAATGAAATAACTGAGAAGAAAGTGTAAATAGGACTAAAGAAAAATGAAAATAAGGTTTGTGAGAAACTTTAACTTGACAAAATGAAGTGGGGTCCTATGAATCAGTGCTGTAGTACCCAAGACTGGTCTTAAGACCACTTTTTGTTGGTCTTGATCTTGTATCGGACTAAACTGCATTTGTACTCTGTCTTGTCTCGGGTTAGGTGGTCTTGACTACAAGACTAATATTAATCTTCAGTAGGCTAAGATGCTCTTTCTGAATAGTTGAAAATACCAGTTTATAAAAGGATCTGGAATAGTGTAAACAGAATTATACTTGGCTATTTATTTAGGTGAGATTTACTGACAATGAGGTCTTTACAGGGCGACTTTGAGGAAGCTCCGGGCTGAGAACATGTTTGAGATTTGGGTGAGTCATTGATCTATATTTTATTATTAAATGGCTGAAATCACAGTTGTTTTAAAGTATAAATTAGTATAAATTTTGTTTCCTTCTCATTAAGGAGGACGACACAGATGGAATACATATTGTTGCCTTTGCTGAGGAAGAAGATCCAGGTTTGCAGCTGCAACACAAAACATTTTGTTAATTTGGCCCATGGGGCTCAACAAGGGTGGACATCCTCTAACTAAAACTATAACTTGGCTAATGCTAAAAATGTAAAAAAAAAATAGTGCAAGCTAACACCAAGTCTTCATCTTCTTTGAGCTGAAGACTGGTGGGACTGACACAAACCTGATGATGTTAGCTTGTTATTTAGCTGTTAGCGGTAGGATTGCCACCTTTCAGAAAACAAGGGATGCCCACCACGGCCTGACTCCTATGGTGCGGGAACACTGTCAAAATATAAACATTTTGACACAATATACAGAAAGCTCTGCAAACAATTTTAATCAAAATGTTTATGAAGAATGTTTTCTCTTAAGTGTATTCATTTATTTAATATCTCTTATCTATTGGGATTTATTCTGAAAAAAAAAACTTAAAGGTTTAAATCTGACAGATTTCTGTGATCTCTCTAACCCTAGTTCCTGGACTTAACATTAGCTAAACCTAATTTAGTGAAAGCTAATCGGTCTGCTAACTTTTTTTCAAAGTTAGCGAAAAAGCTAATCTGCTAAATAAAAAATTAGTTTCACTATTAGCTGATTAGTGGATCCATACCCACTACTGGACCCCCTTCTTTTGTTGCTCCCAGATGGCTACGAGTTCCTGGAGATCCTGAAGGACGTGGCCAGAGACAACACCAACAACCCCGAGCTCAGCATCGTCTGGATCGACCCAGACGACTTCCCCCTGGTTCTTCCACACCTCTAAATTTCATTTCAACAACAAAGACATGTCTCAAAGTTCTATTTGACCTGTGAAGTGACCTCGTCATGTCTTGTCCCTACAGCTGACCACGTACTGGGAGAAAACCTTCAAACTGGACCTGTTTAGACCACAGATTGGCGTGGTCAACGTCACAGATGTAAGTCCCATTTTCAGACTAGAGGAGACTCAGAAAGCACCTAACAGCTGACTTTAAGTTTGTTTCATTTTGTGGTGCACTTTATCCCAGGCCGACAGCGTTTGGTTGGACATGTCAAACGATGAGGACCTGCCCACGGCAGAGGAGCTGGAGGACTGGATTGAAGACGTCCTATCAGGGAAGATAAACACCGAAGACGACGACGAATTTGTGGACGACCACGAAAATGACCATTATATTGTGGAAGACGAGGGTGAAAGTCCTGACCTGGATGAAGAAGAAGATAATGATTAAACCTACAGAGCTGGTTTAGGCGCGTTACGTTGAAATCAACAATTTCCCACATTTTCTTAATTTTTAAAAAGTGAACTGAAATGTACACCAACTCAAAATTTTAGGCAAAAATTAAAAATAGCTTTAAAAGATAAAAGCAACAAAAGTAATGTACCAGGAATGGTTGCGACCTCATTTACCAAGTTCATTCAGCGCCTAAAGCTGTAATTCTTTTACAGATAATGACTTCCTTTAATAGATTTGTTCTTTTTTAGAAACAACCTAAATGTAAAAGCTGCTCATCAGAAAACTAAAACTGTATGTTAAGAGAGAAATGCTGAAACATTTTATTGTGTAGAGGAAAAAAACTGTTTGGTCACCTTTAGTATTATCCTTCATAGAATTTATTTTAACCAGTTTTAATGGTGTTCTGAAAAAAAAGGGATGTAAATGGAAAATAAATGATAAATGTTCACGCTTGAACTGATGTTTTTATTTCTGTGTTTAACTTTAACCAGGAAAAAAAAAAAAGGATTAACCACTGGTTGTTAAACTATCGGAGCCCGACAGGAGACCTTCAGACAGGATCTCACTGGACTGATGGAGACCTGTTGGTCATTTAGATTTATGACTCAAAAAAGTTAGAGGCATCCATTCATCGCAGAGTCTAGTCACAAGGCTGAAATTGATTAAACCATCTGAGCATTTTCATTCTGAATAATTCAAATACTAGTAAATAATTCAGAGATGTTACGCCTCCTAATGGTTGTGGAGACAGGGACATTAAGGCTCAGAGGTGAAGGAAACTTAAAAATCTGTCTGAGCTGTAAGGAGAAGCGCTCCGTTTACCTGTCGGTCTATGTTCCTACCCTCACCTGGGGTCAGGACTCTGGGTGACTGAAAGAACAAGACTGGAGATACAGGAGATTGAAATGGGTTTTCTCCGCAGGGTAGCTGGACTCTTCCTTAAGAGATCAGGTGAGAAGTCCAGTTCTCCAGGAGAGACTCAGAGTAGAGCTGCTGCTCCTCCACATCCAGAGGAACCAGCTGAGGTGGTTCATCTGGTAA
>JARVJO010000186.1:6904260-6918076 GCA_031762555.1 Cynodonichthys magdalenae | reverse complement strand
TGTAGTCTCTGTGATCCTGGTTCTGTAGTCTATGTGATCCTGGTTCTGTAGTCTATGTGATCATGGTTCTGTAGTCTCTGTGATCATGGTTCTGTAGTCTATGTGATCCTGATTCTGTAGTCTATGTGATCATGGTTCTGTAGTCTATGTGATCATGGTTCTGTAGTCTCTGTGATCCTGGTTCTGCAGTCTCTGTGATCCTGGTTCTGTAGTCTCTGTGATCCTGGTTGTGAAGTCTATGTGATCATGGTTCTGTAGTCTCTGTGATCCTGGTTCTGTAGTCTCTGTGATCATGGTTCTGTAGTCTATGTGATCATGGTTCTGTAGTCTATGTGATCATGGTTCTGTAGTCTATGTGATCCTGGTTCTGTAGTCTATGTGATCCTGATTCTGTAGTCTATGTGATCATGGTTCTGTAGTCTATGTGATCCTGGTTCTGTAGTCTATGTGATCATGGTTCTGTAGTCTGTGATCCTGGTTCTGTAGTCTATGTGATCCTGGTTCTGTAGTCTATGTGATCATGGTAATGTAGTCTATGTGATATTTTTCTAAATTCGATCTAATTTAGCTTTTGTATAGCGTTGTCACGGTTGCTAGGTGACAAGACATATGCCGGGTAAGAGCGGTAATAAAGCCGAAGGCTAGACCGTCCAAATTCACAGTGAATTTCTTCAGGTCTTTGCGGTCTACCGAGGATCCGGCCCACCTTGACCGGGTCGACCGGGTCCTTCGGAGGACCCAGCCTCCCGTTTTGGACACAGCCTATGTGATCATGGTTCTGTAGTCTTTCTGATCATGGTTCTGTAGTCTTTTTAATCACAGTTCTGTAGTCTTTCTAATCATCGTTCTGTAGTCTTTCTGATCATGGTTCTGTAGTCTGTGTGACCATGGTTCTGTAGTCTATGTGACTATTTACAGCTTCTATGAGCTGAGAAGGCCATAAAAAGAAGTAAAGTATATTTCAGCTGTTTCTGGTTGTGCTTTAACTGAAAGACCTCAGTTCTATTTTAAGTGTACCCATTAGCTTGACATGAGGTATCATAAAAGGTTTTCTATGTCTCACTGCCGGTCAACAAATGGACACACACTCCACTGTCAAACAGGTTAATGAGGCAATTTCTGAGACATATGAGAAGAGTATGGGAATGAAAACAATAAGTGATTTACATCTGTCTCCAATATGGAACATTATGGGAACGTTTTATTGTCTGAAAGTAACGTTAGCTGGGTTATCAGATAAAAGAGAAAAAAAACTGGACACTTGCTGGCAAGAGGGACATAAAAAAGGCTAAAAAGCTATCTATTATGCTGTCTATTGATATCAGTGTGTAAACAAAAAAGTTGTCTGCCAAAGCTCAGAAAGTCTACAGTCTACAGTTTTTACAGAACCCAGTCTAGAGTCTTATGCTGATTTTGGCAGTCCATTAGCTTGATCTACAGCAGTGGGTCCCAACCGGTTCTCCTCAGGGCCCCTCTTAGTGCTCAAACAGAAAAACATATATATATGTAGGGGAAAAAAATAATTGCCTAATTTATCATGTATTTTGTTGATAACATATTCCAAGTGATTATTCTTTTTACAAGATAAACCACCAGTGCCTCAATCAGTCATATTTCTGTAAATGAGACGTCAGGGTTGTAGCAGGCGTTTACAGGAATTTTAAGTGTGTGTGTGTCCACCATAAAAACTGCTCCACTTTTACATTTGAGGTACGCTATACAGGGTGAAAACTTGCCAACCAAGGCTGGTGGTAGTGTTTTAATGATGGGGAAGCGTGGGGTAGCAGAGCAGAGCAGTACAGTATCTAATGCTGTGTTGAAGTACTAATCAGGTGTACTGTATTTGATGGAGGCGCTATCGTGTGACTTTTCTTGGTCAAAAAAAGTGTCCATATTGTTCGGGGTAAGGACAGACAGAGCTGTTAATGTGGTAACCATCGCATGTTAAATTTAGATCAGCACATGAACGAAACTCGGTTTGCTATTGGCAACCATTATTTTGATTTGATAGAAATGCTTGTCAGTACATCAGGCAAAAACATGAAGTCAAGGTATACATGTCTGAAATGAATGATGTTTCTCAACGGCAGAAGCTAACCAAGGAAAAACTAATATTTATATGCAGTTCTACAGAGAAATCTCAGCCCTGACAAGTTGTTGACATGAACATCCTTCCCCTTCCACTATGATGTTGTATTCGTACCACAGTGTTCAACCTTCTGAAGTGTGACACCTCTAGCCAATACACCTTATTGTGGAACGCCATGTTGCTAATGCTAGGTCCTAGCATCTTAGTACAATGGGGGAAACACTGCTGAAAAAAAATAAGCTTCACTGACTGTTTCAAAGTAAGTTAATTCAGATTAAAAACTTTAATTTAATTTTCAAACGATAAAATTCAGTTTCAATTTAGTGAATTTCTTCAGTTTCAAATTATACAAATACAGATTCAATCTGAGCAATTCAAATTCCGTTTCTGATGACAAGTTTATTCCCATACGGTCTGAACAGGAAATTTATAACAAAAAAATACAAATAAAAATAAAATAAATTAAAAATCTATTTGGATGTACCAAGTAGAAAAGGTGCCTTTTTTCCAAACCTTGCCATAAAATAAACAAACTGAATTAAGGAGTTTTTAAAAAAAACATTTATATGTTTTTTCAGGTTGAGACAGCTTAAATAGACTCACTAGTTTATGGTGGACAAAAATATAAATAAATAGTATTTTTCTGCAGTTATGCAAGGTGGTGGATTTTTCAGGAAGTCTGTGGTAGAGCTACAATTACATTAATGAGCACCATCTAGCTCAGGGAAGGTGGTATCATCAGGGAAGGAGCTGGGAGAACTTAAAGTACAACCTGAAGGTTAAATACGATACATCACCCACCTCTATGTGTTCTGAGGTAGAACCCTGCTGGAAACCCTTTGTATCTGAGCCGCCGCCTCTTTACTCTAAAGTCAATTTGAATGAAAATCTGCTGTGATCCAAAACTCAGATCTCGTTGCGCCTCACTGCACCCGGATCAAACTATTAACTAGTCTCTTGATGAAGCAGCGATGAAAACTGATGCCTGTGCCCTTTACCTGCATGCAGCTCACCTTGTACACGGTGTTCAAGTTTAACAGAAACCATGACACAAAAACACCTTCATGACTTCTCTTTTCTTAATTACTGTGGTAATTACTGTAGTAAAACCTCTGACCCATTTTGATTTTCAATGCAAGCTATTTCACGGCTACAGCTGGAGTGGTTAAATCAATAAAAAGCTTTTTAATACATGTTTTTTAAGCAGTTCCAGTAATTGGCGGTACTCGCTGTGTTGTAGCAGAAAAACTTTTAGGGTAATTTCTGCCTCCATTCTCACAAAAATCAAGTTTAGAACTGAGATTTTTAATCTAAACTTGAGACTGAGCAGCACGAGATTGCATTTTGGCCCATTAGGGCCGTCTGCACTTTATGCACGTTATTGATTTCACATTTACTGTCAAATGTGACACTTAAAAGATGGTGTGGTTCCAAACAGAGGAGTCGGACTGAGACGGCACAGTTACCGTTTGCTCCTAAATGAGTCATTTTGGGAATCCAAAATTACTGCCCTCTTTGCCAGAACTTATTACAAATAAGCTTCTTCCTGTTTGGTGCCAACTCTGTTAACAGCAAAACAAACTTTGATCACTTTTCTGTCTTATCTGTGTCTGCGTACGTTAATAAACAACAAGTCAAAGTACTGCCTGCCTCAGCATTCATCCTGTTTCACATCTAAAATAATAACCGAGCTGTTGAGAGAAAAAGAAACAGGATGTAAGCTACACAGAACAAACGTTTCCACAAACAGTCTGATGTTACAGATAAGATATTTCTGATAAGTATTAAGAAAAATAAAAACATTTAAAACCAATCATACAGTCCTAATTTAGTACGTCCCAAGTGGACACATAACAGATTGTAGATTACTGTTGTTTATGCACATGAATTTTTCTATGGTAAATTTGAAGCCAGATATCGCATTAGTTCTGTTCCATCTGCTTCCTGATTATTTTATCCTTCACATCCTAGGTTCATCAAACTTTCAGTTAAACCAAATATCTAATTTGGTGTTTTTGTATGTTTTCATTTTTAGGTCTCTTATTTTGAAATGACTGTGGTATTAAAGCTCATACTATCATAGCTTGGGAATATTTTTTTGTTTAAAAGACATGAAGACACCCAGGTTTCTCTTACAACTATGTTCAACTAGAACATTTCTGATACAATTTTGAAGGATTATTAGGGTTGCAATGGGGGAAAAACAATAGTTCTGTTGAAAGTCAAACTTTCTCTTGGGAATTTTGGAAAGATTCTAAATCGGAAAACTTCTGTAGATATTATAGTAATAAGTCAGAATAAAATGGAATCTGGGAAGTATTTTAAACAAACTACCATATCCAAACAAAAGTATAACCATTTTGATTTGACCCAAAGTTCAAGAAGCAAAACTGACAGCTGTCCTTACATGTCTTACTTGTCTCTACATGTCTCATCTGCCTCTACATGCCTTATTTGTCTTTAAATGTCTCATCTGCCTTTACACGTCTCATCAGTCCTTACACGTCTTATTGGTCCTTACATGTCTTATTGGTCCTTACATGTCTTATTGGTCTCTACATGTCTTATTGGTCTCTACATGTCTTATTGGTCTCTACATGTCTTATTGGTCCTTACATGTCTTATTGGTCTCTACATGTCTTATTGGTCTCTACACATCTTATCGGTCCTTATATGTCTTATCGGTCCTTACATGTCTTATTGGTCCTTACATGTCTTACTTGTCTCTACATGTCTCATCTGCCTCTACATGCCTTATATGTCTTTAAATGTCTCATCTGCCTTTACACATCTCATCTGTCCTTACACGTCTCATCTGTCCTTACACGTCTCATCTGCCTCTACACGTCTCATCTGTCCTTACATGTCTTATTGGTCCTTACATGTCTTACTTGTCTCTACATGTCTCATCTGCCTCTACACGTCTCATCTGTCCTTACACTCCTATATTTCCTGGTGACAGTTCCTTTTTTAGAATGTAGTTCATCTCGTTTCATGATTCAAATCTGTCTTTCTAAAAGATTCTAAGATTGTATTTGTTAAAACGGCTAAATTTTATTATATCCCAGATTTAGGAGCAAAAACCAAGACTGTTAAAGCCACTGACCTTTTAACAGGACAGACAGACATAAACGTGGAGGAGAAAGTAAAACTTACATAAACTGTGAAAACTAAGCAGTATTGAAAGATTTATATATGCCCATGTGTCACTTTTCTGAATGACTCACTGATTACTAAGATCTGATTGGCTGGTGAAACATTAAAAGGGAACTAGCTCCGCCTCCTGAACCATTTGCAATTTCTTGCCAACAGTTGCCGCCCTGCGAGACACAAACTTTACTCTTTGTAGATTCTTCTCACTGGAACTAAACAACACAAACGTGTGTTGGATCTTACCACCAGCGGCAACGTGCAGATGAGGAAGATGATGGTCATGAAGACCAGCATGATCAGGTGCTCCACTTCCGCAACCATGGACACCGTCCTGTGCTCACTGTTTGACCTCACAGTCACCATCACAGAACTGTACCGCTTCCGCCGTTTGTACATCTTGTAGAGATGGTACATCACAAACCCGTTGCATGCCACAATGGTCAGTACCAGGACCAGCAGAATAGAGGCGTACAGGTTAGCATAGGCGCGATCCTCCTTCTCAAGTGGGTTCATGTCACTGAAGCACCATGTGCCAGGGCAGTATTGTACGTACCTGCCAAATCCCACAAAAGGAAGTAGAGAGAATAATATAGATGCAATAAACATCACAGGAATGATGATATAAGCCCATTTCTTGGTGACGTGTCGGCTGTACAGGTAGGGGTACCCGATGGCGAAGCAACGGTCCAGGGCTGTGGCAAAGAGGAGCGACACGGTGGCCAGGCTGAAGAAAGTCATGCTGACACCGAAGTAATGACACACACTGCTGGTGCCGTTTCCTAAAGGCATCATCTTAACCAGAGTCATGTTCAAAGCATATGACAGCTGCACCACTGGAGTGACCAGGCAGGTCCCGGTCAGGTCTGTGACCACCAACGACATGATGAGGATGTGGAACAACCCGGTGCGCTGTGTGTACCTAGCTTTGGCGTTTCTTCGTCGTCGGATTTCCAAGATCACCAGGGCAGTGATGTTGCCAAAAATGCCTAAGCCAAACATGATGGCGCTGGTCAGCCGGCTCTCACCGGGGCTCAGAGTTTCCTTCAGGTGGCATGTGTCGTTATAGATATCCATTGTGGCAGAAAGTTTCCACGATTCCCATAAATGCTTAAAAATGATACTTTCAGTTGTTGTCTGGAGTCATCCTGTCAGACCTAAAAGAAGAAAATGAATCATTAAATTTATTTCTGCAAAAGTTAAACTATTACCAAGTCAAAAAACAAAAAAAATACAAGGATCTAATCTCTTCCAACGGAAGTCAAACATTTGACATGCCAAATGCAGAGAGCAGAGGTCTTCAACCCTGTTCCTTGTGAAGGGGGTCTTTGCAGTCACTAAATGAGAGTTTCCTGGATGTTTGAGCAGTTTGTGAAAGACATGATTGGTCTGTTTGACTGTTTTGGGTGGGATTTGAAGAAGCCATAACAGTTTGGTTGCATGAACGTTGGGCAGCTGTGGGGAAGTGTAGCAATTTAGATTGGTTGGAACGGCAAGAAGGCACATTTAAAAAGATCGCTATTTTTTACAACATGAAAATTGATATTAGTCATAACTTCAGACAGGAAGATGAAATTTGAGCACCATACATATGGAGGGATGTGAAACAATTTGTCTCAGTCAAATGCCACTAATGAGCGTGGAAAAATATCGCTAATTTTGAATATGAATATTAATCAAACCTCGAGACAGGAAGGTGCTTGCTCAGGGGTGGGCAATCGTAGTCCTCGAGGGCCGCAGCCATGGATGTTTTAGTTGTTTCCCTGCTCCAACACACCTGATTTGAATGAATGTGTGATTATCAGGCTTCTGCAGAACTTGGAAGAGGTAATTTTATGAGCGAATCAGGTGTGTTGGAGCAGGGATAAAAGTAAAACATGCAGTGCTACAGCCCTTGAGGATTGTCCAACCCTGTGCTACCTGTACAAAATTTGTAATCAGTAAATTATATGTACATAATTTTACTATCTATTATCATACTTTAACAGGGTTATGCAGGTCAGTACTTTCTTTAACTAAATCTTAGCCAATGATCACATCTTCTAACTTTGCCCACACCCAAAAACCTCCCACAGTACTATAACTATCCTGCACATTTCAGCTGTTTCCCTGCTTCGGCCCACCTAATTCAAATTATTAAACTACTTACTCAGAAACTCATCAGGTTTAGAAGACACCTGTCAAATACTCATTCATTTCTATCAGGTGTGTTGAAGCAGGGAAACAGTTAAAACATGCAGGACAGTGGGTCATGAGGAACAAGGTAGAAGACCTTTGCCTTAGAGGGTTGCTCTGATTGGTCAACTTATTCAAAATGTACAAAATAATCAATCAAAAAACCTATTGTTATCAGCATCAATAGTGAGATGCCTCTAATGCTGCAAGCCCTAGTCTGGTTTAGATTATCCAGCCAATAAAAGAGAGCCACCACCACCGTTGGTCTGTTATTTTTAAAAGAGTGTCTGTTTTGCATATTCTAAAAGTAATCCAGTTTTTCAGTTCTTCCCAGATTTGGCTCAGAAACTAGAAGTTGTTCCTCTTTTTAACCGGCATCAGCTGACAGGCATTGTCAAAGATTTCACAAGAGAATCGACACGGACACACAAGGTTTGGTGTTAAATTAAAAGTCTTTTTGAGGACTCAGCTGTTAATGACAGAGTTCAGTATATTTATAGATTTACTTCGGGTTTATGAATCCGTTTCATGTTTTTTTTTGCATGACTCTGACACTCTTTTTCATGTCTTCTTTGCAGTCAGGTATGCTGCAGTACCCTGGGGTAACAGATGTTCAAGAGTCGATAAAAAGTAAAATAAATAAAAAAATTGTAAAGAAAAGCCATAAACCACAGGAACCTCCAGGAAGGTCTTAATGAGAGGATTGATGTGGGCCACTGTGAATCCTGAAAAAACCCAGAACAGAATGTCTGGAGATTTGTTCTGTTGTTATTCATTTATATTTAGGTCATTTTTAAAAATGCAGCAATATTTACATTCTGATATACATATAGCAAGATTTGTCTGGCCCACACAAAGCACCAACACTTGGCCCAAATATACCAAAGAAGGATGCCCCTTTGGTGAGATGTCCTCTTAAACACAGTGCTATTTTTGCCAGACCTGGCCAACACCCCACTGACAAACTACTTGCCAGGCCAGCAGCGCCAGCTTGACACCAGATCTGGCCCCCATCTGTCTGCTATGTGGAACAGGTCTATGTTTTTATGAACAGTTGATATATTTTCCTTGTGAAAATTTCTGTTTGTCCTCTCCCCAATTTACATTTACAAAAAGAAAAATTCTGCATACACTGTCAGAAAAAAAAAAGTACTAGATTGTACTTTTAGGGGTACATTGGCTTGTCACTGGGGTGGAACCCTCAAAGGTGCTTCTATTGTACCCTCAAGAGTGGGTACTTATTTGTACCCTTCTAGTTTGTACCTTCTACAGGTCAAAATTGTACCTTCAGTGACAATTTTGTACCCTCTTCAAAAAAAAAAAAAAACAATCTACCCCTTAATATCCATCCATCCATTATATATACCCGCTTATTCCTTTCAGGGTCACTGGTGCCCACATACAGCTGTCACATTGCGAGGGGCAGGGTTCACCCTGGACAGGTTGCATGTCCATCACAGTGCCACTCATGGAAACAAATGAGACAAACAACCATTCACTCTCACCTAGGGACAATTTAGAGTTATCATTAACCTAACAGTCATGTTTTTGGTGTGTGGGAGGAAGCCGGAGTACCCGGAAAGAACCCAGGCATGCACGGAGAGAACATGCAAACTCTACCCAGAAAGGTGCCCGGGCCGGGATTTGATCCAGCGACCTTTTTGCTGAGAGGCATCAGCTCTAACAACTGAGCCACCTTGAAACAAACAATTTATTAAAAATTAAAATATATATGAAACAATAAATGCATTCCTAAGTACTTTAAATATGTTAGATATTAAAAACACCAACTCCACAAATCTACTTCTAAGTATTATTTATTTATTGCATTAGTTAGTTATTTATCTAGGCCTATGTATTTGTTGCTCATGACTACTTAACAAAAGTCACTCAACCACTTAAAAAGTCTGAATATTACCATTAAATTATATTTATCTAATATGTTTTATTGCCTCAATGCCCATCTTCTAACATTGTACCCTAAAATCATCAATACAGGGTACATTTATGTACCATTAATTACCTGGGAACATAAATGTACCTTTCAAGCCTTCAAAAAGTACAAATATGTACTGTAAGGTACAATTATTAACTCTATAGGGGTACAAATATACAGGATGTAGGCTACCTCAGGGGACAGAAATAAACTTAGAACAACAAAAATGTACTCCTATTGTACCCTGTTATCTGACAGTCTCTATGACCTGCTGATGCTGCAACCAATCTTAACAACAATGATTTTAATTCTGCTTGGGGGGGGCATTACCACTCCGAGTCCCGGTGGCTCTCATACCATAAACATTAGTTCAGATTCCGATAAACAGTAATTCAGATTCGGACAGATTTCCAGCTGTCAGATGTGGAGGTTTTCTAACTGCTATGGAAAATTCTTCAAGATACTTTTCTGCTAATGTAAAGTAACATCATATTCAAAGTGATTGACCTTTTAAAAGGGGATTCAGAGTGAAAAATAGACTAAAACGAGTTAACTACATCCGAATAACACTGAAGTATTCCTGAACAGCACAATTAAAAAAAAAACGAATTGTTTTTAAATCGAACCGTTTTTCAACTGGCGTGACTCTCTCAGCTGTCACTAACTACCGCGCGCGCGGACCTCACAAGTTTCTCACCTGTTTCACGACCCGCTTCCCGTCGTCTTCGGGTTTATTCCGTCCGAGGACCGGTCCAATACAGAGCTGAAAAAGTCCGCGGGTTTTACTGTTTATCTGTCCGCTGAGGTTCGAAAGTGACGGGATGCAGAGACACAGGCGAGGCGCGCCGCTGTCTGATGGCATGAATGGACCCGAGTACAAAGACAGACCGTGACGTCATAAGCAGTGGATACGCCCACTAGAATGTTGACAAGTCAGAGCTGGTTGTAGCTCCAAGTCTCACCTTCTGATTCCAGGTAAAACAAAAGTTAAAAACTCCCCATTCTGAACTTAGAAAAGCACCGCGGGCCTGGTTTTTCTGTTAATCTTGGGGTCAAATAAAAAGTACACTATAATTGATAAATCTGATGAATAATAAAGAATTTTATTGATTTGTGACATCTGTGGGATTTACTTTTGAAAAGAACAAATAAACTAATAGATTAAAAAATCTAAATATTTTAAAAACCTAACAATGTGTAAATGGGTCAAAATATTTAAGAAGTTTGTGGATTTTCTTCACAGGGTTTAAATCCATCTCTGCAGGGTAGCTGGACTCTCCTTAGAGATAGGCTGAGAAGTTCAGTTCTCCAGGAGAGACTAGAGCTGCTGCTCCTCCACATCCAGAGGAACCAGCTGAGGTGGTTCATCTGGTAAGGAGGAGCCCAGAAAGCTTCCCTAGGGAGGTGTTCTGGACATGTCCAACTAGGAGGAAACTTAGGGAAGACCTAAGACACCATGAAGAGACTATGTTCCCCTGCAAAGATATGGATGGTTGGTTGACCTGGAGGTGGATGTTATGGTTCAATCTTGGAGACAGAGTTTTGGTTTTTGAGTTTTTAGGTCAAATGTTGTGAGGGTTCAATGCTGAATACAAAAAAGGCAAAATATTAAACGTCTCACACACCTTCATTCTCTCAACAAAAAAAAAAAGGATCAAAATATGACGCTGTAAGTGTTTCTAATTTAAGACAATGAGTCTAAAACAATAAACAAAAAGTCTTGAAAACCAAAGCAGACAGTAGCTGAGGGATTTTGTCTCGAGACTCGATCTTCAAGTCATTACAAGACAAATGGAGAGAGAGAAATGAAAGAGGAGAAAACATTCCATTTAGATGCAAATGTTGCTCATTTCCCTTTTCGATCCATCCTCTTCCTCATCGTGCTGCTCTCACGACGAGCAGGCGGGAAAACAGGGGGGGTTGAGCCGAGGACAGATGAGTTCCGACAGGCCGCCTCGCTCCCCGTGCCACAAGACGGGATGAGGTTGTTGGTTTTCAGCGTCGAACCCCGACACTGAAGTTCATTTCTCCACATGGCCTGGCTGTGCGGCTCTGACAAGCTGACGGCCAATTACCGCCGAGCTCCATGACAACAGAAAAGCCGTGTAAAAGGCGGATATTTTGGACTCAGGTGTCAGAGAGTGGAACAGGACTCTTAATGTGCAGCGACAGAGGAGAGTGTTAGTCTGGAGCCAGGCAGGAAGCTACATGATGAACCTAACACTTTGCTGTTTAGGGAGAATAAAAAAGAGACAATGAAAAAACAGGAAGGTGAAGACTCGAACAAAGCTGGGTTAGGATTCAGCTGCTGGAAAAACAGAGGCTGACCTGCAGCAGTGTTTTACAGAAACCAAGAAGGACTGAGGATGCAATCATTTTAGACCAATTTGTAAAACACTGGTTAATATTTAAAACTTGGGCTTTAATGAATTATGAATACCGCGTTTATTAGGTACTAAATATATAAAAAAAGCTAATAAATATAGCATGCTAACAATTAAATCTATACCACTACAATCTACACTCACAGGCCACTTTATTAGGTACACGTTGCTAGTACCGGGTTGGACCCCCTTTTGCCTTCAGAACTGCCTTAATCCTTCGTGGCATGGATTCAACAAGGTGCTGGAAGCATTCCTCAGAGTCTGGTCCATATTAACATGATACCATCACACAGTTGCTGCAGATTTATTGACAGCACATCCATGATGAGAATCTTCTGTTCCACCACATCCCAAATGTCTCTGTTGGATTGAGATCTTGTGACTGTGGAGGTCATTCGAGTACAGTGAACTCATTGTCTTGTTCAATAAACCAGTCTGAGATTCTTTATGACATGGAGCGTCATCCTGCTGGAAGTAGCCATCAGAAGATGGTACACTGTGGTCATAAAGGGATGGACATGGTCAGCAACAATACTCGGGTAGGCTGTGATGTTGGTACTAATGGGTCCAAAGTGTGTCAGGAAAATATCTCCCACACCATTGCACCACCACCAGCCTGAACCGTTGATACAAGGCAGGATGGATACATGCTTTCATGTTGTTGATGCCAAATTCTGACTCAACCATCTGAATGTCGCAGCAGAAATCGAGACTCATCAGAACAGGCAACGTTTTTCCAATCTTCTATTGTCCAGTTTTGGTGAGTCTGTGTGAATTGTAGCCTCAGTTTCCTGTTCTTTGCTGACAGGAGTGGCACCTGGTGTGGTCTTCTGCTGCTGTAGCCCATCTGCCTCAAGGTTGGACGAGTTGTGTGTTCAGAGATGCTCTTCTGCAGACCTCGGTTGTAATGAGTGGTTATTTGAGTTACTGTTGCTGTTCTATCAACTTCAACCAGTCTGGCCATTCTCCTCTGACCTCTGGCATCAACAAGGCATTTGCTCCCACAGAACTGTCACTCTCTGGATATTTCAAAGTCACTCAAATCACCTTTCTTCACCATTCTGATGCTCAGTTTGAAATGCAGCAGATCGTCTTGGCTATGTCTACATGCCTTAATGCATTGAGTTGCTGCCATGTGATTGGCTGATTCAATATTTAAGTTAAGGAGCATTTGGACAGGTGTACCTAATAAAGTGGCCGGTGAGTGTTTAGTATGGAAACTAAGAGCGGCTGTTTTCTGCATATAACTATTTTCCATGGGTTTCTTGTGATAATGACATATGTTGTTATCACAAAATTAGGACCTTTTTTTCTAGATAATTTCCGATGGTTTTCCTTTTCTGTAATATTCAATAACTATGGAGACCGACTGGTTCCCTCAGCTGTTTATCGACAAAGTTTACTATTTATTTATTTACCATCATCCCAGGATAATCCCATTGAGATCGCAGATCTCTTTTGCAAAGGGTGGCCTGGGCCTGAAGGCAACCTAGTGTACATACTTTTGTGTAATTTTTGTATCATTAAACAGACTGAAATTGCAATTTGTTTGTCTTGTGGAGATAATTTTCATATCAGCCGTTGCCATTTAGGGAGATGGCTGGCCTGACTGCAGCTCATCAGGCGTTTACACAGTGATCCTGCTGATATAATAAACTTCATCGGTGGGGTCGGGCTGTCTCCATGGTTACTGAATGATGCACAAGAAAACCATAGCTCATCTCAAAAAAACACCAGGAGATTAACTCCTTATCTTGAGAAAACGGTCCTTGTTTCATGATAACGACATAATTAACTCGTTACCTCGAGAATCTAAAGCCTATACTTTCTTAAGGTGTTTGAACTTCCTTGGTCAAACAGCCTTTTTTAGGGATTTGTCCATTTTTAGTGAAATTCAGATTAATAACTAATTTATTCAATATTGCTCTTGAAACCACACGGTACAGTAAAAATAGTACAGAAGTTGTAAACGCACTGGTAGAAGTAGACCATAATGCAGTGTGGCAGGCTAACTGAGGCTAATGCTAAAAGTATGCAGTTCAATGTTATTTTCACACCAACTAAAATAAAAAACATTCTGTA
>JARVJO010000186.1:6863833-6878318 GCA_031762555.1 Cynodonichthys magdalenae | reverse complement strand
GATTGGCTGATTAGAAATTAAGTGTTAACGAGCAGTTGGACAGGTGTACCTAATAAAGTGGCCGGTGAGTGTATTTCGATGTGGAAGATTTTCCTGTAAAGTAGACTAGAGCAAAGACTTTCCTAAAAATAAACATTTTTAATTTGCACAAAAAAAAATTAATATCTGATTTAATATAGTCCAAATGTTGACATTTTAGGTTGTTTTTTTGCCAATTATCCTTAACAAGCATTAAAATTTCAATACATCTATATTTTACTGTCTCAAAAACCATGTCTAGTTAGGTTTATTCTGATGTTTTTCAGATAAACCAAGATTAAACGCAGGGCTGATAACTGGTTTTAAATGAGGGTATTGACATTGTGTCTACTTACACAGAAAGAATTGGTGACGATCTACTTCAGCAGAATATTTTAACCAGTTTTTCATGTGATTTGAAATAAACGGCCAAGGGGGAAGAAGGCGTTTCGGTGGGAAATAGCTTTCACTAAGTAATGACTTTTACGTGATCGTGTCTATTCTACCAAACAGCTGCTGACAACATTTGAGTATTAATCCCGTGTAGCGGGTTGTGTTTGTGTGGATGAGAAAGAAAATCAATGGGCATTAGGTGCTTATTTTTTCTGACCGTGGTGAACCTCGACAACAGCCAGAGGGAGCGCTGAATCACTGCATCTCCGGCGCCGGAGCTGAGACCCAATCATTACTCACTGATCTCTGAGTAACACATAGCTTAAAGACACTTGACAACTCTGATCTTCGTACTGTGACGGGTTTTCTTGTTTTATTTTTGGCAAGATACAAAACAGGGGAAGAATATATCAGAAAAATACACATTTAGATGCCACACATTTTGTATTTTTTGCTGTAGTTTAGGACCATTTCATTCATCTTTTGACTAAAAACAGACTTTAGTAACCCACATGTTCCTCCTGGGATTAACCAATTTTCTGGGCTAAAGTTGGTTCAATTACAACAATCTTACAGTAAGTTTGGTCCCATTCATCACATAAAAACAAATGAAACAGATCAACGAGGTGAGAAGATGGAGAACAAGTGTGTACGAGTTAAGGTCGAGACAAATGGTGAAAATGTTCAATAACGAGACGCCCAATTAGAGGAAGTAAACCTGAGAGGCAGAAATTAACACGATGTTTAAGTGTTTGTATAAAAGGAAACAAAAAAAAACAGGTCGGGAGTGACGTGACGTTAACGAACAATCCAAATCTTACAACGCTCCTTACAACGAATGATAGGAGCCGATTTGTGGGCAGTCAAGAGCTGTTTGTAGTTATATTTTTTTATTCCTCATATAATCTTTATTTTTTTCATCCTTAGATCATTCCCGCATTGCCTTTTGACAGAAAACGGGCAGAACGGTGGAGTACAGCAACTCAGAGGTAAAGGAGCTTCTGCTTGACAAACACATGGCTCCACTCATGTAACATGATGATGTCCATGTGCGGAGACGTGATGACGTAACTTGTTCAAAATCGAACAGCTCATTTGAACGGCTCTATGAAACAAACAGCTCCTCAAGATCCCTTCAAAGAGCCATTTATCCCATCTCTAGTCAGGAGTGAGGTTCTGCCTCGAGTGGAGGAGTTCAAATATCCCAGGGTTTTGTTCATGAGTGATGGAAGGAGAAACTCTCTGTTCACCTGTTGGTCTACATTCCTACAGTCACCTATGGACATGAACTGAACTGAAAGAACCAGATCTCAGAACCAGGAAGTCCAAATGAGTTTTCTCTGCAGGTTAGCTCAACTCTCCCTTAGAGACAGGCTGATAAGGCCTGATGAGGCCAATAGTTCTGTCGTTCTATTGGCTGACGTTTGCACTAAGGTCCAAAAACCTTAAGTGCAGAGGCAGAATCTGGAGTGTTTGTGGTCAAATCTGTGTCTAAATACAATACTTGAGACCTGATCTTATAATTTTACCACCAAATTATCACTAATCAAAGAGATGAAAACAAAGGTCGCTCAGAGAACTAAACCAGTTTAGGAACAACATGCCTTTCTACAGAGCTTTCAGCTGAATATTTTCTGCCTTTTTTCTCCAGAAGAGTATAAACAACAGCTATCTCTCACAGTAAATCAAACGTCCACTAAAAGCTGTTTTCTGTTGTTGGGCTTTAAGTGAAGAACAAACAGAGCTCGGCTAC
The DNA here is from genome assembly GCA_031762555.1 of Cynodonichthys magdalenae. NCBI lineage: Eukaryota > Metazoa > Chordata > Actinopteri > Cyprinodontiformes > Rivulidae > Cynodonichthys > Cynodonichthys magdalenae. The sequence continues at coordinate 6,876,154 of JARVJO010000186.1, read as the reverse complement.
TCTGAGCAGGAACAAGTGCTCTCCACTCCCTCCTGGGAGGCAAGGTGTGTGTTTAAGTGTGTGTGTGTTTGTGTAAAACACGACAACATGCATTCCCAAAGAGCTCCTCACGGCCTGTTAAACACAGTGTGGACAACCTGAGTGTCAGCCAAGAACTTGTCAGGACAAAGACAAAAACAGACGATGGAGGACCCACAGTTCTGCAGAATCTGATCCAGAAGAGACAATAAAAACACTAAAGTTCTGATTCAACATTGAAATGACCATTTTAACTCAGAGTATGAGATTATTCTGTGGTAAGAAATGACAGAGTTGTAGCCAGTTTGGTTAAAGACGCACTAATATGACGTTTTTCAAACCACAAAGTACAAGTATGTAGATTTGAGTACTTACTGATACAAGTACAAATAAATGAAATGTCTTGCAATTAGTTTGAAAACAGAGCCAGATCTGTAGATTTCCAGGATCCTTCTCAGTCCCAAGACCCTCTTCTGTACTGGGACCCTCCTCAGCCTCAGGGTTCTCTACTATCCCAAGATGCTCTTTCATTCTTGGACCCTTCTCAGTCCCAGTATTCCCCTGCTAAACTTTTTAACATTTTGTTGGTTTTATTTAGATGTTTTATCAAAATGTGATCAAAGTTTTGAACTTCTTCGTCCTCCTCTATAGTTTTGATCAGATATATTCGCAGTCTGCTTTACGTTTGTCTCCATTGTTTACTTTGAAACTTCTCTTCTTCTGAAGATGAAGCAGATGGACTTCTGTTCTGTAGCTGAAGACGTGGAGCTACAGATTTAAACAGTATGACTCAAGGTTAGTATCATCATTACTTGGATCGATCTGCTAACTCCCACCTCACAGATGCAAAAGTCTGATAAAATGTGAAACAAATGTTCAGACTGAGGTTCACATTGACAAACTTTAGATATGTATCTGATTTAGTACCAGGTTCTAATTTTAAAAAATGTGGTTTTAAAATCACTGTGTAATGTTTAAGTACCAACTCCGTAAGTACTTGGTATCAGGACTCTGTATTGACGAGAACCCAAACTAAAGTACTTGTACTCAGTTTTAGAAAAGCTGATATTGGTGAACCCTTACTTATGAGTACATGTACACACAGTATTCACTTAGTTGCGTCAAAACGTTTGTGGTGGATAATTTAACAGAAAACTAAGGAACAACCAGCTGAAAAGAGACAATGTTTACCATCAAAAAACTCAACCATGTTTATCTGCTGAGTCCGTCTCACCTGACTGGTTTTAGTCCCTCGTCCACAGCTGGACACTGGAGGAGAACTAGTATTAAATTCTTCTTCTATGGTGCTGACGACCACCTCCTTTATCTCCTCTGCATCCTCACAAACCTCCTGCACCTCCATTACAGAAGGCGACTGCGTCCAGATAAACCCTCGCCTCCTGATCCTGACCTCAGTCCGGCACAGAGGAACGTCTTGACCGGACCAAGTCGCCACTCTCCTCCCTCTGATCCATCCCACTGATGGCGTGTGACCTCAGTGATGCTTCGGCCCCTTTGCTTTATATAGAAACATCTCCCATCATGCCTCAGGAGGCGTTGTATGGGACTGTGTGGTTAATGTAGGGGGAGGGGGGGTGAGACGAGGCTGGTGAGCATGGGGGGAGAGATGAAGAGGAGTTGTGGAGACGGGGGAGCGAGCAGCCAATCACACGAGGGCAAGGCAGGGATGGATAGATGACCAGAGGAGCACAGTCAGTCAGCGGATTAAACAAATCCAGAACCAATGAGATGCCCCGGTCTCTCTGCTCCTCCCCGATGTGTCTGCCACCCCCCCGTACAACACCCCACCCCACCCCAAGGGCACCCTCCCCCTCCTCTGCTCATCTCTTGCCTCAGCACCACTCTCCATCTATTGCTTCTGACCCAGCGAGCACTGTGGTCTCATCGTGTGTGTGTGTCTGTGTGTCTGTGTGTTCTGGTAATTTATAGCCCAACCATGAACAATTACACTAATATTAATGTCACAGGTACCCATTTGACTCGAAAACTAACCGAAACTCAATTTACACCTTGGTCAAAAACTTAACCCCCCACCCGAAATTATCATCCGTACCTGTGAGGACCAGGCTTTGGTCCCCACGATGCACATTCAATCCCTAGGAGGCTCCATTTTTCTGGAAAATGGTTCCCATGATGTAGCAAAAACGTGCACACACACACATATTTTTATTTCTAACAACAAATTGTATTGACTTCAATTTATTTCTGTAGCTTAAAACTAACCGCTACCAGTTAGAGCCAGGAAGTGTTATGACTAATGATGAGCCTTTAACCAGAACCATAGACCTGACTCATCTAAGTCTGGATCATTTCAGGTGAGTCTTTACCTAGAAACAGAGACCCGACTCATCTGAGTCCACAGTGTTTCCAGTGACTTTTTAACCCAAATCAAAGTCCTAACTCATCTGAGGGTTTCAGTTGTTTTTCTTGTGACTCGACACACTTAGAGGAAGGTCAACTGAGACCTCGGACTTGTGGATTCTGACTCAGTACAAAGATTCAAATCATTCCTCGAGAGAACCAGTAACAGACCAGTTATATTACCAGTACAATCCTAATCTAAACTCAGTTTACATGTTGGCCCTAAATCTAATCCAAACACAAAAATGAGGTTTTGTCATATTGGAACCTTGTTTTGGTCCCCATTGGGATTACCAGCCCTGACAACATAGGGGATTAGACCAGAAAAGGTTCAGCAAAGGATTAAGAAAAATCAAACTTAAATAAAATTTTAAAATCAACCTTTTGGGGTTGAATGATAAAAACAAATACCATGATTTTCCACATCAATGAAAAAGTCCTAAATGTGTTCAATCCCATCAGAAGTAAAGCTAATGCTGACCTCTCTTTAGCCACAAACCTAACCTCAGGGAGCTGGAAATTCTGCTCAAGACGCTACGGAAAAGAAACCATGATCATAAACTTGTTCCTGACACTGCGTGGAACACAAGAAGCAACGATTCAGGTCTCTGTAAGAACTGAAAAATATTAGCATTGAATTTAAATCTAATGGGTTCACGTGCATTTCAAGCCTCGTCTCTGAATAAATGTTCACACAAGCCAAGTGCTTTTACCTCACAGGTCTGGTGTGACAAAAAATAAAATAAAAATCACACAAACCTCACACACCCCTGACTACGAAGGTGCTAACACAAAAAGAATTCCCTCTGGTTTAAACGCATCACCTTCCTCCTGTTTGACACCACTTCAGAACACAGCTGACGACTCCACTCAGGCGACCTTAATCCACCTCTTCCCACCAGCTCCCATATCCAGATAAACACAGGAATAACTGCAGGATAAACTGACCCAGTTACTCACTTCCATTCCCACAAAGGCTGAAACAACAGCTTGGAGCAGACGTGGCCCAGACACGGACTGCTGATGCCAAACAGAACCAGCTAAAGAACTCTGAGAAACTCACATATTAGCATAAAGCCTGGAGGATTGGACTGGTTCCTGAACTGAAACAACCTGTTGTAAGAGTTCTGTTCAAACAGATCACTCAATGAAAGTATCTACTGTTTTATTCCCTCCATGAGTTGAGGGTTGTCTTCAACTTATGGAAGGAAAAAGAAATGTCTAAAAAGACATCATCATCAGGAAATACCCATGTCTCTGATGAGGCATATTTACATAGCAACAATGCTAAAGGTCAGTAATTGAATTTGTGCAGTAATTAAATTTAAAAAAGTCTAATTTTCCATTGTAGTTTTACTGAACTCCTTTGTTTTTTTAGACACGAGTGGCTGAATATTAAAAAACTGCTTTTACTAACACTAGCATGGCAAAACTGCATTCTTGGTCGTGCACATTATTTCATCGCCCAACTCCACCCATATTGTACCTTTCAGCCTTTTAATACTTTTATCCTCTAGCTAGCCTTTTGATGATTTTAGTCAATTGATGCTTTTGGCTAGCCTTTTGCATACTTTTATTCCTACTTAGCTAATGTTTTGCTAATTTCTACCAGCCTTTTTTTAGCTAGGCTTGTGTTTTTATGCTTTTTGCGAACAATTTGATGATTTTAGCTAGTTAAAGCTGGTGTTTTGATGACTTTGGCTTCTAGTTAGCCTTTTGATGCTACTGGCTAGCCTTCAATTGCTTTTAGCCAGCCTTTTTAAGCTTTTAGCTTCTAACTAGCCAATTAATGCTATTGGTTATCCTTTTCCTATTTGTCTTACTTTTAATTGCAATTTTGCTCCATTTATAGCAAAAAAAAAATTAGTAGGTCCTCTGGACAGTTTCTTCTTTTAATGAAACGTTTTGTCTCTCTTTCAAAAGACTTCTTCAGTCTGAGGAGTTTCAGGTGACTAAAGAAGCATTTCATTAAAAGAAGAAACCGTCCTGAGGACCTACTTGTTTTTCTTTTTAATTTTTCTACCTGGATTACTAAGATGCATCAGGACACTCCATTTTTAGCCTTTTTTCCATTTAAACTTGTGTCTTTATGCTTTTAGCTATTCTTTTTATAAGTTTAAAATATTTTTGATTCTTTTTAGCTTTTAGTTTCTAATTTTAAACCAGATTTTTTTAATGCTTTTAACTAGCATTTTGCTATTTTTTTGTAGTCTTGTTTTGATGCTTTTAGCTACCCTATTGATACTTTTAGGCAGCCTTTAGATTGAGCTAGTGTTTCAATGCTTTTAGCTTCCAACTAGCCTTTTGCTAATTTTATAATTAAGCTGGCCTTTTATGCTTTTAGCTAGCATTGTGTTTCTTTTGGTTGTTTAATCCCAGTTTCCTGAATGTTTACAGGAAATTAAATTTCTCTTGCTTGAAAAAAAAATATATACATTTCCAGTCATTTGGAAACAATAACAGAAATCAATCCAGGATTTCATATCAGCAGCTGTTTGAGTGAAATAAAGTTTTTAAAACTTATTGAAAAAGAGGACAAAAATATGTTCTTTCCAATACTAAACTCTGACCCAAACCCAGTTAATCTGAGCTCATTTTACCGACTTCAGTGGTTCCACTTTACAAACAGATAAATACATGAAACCAAAGAAAACCTGGGATCTGACTGAGAACTCGTGTTCCTCAGGAGCTGCAGTCAACTTCAGGTCTCGACACGTCAGATTGCAGAAAAAAACAGCCCGGCTGACACGGTTCTGATCGGCCTGACTGATATTTGATCTGTTTTTGATCTGAAGCCAAACTGTCTAATTAAGTCAGGATAAATAATTACAATGAGATCACTTTCAGCAATTTTCATTAAAATCTGTCCAGTAATTCAAGAGATATTTTGCTAACATGATCAGGAAGGTTCCTACCTTCTCTCGCGTCAAATAATCCATCACATAATTCGTGTTTTGATGTCTGGGTCATCACGGTTACAGAGAACAGAGTCCAAAGTCTGACAGGTAAAAGCAGCTGAAGTGGGTTCTGGTTCGGCCTGGTCCATTTCAGACGAACCTACCGAGGCTGCCTCCGAACTTTATACTGGTTCTCATGATCCGTTTGCTTTAAAGCTGGATTAGAAACGCAGCTTCATACAAGGAAAACCCCAAATCCGAACCAGAAGTGGACCCGCCTTCCTGGCATTGGTCCTGAAGAACTAGAACTAGGCTTGGGCCATGCACATTAAATCTCTTCAAATTCAAATCAGACTAACCCACATAGCCAACGGGGAACCACTAACCTGTGGGGAGAATGATTACACTGACTAATGCTTGTTGATGTTTACCTGAGCCTGCTCGCTTCGAGCCGTCGAGTCGCCCAGCAGCGGCTCCGCCGGCGGCGTGTTGATCGTGACAGACTTTTCTGAGCGATTGTCTTTGCTGCGAGATTTGTGTCGATCCCGGCTTCGTTCCCTGAAATACAAAAGAAAAAAAAAAAAAGTCATTATCATCAGGAACACTTAAAAGCAGCTTGGCCTTTTGATATTTTTAGCAAGCCAATTTTACAGCCCCAATTCCAATGAAGTTAGGACATTGTGTAAAACAAACACTACAAAGACAATATGCTTAACATACAGATGAATTTTATTGATTTTAGCAAATATTCACACATTTTGAATTTGATGCCTACAACATGTTCTAAAAAAGCTGAAACAGTGGCAACAAACAAACGTAAAAGTTGACAAATGCTCAAAAAACACCTGTTTGGAGCCATCCACAGGTGAACAGGTTAATTGGTAACAGGTGAGGATCATGATTGGGTATAAAGAGAGCATCCCTGAAATGCTCAGTCGTTCACAAGCAAGGATGGAGCAAGGTTCACCACTTTGTGATCAACTGTGAGCAAATATTCCACCAGTTTAAGAACTTTTGTCAAAGTATTGTAAGGAAATTAGTGATTTCATCATCTACAGTCCATAATATCAACAAAAGATTCAGAGAATTTGAACAAATCTCTGCAAGTGAGCAGCAAGGCTGACAACAAACACTGAATACCAATGACCTTAAATCCTTTAGGCGGCATTGCATTAAAAACCAACATTATTATGTAACAGCAATTGCTATTGGTGTTATTGGCTAGCCTTCTGATGCTTTTAGCTTGATATTTTTAGCATTAAGCTAGGCTTTTTTTAGTCTAGGCTGGTGTGATGCTTTTAGTTTCTAGCTAGCCCTTAGATGCTTGGTGATTCTAGTTAGCCTTTTGATATTTTTAGCTTTTAGCTAGCCTTTTTTAGTTTCAGCTGGTGTTTTAATGCTTTTATCTTGTAGTTAGGTTTTTTTAATGCTAATGTCTTGCCTTTGATGCTTTATTTTTAAGACCGCCTTTTGATGCCTTTAGCTTCTAGGCATTCAATTGATACTATTGGCTATTTTTGATGACTATAGCTAGCCTTTCAGTTTTTTAGTTTAAATTGGTGTTTTGATCGTCTGGCACCGTCTTTCAGTCCCAGAAGTTGTTCATCCTGCAGATCTTAAAGCTCAGATCAGATATTTTTAGCTTTGTTGACATTCTAAGGTGGACCCCCGTCAGTCCACAGCCCTGCAGCAGAAGATGTGACATCACATCAAACCCGGTGTGTTTACAGAAGGAAATATTGATGGTACACGATAGCATGTGTGGATCTGTTCTGAAGCTGTTGTCCAATCAGAGCTGACCAAATTATTATCTGCTGTAAATGTTTTGTCAAATGTTTACATTTTATCTTGCTGCTTCCTGCCTACTAAGGAGAAGAATTTCACCTTTGGAACAACAAGCCTGAATCCATCATGCTGGTATGGATATGAGCCAACATGTCGGTATCACCGTTAGCATCAGATGTTGGTCTCTCAGCCATCAGGACATGATCAATCTAGTAAGTTTAAAAAGCAGCAGTATAGAAGCAGCTGGACTTCTGTTCTGTTGCTGAAGATGAGCTAAGTTCTGAGCTTTAAACTGCAGGACACTGGTAATGATAATACCAACATCTGGATCGATCGTATCCTGCAGCCTCACTGAGACCTGACTGTTCAGACTGAAGCCATGTTGAAAAACATCAGGATCTGATGTAGAATCACAAATTATAAAAGGCCTGAGTTGGATGTTGTCAGAAACATCAGATAAGGGTCACTTCTGTCTGCAGTGAGTAACCTCAGTGTGATCTATGCAAGGACAGAGGCAGCACTGATTCTTTTCACAATTTAGCATTTTTCCACAGGAAACCAACCACAGGTAGCCAAACATCTTGGGCTGTTAAACATTCGAATTGCTAAAGATCTCATTGAACTGCATATTGTAGACACTAACCGGTTCAAGATGTTCCAAAGCAGCCATGGGAGTCTCCATTTCCTGAGCAAGTCGTGAAAGCTTGCAAAGTTTTGCTACTTTTAGCAAGAGTTTTACTACTAGTAGCTTCTAGCTAACATTCTATACTTTTATCTAGCCTTTTGCTGCATTTAGCTTGCAGCAAGAATTTAGCAACTTTAAGCTTTTGGTTAGCCTTTTGGTGTATTTTGCATTCCTTTTAGTAGCTTTAGCTTATAGTTCCACTTCTGCTACATTAGAATTGATCATGTTTTTATATACTTTTACCTATAAGCTAAGTTTCTGCTATTGTTTTAGCTTGTATCTAGCAAAATAGCAAAAACCTTGCTAAAAGTAAGATTTTTGCCATTTTTGCTCATAGCTAAAATTTGCAGCTTTTAGCTTTTGGTTAGCCTATTGTTTTTTTAGTTTATGCTAAACATTTGACACTTTTAGCATTTAGTTTACCTTTGCTACATTAACTTTTACTAGTCTTTTTTACTTCTAGTTTATAGCTAAAGCTTTGCTACTTTCAGCAAGAGTTTTGCTAGCTTCCATTTAATATTTGATACTTTATCTAGCCTTTTGCTGCTTTTAGTTTGTAGCAAGAATTTTTCAACTTAAAGCATTAGATTAGCCTTTTGATGGGTTTTTTTTTGGTATCTCAAACGTGTCTTTATTTGTTCTTGTAATAAGGTCTTTATGCAGCTTGAGGTGTAGTGATGAGAGACAGTTGGTGGGACCACATGGCTGTTTCATGTTTTTGCAAGGCTGGGTTAATTCTAAAAGCTCACATTATTTTATGTTTCTGGTTTGATTAGTGATTTACGATTGGCCGGAGGCGGACTAATGAATGGCTCAGTTCTGGGTTTTCAGAGTTCAGGGCCGTGACGAGCCACCATAAATCCCAGGTGAACTCTGGCCAACGTTGAACTCAGCCTTCCTTTAGAGTCCTTCCCTGTGGCGTCCAAATGAGCTCCATTAAATGGACAGAAACTCCCGCTGTTCAGTCCTTAATCCTGCGTGAATGGCAGGTAACCCCACCCCCGAACATCCCCATCGCCACATGGCTCAATTCCAACTCAGTAGTTCCATTACTAGAGAAAAGCTCAGCTAATCCCTCAGCCGTTTCCTTCTCCCTCTGGCTCAAACCTAAAGAATGTCGTGGTCGGAGCCGAACAAGCCAAACACACAGCTAAAAGTCAGAAGATCACCTTTAATTCTTACAGCCTGAGAGTAAATGAAATCACAGATAAATGAGATCTGCTGTCTGTAAATAACATTAAATGAAAGACTCAAGCAGAGTCATGAGAACCGTTCCTCTCTGGAGAGGAAAGCCTGTCTTCAGGGGGGAAAAAAAGGAGGAAACTTTGATTGACAGATCTGACTGCAGGGTGTTAACCAGTCCGCTTCCCGCTTCTATTCTTGTACTTCCTTTCAAAACGTGGACTTGACTTCCTGCAGAAAATCTCAGAGCCTATTGTTCCTGCACACGGAGAGAAACTGTAGCCTGCAGCTGCCTCTTTTACCGACAGTCTGGCATTTTCTTATCTAATAAATCCAGATGATTAGGCCCTTAAATGTGTTACCACCACTATCATTACTTGAAATAATATTAGCGCCATCCTAATCACTGTAGAGATGGTTATTCCAGCAGGAGAGACCATCAGTCAAACGATGGCACTGATTATGGTTATTAATTGTCACCGTAGTAGCAGGAGAAGAGCAGCAGAGCTCAACGACTTGCCGTTGAACGTCAAAGTCTTTAAAATCACAAGAAGTAGCTACAGAGAATCAAAACCAGGTTTTGAAAATAAGGAAAACAGAGATTTAGTTAAAAAAAGCTTCAGGTTAAAATCCATCTGAAGGAGAAACAACAGAAAACATTTTTAAAATGACCAAGGTTCTGCCAGTGCAGCTGCTGAAAAACACCCACATTTTAAAGCAGTAGATATTGCGCAATTACAAGACAATTTAAGTGGCTCACCATGGTGACCATGTCTCTCACTCCCTGACTACAAACTTCACTAAAGGCCGACAGAAACGAGCTGGAAATCAAGCCTGAAACAGTTGGCTGTGGGAAAACTTCAAGTCTGATCTGAAACATTCCACAACAGTGTCAGGAGACTCTGATGGTATCACGAGTGAACTTTTGTTTCTAACTGTTTGAACATAAGGAGATAAAAGAAGTTAAGTAAGTTTAATATTTAGATTTAAAAAGATATTTTGAGCAAAAATTTGGCTGAAGTATTTGGCAGTTTGGGTGCCACTCTGTTTTCTGAGGAGCTGTGACAGAAATGTATCATTTTTATGTCAGTGAGAAACAGACTGGCTGAATAAGATGAACATTTCTACATTTGGATGAATAATTTCTACATGTAACAAAGAGTTATGGGAGTAAAAGGTGACAGTACCTGTTAACAAGAAGCCATGTAGTTAACTGAACAATGTGAGGAGGCGGGGATTTAACATTCAGTCTATTTTATTTATATATTTTACAACAACCAGATTCAGTTAAGTCCAGATGAGTTTTCTCTGCAGGGTAGCTGGACTCTCCCTTAGAGACAGACTGAAAAGTTCAGTTCTCCAGGAGAGAGTAGAACTGCTGCTCCTCCACATCCAGAGGAACCAGCTGAGGTGGTTCATCTGGTAAAGAGGATCCCTGGACGCCTCCCTAGGGGAGGTGTTCTGGACATGTCCAACTGGGAGGAGACCCCCCCCAGGAAGACCCATGACATTCTAGGGAGAGACTATGTCTGGGAACACCCTGGAGTCCTCCCAGAAGAGCTGGAAGAGGTGGCTGTGGAAAGAGAGGTCTGGACCTCCCTGATCAAGCTGCTGCCCCCCAAGACCTGACTCTGGACCAAGATGAGGATGAGGGAGGGATTGAGGGATGGATAGAAGAAGAAATACATTGCTACTAGCTTGTACTGCTAACAGGTTTTACCATCAGCAGTCATGAAGTTCTTAGCTAAACACACATCTGAACTCAGTAATTTTTATCTGCAGCGAACCCTGTGAGCGAAACAAGTGCACCCGGAGGTGTCATGGTTCTGTCGTTCTATTGGCTGACGTTTGCACTAAGGTCCAAAAGCCCAAAGTACAGAGCCAAAATCAGGAGTATGTGGTCAAACTTGTGCTTCGATTAGAGAAATGGATGATTTACAGCTTTTAGGATTAAAAAGAGAAGAAATGGAATAATTACTCAGTTAATTGACAGATTAATCAGAGTACTCAGTTACTAAAATGAACTGATATTGTAGGTGAAATCCAGCTTTAGCTGATGTTAAAGAGGAGCTCTTTAATTTATCTAAGAACCATAGTTTGTTTTTTCATCCCCCACAGCTAAAAACACACACCCTCCCCCCATCCTTTCCCACATCCTCTTCCCACCTCATTAACATGCAGCGACTGGTTGGTAACCAACAGCGTGCCATGCTGTGATCTGATTAATGAAACCTGACTTCCTGTGTGGATCTCTGAAGTGGGTTCGGCTTTCTGGAACGATTACAACGAGGAGGGTCTTGGTGACGGCAGGACAACCTGGCAAGCTGAGACACAAATCCTGACAGTTCAGCTCAGAGAGAACCGCTTCTTGCCAACACCTTAGGTCAACCGCGATCCCATTTTCTTGCCTGACACAGAAAAACCAATAAATACTATAGAAATACAGCCAACATGAGAGGCATGCCAGACTATCTGTGGACTCATTTGTCCTCTCATTGGCTGGCACGGTATTCCAGACACCTGTGAGAGCCAGAACTTATGTCAGTGTAGGTATCTGAGACAGAGTATTGGTAGAATATATAAATACAGAACAGATTCAAACGTTCATTTGTTCCTCTATCTAATAAAGTCACTAAATATAAAATAATAAGTTAAAAATTATGTTAGAATTTATTATGTTATATAAGCTACAGTCCACTGCAATATATTTCACACAGTTTATTTTTAGCAGACGTAGATTTACTTATTTTTATTCTGAACCCATCATGGTCTCTGTGGGCTGGTTGGACCGTCCACCTGTAGACAGCAGGACGGCCGCAGCACTGGCTTCAGTCGCAGGGCTAGCTAAAACTTATTTTACATTATATTGTAAGATCTGTGTCTAGTTATTGTTACAGGTTCCAGTGCTAGGTGGGAGAGCTAGGTGTGTGTGTGTGTGTGTACACATGTTTTTTCTACCGGATGGTTTTTGATCATTTTTCTGGTACACGCAGCCTGGTGAGGACCCACTGTTTCTTATGGATATAAAAGCCTGGTCCCCATTGGGGGAAATACCATTGGTGGGTCAGGGATTCAGTTTAGAACCAAGGTGTGAATTTAATTTAGGCTAAATTTAGTTAAGTTTAGGGTCAGGTATGTACTGGGGTGGTTAGGTTTAGGGTAAGGGGTCAAGGTTAGATTATAGAAAGGACCGGTATGAAGAAATTTTGTAATTGATTAACTGAATGTTTGATGCAGTTTAACATTTTACACTTTCTGTTTATTGCAGCAGTAAGTTTAAAACAGACAGAGTTGGTCTGTGTGTTATCAGTGTGTTCTTTTTGTCTGTAAACAAAAATGAGCTACGTTCTACGTCTGACGTAAAAGGTACCA
>JARVJO010000186.1:6829035-6843387 GCA_031762555.1 Cynodonichthys magdalenae | reverse complement strand
CTCCCCCTCCGCCGGCTCGTCCGACGCGCAGCCCGCAGCCGCCGCAGCCGCCGCGGCTGCTGCCGCTTTCAGGCCGTTCAGCATCGTCTCCGGGTCGGACTGAGTCCAGGAGAGGTCCGCTTCGGCCTGGTCCGGGCTCAGCATCATTTTTCACACCCGGGATGTCGCTCTGCCTTCAGATAAGAAAAAACACAATTCAAAATTTTCTCTTTGTTTTAAAAATAAAACATTTTTATTTAATTAAGAATTCTCATTAAGATTTTAATTAAATGTGAGGCCTAATTAGAGAAATCTGTACCTTCAGGGCATCAAAATGTACCTTAAATATTAAACAATTAAACAAATTCAACCAGTGCTTTCCTATTTATGTTATCATTTAAAAAACAACAATATTTAAAAAGAAAAAAACAAATTCTGACACATCTAACCAGTAAGTTTTGGCTCAAATTTGTTTGGTTTGATCAATTTTTAAAATTTTATTGTAAAAACTGCAGTCAGCTTGTGATTTTAAATGAAGAAGCTGCTTCTTTTTGGTGAATTAACATGATCAGAATTGACCATCTGTCACAGAGTGAAGGACACATCTGTTAAGGCCACAGCAAACAGATATAAGAATAATAATAAAGTTGACATCTGCTGGAAGAAAATACAAAACATTTTAAATTAAACACAACATACAAAAAAATAAAAAATAAGAGTTTAAAATGAAAGTCTTATATTATTTATTTTAAGATGTTTCTCAAGTGTTTCAGCCTTACCTTGACAAAGACTTGTGAGGAAATTTATTTTGTCTTATTTTTCTTGGAATCGAATTTAAAAAAAGCACTCAGTTTGGAGTTCTGTTCAACTCATCATCCAAGAGCCAAACCAGCAGCAGATGTCAGAGGAAATAACGGCGCGGGCATTCAGGCTGTGGAAAATATTAAAATAATAACAACAAACTAGAATCTATAGTTTCACTTTTTCCAGCTGCAAACTTGCAGCATCACTCAGGTGGAACGCGAGGGTCTGACAGAGAAATCTTGATAAAAAAAAAACCAGCCTGGAGATTAGCTCAGATGAACGATGAAGAAGAGGTGATGAAGGTGGCGATAAGCAGCGAGCCCTCTGTCTGATCTCAGATCAGACAATAGGTGAGGTGAGACAGGCGTGAAAGTGCAGCGGTCCGCCTCTGGAAGATGGGGATGAAGATAAGGCTCTTCCTCGTCGGGTATCGGTCAGATCACAGATAAATCCCCTTTTCCTCCTCCTCCTCCTCACGGTATCCTTCCTTCTCTTCCCCTCATCATCCTCCGGAGCATCATGTGTGAGATAAGATCCAAACCATCCCCACTAATAAAGGCTCACTTCGTGGATGGAGGGGACGGAATATATTTGAGGATTGGGCATTGTCTAACGCCGCCTCCTTCCCTCCCTCCTCTCCTTCCCACTCCTCTCTTCTCCTCGCCTCCCTCCCTCTCCTCATGCCCCTCGGCCCTCCAGCGCTCTGCCTCCCCTGGGAGTAGTGGGCAGAGATGTGTATGTGTTAAAAGCAGTGAAAGGAAAAACATGCGTGTTGTGAGTTTGTGCACGTGTGTGCATTGTTAGTAAGAAAAAGCAGTGATTAAGAGAAGTAACTGTGTTTTTTTCTTTTTCTTGAGGGGTGGGGGCAAGAAGAGGAAGAGATTTTGAACTTAAATCTAATTAACAATCAAACACATCTTCATACAGATATAATACTTCCTGTCATGTTTTGAAATGTGAAAATCAAAGTTAATGTTTGATTTTATGTCATCTAAAAGTCATTTAATGTCGTTATAAAACTACATTACACCAGACTTTGATAAATTAGCTGCACACAAGCTTAAGATTTAAAGAATTAAAGTTTATACCTAAATGAAACGAGTCTTAACGAATAACTAAAAAAAAAAAGATTTGCAGTTTGTTGGGTGTGTTGTTGTTGAGTGACAAGTTTTGTTTATGATGCTACAACATAGGATCAGGGGGCGGAGTCACATATTTGGTCTTGTTCCTGAGTGATGGAGATGGAGTCATGAATCGGGGCTTCCTCCTCAGTAAAGAGGGTGTTGCTTCGGTTGGTTGTGATGAAGAAAGAGTCGAGTCTAAAAGATGATGCTCTGGATTTACTGGTCCGTCTATACGTTCCAATCCTCACCTGTGAAGGTTTGGATCAGGACCCAAAAGAACCAGATCCTGGATCCAAGCAGCTGAAATGATCTTCCTTCATAAAAGTGGCCGGGCTCAGCTTTGGAGCTCGGGTTTATGTGATCTGGACGCCTCCCTTTGGAGGTTTTACAGGCATGACCCACTGAGAAAAAAACCCTGGGTCAGACCCAGAACACTCTGCAGGGACTATAGATCCTCTCTGGTCTGAGAACACCTTGGTTTAAGTTATTTAAGAGTCATAGGAGTAAATTTACTTGGTGGCGAGCAACATGATCTGAAATGTCTCATGCTCCAGTTCTTTCTTAGTTTTCCACAAAACTGTCCAACTGGAATTTTGTTCTTTGGCTTTTATATACAAAAACCAGTAAATATTTTATTTAAATAACGCACTTTTTGTCATAGAGCAAAGATGTCGCCGCCAACAGCTTTTAAATAACTTTACTATTTGATGTGGAAACTTGGCGTTAATAATAACTTAAAGTATTAAACTCAGTTTCATCAAACTGGTTATCAGCAACAGGTAAGATGTTAATTGTTTTTATCTTTACATTTATTTGAAGAGTCCTGCTGGTGATAGCATTTAGCTAGGTACCAAATAAAACAGTTTCTCTTTATTTATGAACTTTTTCTTCTTTCAGGCCTTCCTTATTGTTGCACCTGCCACATTGGGTTGTTTTCTACTCCTCCCTCCTCCCATCATGCCTCCCTGTGCCCGGTGGCACCACCAGCGTCGAGGTCAGGAGGGCACAGTTCCAGAGGAGGAGCGGTGGCCAGCGAGCGTGGAGACTGGCTGCGCCTAACGAGGTGATTAAAACGATCAGGGGAAGCACGGATGAGTCGGCGTGGCCCAAAGCCACCTCCATGTGTACCGCCGCCGCAAACACACACACACGAGAGAGAGAGATGTTGCAACCATGGCGCCAGAAGGACCGTATCGATGAAAAGTGTGCGAGTGAGATGACGGACAGCTCGCCCTGGGCTCCAGTTGGGTCGGTGGAGTTTGTGTGATACACAGAGACTCGCAGCAGGGCGTGTTGGAGATGTGTCAGGACCAGGAGACAGAGGCCTCCTGACAGCTGGAGCCCACGGACACGCCGCGCACATCCTCCCTAATTGCTCCCACAGACGGGGACAAGGGTGGGGGGAGGCCTGTTTGCTGGTCACCCGGATCCCGCCTCAGTCCACAGGGCTCCTGGCCAAAGACACGAAGGACACCTCCGAGGCTGTTTTGTTGCAGTTCCGTCCCACAGCTGGTGCAGCGAGTCCGGAGACGAGCAGCGAACTGCGGGGTGGAGGAGTCACAGGACGACTGTTAATGGATGTTTAGTCACGGTATTTACTCTGGTCTGAGCTGAACTCTGTCCACTAAAACTCACACAGAGGCTGTTAGAAACTCACATAAATCAAATGAGCAAACATTTTCACATCAGCTTATAAAGACGGAGCAAAAAGACTCAGAATAAAACCACAAGTTGTTGTAACAAAAATTATAATGAGCATAAAACATAACAAACAAAAATATCTTAACCTGCTGCTTTCTTAAACAGCTGCAGAGACTCTAAGAGTCCAGCTACCCTTTAGAGAAAATTCATTTGGACCTTCTGGATCTGAGATCTGGTCTTTCAGTCCCTACCAGAGCTTCTGACCACAAGTAAGAGTAACTTAGACTGACAGGTAAACAAGGAGCTTCTCCTGGATCCCATGCTCCATTCCACCATCACTCATAACATGGTTCCTACAGGTTTCAGTAAGTTAAATTTAAGACCTTTTCAAGACCTTTTAAGACCATCAGGAATGACATTTAGGACCAAACCGTTGCATTAACAGAAACATTCAAATGGTCCTAGAAATTTTAACATAGAAACCTTTTATTGCTATCAATTTAGCTATTAAATAATATTTAACACTAAATTATTTTAATGAAACGGTCATATCTATGAGATCTTCATATCAAGTGCGGTGGACGATTTCCAATCAAGTGCAAAAATCATTGAAATCAAGCCAAGTCTCATTGAAAACACACTTTACCATGTTTAAACAACAAACAGTGGGCATGACTGAGCTTTGTTTTTTGGGAGGGTGAATAAGCCTCCGTATGCGGGGGGTTGTAGCGGCAAAGAGGTCAAAAACATGGAAGTAAACTGTGCCATTTTTTACCTGCAGTTATCATGGGATTTGTAGTTAAACACGTACAAAGATCGGTGGTAATCTTAGCACTTCATGAAGACTGACCCCGGCAACCTCTGATTACGGTGCTTTACTCTGTTTATTTATGCAGCCAAAGCTTCAGGAATGATTGAAAGTAAAAAAAATGAAGACTTGACAAAATAAAATTTAAGACCTTGGAGGAAAAGCTGGGTGTTTTAAAGACTTATTTTAGGCCTAAAATTTTGATTTGCAAATTTTTGACTTTTTTATACTTTTTAAGACCCTGTATGAACCCCGTCAACAAAACTGAGGACGGCACTATTCCAACTGTGGACCAAGGCCTCAGATCTGGAGGTTCTGATCCTGATCCCAGTTGTGAACTGCTTCAGACAGATCTGGAGATCACAGTCACGATGACACCATCATGACGCTGAAAATAAAAATTGATATCAAAGAAAGAAAAATTTTTAAAGGTTGAGAACGTTCTTTATTTTGATTAGTAGTTATTGTGGAACTTCCTGCCACCTAGTGGCGCTGCACAAAAGTTACAGCATTTTGATCGAATATTTGGAAGAAAAAAACTGACACCTTACTCCTCAAAGTCAAACCAAACCGTTCCTTTAAAACGATCACCCTCTGAGGTAATATCGGTATGGGTTTCTCTACCATCTTATTGTAGCTCTAATAACCATTCAGCACTCACAGACACACAGGAAACACGTTGTTCAGTGATTTATGGTTCTTATATCACCCAGCTGAGGATTCACATTGCAGCAAAATTACAAGAAAATAAGATACAAATTTGAAGTCTGACATTTTTTGGAAAGAATAAAACTATTTCCCAGACTTGGGGGAGGGGAATTATTAATTCTAGTTGTGTGTTTGGAGCAAATTTTAAAGTCATCAAGAAGCCAGGAAGTGATGTAACCCAGTGATGGAGACGTGTCTATAATCATTCAGAGCTCAGAGCTGTCTGAGCTCCTTGTTACAACAACAAAAAAAACACCTTAAACCTGTGTGTCACACACCCACCTGTCACCTATCAGACAGTTCTGAAGCTCGATGGAGAGCAGGAGGGGGGTGGGAAGCTGTGAACTGGGGAGGATTAGTCACTTTGTCAGGAGATGGACGAGACTTCTCTCAGGTGGACCACAAGACGTGGGGGAGGGGGGGTCTCTGAGAGCGAAGACGGGGGGAAATTAGAGGAGAGCAAACAGTTTGAGGAGACAAATGGAAGAGTGCAAAAAATGAAGACAGAGTGGGAGAGAAAACAAAAATGAGACGGAGACGGTTGATGATTTGCATCGCTCACTCGCAGGGAGACACTTTGGGCTGAGTGTGACCGCCAACATGCCCATGTGTTGTGTTGGGTCTTTTATTCCAGGGTGGTGAAACAGGCTCTGGACCCTCACCGTGTGTGTGCATGTGTGTGTGCGCATGTGTGTGTGTGTGTGGATGGGGAGGGGGGTTGTCAGTTCAAGCCTGAACAGGAGGTGTGGGATCCAGAAAGCTGGGGGTCCCATGTGAGAATGCGGCCATCGTCAGCGCTGCCGTGGCAGGCCTCAGCACCATCTGTGCTCCCAGCAGGGCGCCCAGCGCGTTCGCCGCCACCCAGGCACATATGGACACACAAAGGTGCTCACTTTCCCTCCCGCCCTCCACCCCCCCCCAGCCGTTTTGCCTCTCGCACATCAACGCTTGCAGGGAGCAGAACTAAATGCGCTCGACACCGACGTGCGGATGATGAGTTTGTTGATCAGATAGCATCTTGATGATGGTGATGATGTAAGCGTGATGACTTCAGAGACAGAATTAGTCAGCAGACGAGCCAGCTGTGGTTTGACATTCACACTGAACCACACGTTTCATTTTCACTACGAGAACACCAATTTATGTTTTTCTGAGCCTAAATAGAAATGACAGACAGTTCGTTAGCTGTTAGAGAAGACTCATGAATAACACAAGGAAGATTAGGAACTTCTTTACCTGTTTCCAAAAATATACAAAACTGTTAAAAAGAGCAACAATTTCCAGCCAGGCGATCCTATTATCGCCTGCATCTGTCTGTTAGCAAAATATCTCTTGAACCACTGGATGGATTTCAGAAGCCATGTTTCCGTCCAATTGTAATTGTAGCAAACTTTTGAAATATCGCAAAATAGGAATGTGAATCAGGCGTGTTTCCATCTACTGGTTTGAAGCAACTCAACCGTGCTACACAGAGTACTTTCATCAGATGTTGACATTAAGCATGGCTGTGATAAACAGGAAGTAGAGGTTATAAACTAGCAGGGACCACACATCTCAGTTCAATGGAGAGAAGTTTTCAGGAAAGTGTTATCAGGCAAGTTGTAATGTTTCTACTAGTATTGGCGATGTGACATGCTGACTGGACCTGTTGTTGCTTTCAGCCATGTTTTCATTTATTATGGGAATATCTGGGAAGACGCCAACAGTGGAAACAGCTGATTAACCGTGAGGTAAATGTTTGCTACGTCAGAAATTTGGCAAATGTGTTTACATCTCTCCTTTAGCACATCAACTCTTTTTCGGAAAATCCAAAAAAGCGAGCGTAAAAACCTTCATGTAAAATGAGTATGTTGCTTTGAATTTACTCAACTCAGTTAAGTGGACCCAGTTGAGATAACATGGTTAAGTAAATCCAACATTTTATTTTTTGAGTGTAATGTCACACTTCAAAATGCGCTAAAAAACTATTGATGGAAACATGGCTAATGAAACTACCAAACCTTTGGAGTAGACCTGCTTCAAGATGGTCACCACAGCTTATCAATCTTAGCAAAAACAAACAAAAACAACTAAACTCAGATAGTTATTAAAACAAAGTAACTGAGAGTCATAACCAACAAAAAACTCCAAGGGCTATTGGAATAAAATCATCATTTAAATATTTGACATTTAGGCAGCGGTTGATATGCTTTAATGAAGGAATCCTAATTTATTTATCATTGAGACAATATGAGTTCACTTCTTTCTAAATCAGTGGTGTCAAACTCATTGTCAATGAGGGCCACATGAGCATTACGGTGGCCCTCAAAGGGCCAGTTGTAGTTAACTTTAACATTTTGTGTTTAATTTTGAGAAAACATGAAATGTCATGTTCCTTGTCTCACTGCTACAGCTGAAAACCGCTAACAAACAATAACTGAGCTCTACGTGGTATTTCCTGCATAGAAACAGCATTTTAACACATCTTCTTTTAAATACTGAAAAGTACTACGTGTACAACTGACTACATGCAAAATAAATACTACAGAAATACTATCAAGAATAAAATTAAGAAAGTTTTACTCACTGTTGAGTTGTGGTAAGTAGCTGTATGTATTCTGGACTCACCCTCTTTCCTACAGAGTGTTTCCATTGGAGTGGCAGACTTGAAAGTGGAAAAGTCACACTTCTCAATTCAACTGGGCAGCAACAAAAGTAACCAGAAAAAAGGCAACAAAATTGAGATTTTCCAATGTTTTAAAAAAAATCATTTAAGATTAAATTTCATCAACAAAAACAAATAAGTGTATTTATGAATTTATTTGTTCGGCACGAGGCATCCTTTTCTGTGGTCTCTGTGGAGTTTATGAAAGAATGAAGGTGGCGCTGAAGTCACCTCTGAGCATGAAAGCGAGGCAGCAGCAGATCTGTCATGTTACGAACATGAGGTTAAAAGATGGTTTTGTGTCTTGACAGCTTTGAAGCTCACTCATTGGTTATAACATGTTAGGGTTTAGTTGCTAAATCAGGGTGCAGGTTCTCCTTCTAAGGTCCACAAAGTCATCAATCCACCTCTCTCCTCCATCTCTCTTCGTCCTCGCTTCGACTCTGTTCCGCTCGGCTTCCCATATCTCTTCCTGATGTCTGCTGACCCTCCTATCTTGGCCTTGGCCCCCCTCTGAAGCTGCACCTGCCTCCTTCAAGGTGTTGCTGAGCTTTCCTCAGTTACCTGTAAACCTTTTCTTTGTTTCTGTCTCTTCTTTCCCCCTATCTCTCCATCTAGGGCCTCCAGCTGGCTGATGAGTTCATTAGGGCCCAGAGCTCAGCCAAGGAGCGTGGCAGAGTTTGGGCCAAACCAGGAGGGCATCATCGAGGGGGGGAGGAGGGCCCCTGGTGGCCATTGGGCACAGGCAATGGTCATTGGAGTGGAGTCAGAAAAGTCCCAGAATGTCCCACATGTCGACGAGTGGGCACTGTTTGCTCTTGGAACACAGAGACAATTATTTTGTACATTAGCAATCTGGTTTAGGGCTCGTTTTCTACCCAAAACTTCAGCTGCAAAGAGAGTGTGAGGTTCGAATGGGTCCACGTAAACAATGGTGTGGAAGCGGGCGGGGGTGGGGGGAACAGATCTCTAATAATGCCCACAGGTTGTGGTGACATCTGGCCCTGCACTTGAGCGTTGGCTCAATTAATTCGGAAAAAAAAAGAAAAAAAAACAACACAAAACAAAACAAAAAAAGGGCCAGGGGCAAAGATCTGGGGGAGTCAACAGAACGCTTTGTGTCCATCGGGGTGTGTGGACGTATCGATTATGGCACTTGATCAACTCAGCTGTGGATTTGAGTTAAATTATTCGAGGGTTGTGGCTTTTTTTAATATTCTGTTTAATGTTTGGTTCATGTTCTCTCCACTCTCACCTATTCCTTCCTCCGTCCTCTGTTTCCTTCCTCTCAGCAGAGGGTCAGCTGGGGTCAGGGCCTCCGTGGCTGGGCTCAGGTGTAGCCTCAGCTGGGCAGGAGAGGGGTGGGTGGGGGAAGGAGAGGAAGAGGAAAGAGGAAGAGGCAAACCAAGAGGGAGTCCATCAGAAAACGGGAAACAAATGTGTTTTTTTTTAAAAGATAAACAAGAAAAGAAAAAAAACAGCTTTGTCCATTACCCCTTTACCCCACACCCCCACACCCCCCTGATGTGTGTCTCCCCCCTTCTCGCCTCCATTGCTCCTTCTCTCCTGGGAGAGGCCTGGCCGGGCCGGGCCTGAACGCCATCTGCCGCATAATGTAACGGGATGGAACTCCAAATCCTTCATTTCCCCTCGCTGCCTGTCATCCGTGCTCGTCCACTCGTCCGGCTGCACCTCAAAAAGGGCGTGAACGTTTGGACGCGTGTGAGATCTCATTTTCACGGATGCTGTGACAGCAGCTCATCCGGCGATGATGCCGAGCGACATCTTCCGTGCGTCGAGAACTAAGTGTGTTTGGTTTTCTCAGAGAGGACACAAAACTTTTGTCTTCCCCGACCCTTCCTCAGACGGAACAAAAGCTAAAAACTGAAACGTTTCTGATACCTAAACTCCAGGGAAATCGAGCGGGGAGTGGCATGCTGCCAGAGATTCACAAATTTGCTTTTTGTTTACAAGTTAACACACAAACATGTGCAGCCACAGAGCGGTGTTTAAGCGCCCCGCCCCTCTCTGCAGCGACGGTAACCTGGAGGTGCAAAGAGTGGTCCCTCCAGGTCCCTGTGGGGCCACTGTGAATTGGAGGGCCATCTGTTTTGTGGTAATAAGCTTTCCCTTCATTCTACCTCTACTCATTCTCTCTGTCTTCCTCTTGGTTTGATTATACTGTTCCTTGTGAAAGGTTTTGATTTTTCCACACAAAGACAGGGTGTACTGTTCTGCCAGGAGATGCTGAACTGCTTCTGGACATAAACACAAACCCGACCAATGATTTTAAAAGAAAACGTGGTGAAATATCACAGTATGAACCCTGAACTATGCTCGGCTGGTGACATAAAGAAAACGTGACACATCCCTCCTCACAAACACCCATCCCCTCAAGCTACAGTCTCAGATATTACTTTGTTTTTTGTAACATTTCTTAGTATCTTCAACAATTTAAAGATGCATCTGTAAATGAACTTTTGTCAATGGTTACAAACAAACATATAACTGACCTGTATCAGTTTGACTAAATCTGTCTCATGAAACATTTCAAGCCTGAGACTTTTTACTCCCATATCAATGTAACTTATTAAGGACCAAGGAGGCAACGAGTCCCTCATAGAAAAATTTGTCTGACCCAGTTCTGGCCCATATAATTCACTAACATTCGGACCAGATACCGAAAAGAAAGACGGCCCTTTGGTGGCCCAGATGTGGTTTGTCAGAGGTTCTCCATGCATGGACTAGCGCTAAATAAACCAAACCACAACTGGGCCAGTTATGGCATTGACAGATTTGGTTTCACATAAACCAAACCACAGCTGGGCCAGTCGTGGCATTGGCAGATTTGGGTCATATAAACCAAACCACAACTGGGCCAGTTTTTGCAATAATAGATTTGGTTTCATATAAACCAAACCACAGCTAAGCCAGTTGTGGCACTGGCAGATTTGGGTCACATAAACCAAACCACAACTGGGCCAGTTGTTGCATTGAATAATTTGGACCACATAATTCAAACCACAACTGGGCCAGTTTTGGAAATGATAGATTTGATTTCATATAAACCAAACCACAGCTGGGCCAGTTGTGGCATCGGCAGATTTGGGTCAGTCGTGGCATTGGCAGATTTAGACCACATAAATCAAACCACAACTGGGCCAGTTGTGGCATTGACAATTTTGGTTTCACATAAACCAAACCACAGCTAGGTCAGATGTGGCATTGGCAGATTTGGGTCACATAAACCAAACCACAACTGGACCAGATGTGGCATTGGCAGATTTGTGTCACATAAACCAAACCGCAACTGGGCCAGTTGTGGCATTGACAGATTTGGTTTCACATAAACCAAACCACAACTGGGCCAGTTGTGGCATTGACAATTTTGGTTTCACATAAACCAAACCACAGCTGGGCCAGATGTGGCATCGGCAGATTTGGATCACATAAACCAAACCACAGCTGGGCCAGATGTGGCATCAGCAGATTTGGGTCACATAAACCAAACCACAACTGGGCCAGTTGTGGCATTGACAGATTTGGTTTTACATAAACCAAACCACAGCTAGGCCAGATGTGGCATCGGCAGATTTGGATCACATAAACCAAACCACAGCTGGGCCAGATGTGGCATCGGCAGATTTGGGTCACATAAACCAAACCACAACTGGGCCAGTTGTGGCATCAACAGATTTAGATTCACATAAACCAAACCACAGCTGGGCCATTTGTGGTATGCCATGTTAAAAACAGGGCCATCATTGTCAGGCCTGGCCCACACCTGTCTGCTGTGTAGATGGTCTCCATGCTGTCCTGGTGTTGGACCAAAAGAATCTCAGGATTCTTCCTAGAAAAGAACCTGGTAACATTACCTGCACAGCCCTACAGTGGACACCAGAAGGTAAGACGGGCAGACCGAAGAACACCTGTAGAGATGACAACTGTAAACCACACCTAGGGTGTCATATAGATGCTGGCCCAGAACAAACAGGAGGGCAGGAGCTTCTTTCCACCTATGAAGGTCTGTTGCTGTCAGGTTTTAGACTCAGCTGATTGAAAACAACATCCATGTGAGAGTTTTTATTTCTAGCTGTCTTGTTGGGGTCATATTTTCTGTGGATCAGGATCAACCACAGAGAGAGTGGATGTATATCTAAAACTCATTGAGTTCATCCTCATTCAGTACAGCTTCCACAGACTTCAGCAAACAAAAAAATAATAATAGCTAGAATTTATTATACAGATATTGAGCAAAATTTTGTAGCGGTAGTAGCAGAAAGTGATCCGACACGTAGCGCTACCAGATGTTTGCATTAAAATCTTCAGTGTGCTATACCCATTGATTTCATGGTAGAACAGAAGTTTCATAAAAATGTGGATTTGCCTGAACAGATTTTCCTCTGCAGCACTGATACACAAAACAGGCTCCGACAACAGGCTCCTCAGCTGGAGACCCCCCACCCCCCACCCCTTCGCTAAAGACAGTCTGACTGTTTAAGTTTTGATTCAGAGAAACCTTTCTGATTGCTCAATCGATAGGTGTAGTTACCATGGTGACCATGTGTTGTGACGCTGAGACGCTTGGATTGAAAAAACGGACTTGACCGACATTAACAACAAAAGCGACATAATGCACAACTGTGCGTTGACGAAACAGAGAGCATCTTTGAACTCCCCCTTCTTGTACGGGACAAAACACGTGTCTGCAGCTCAAACCTAACATATTACACACTTACACACACGTTTCATTATTGAACGTCCGCGACAGCTTCCATGCATCATTTGATACTGTTCATTGTCCGGTTCCTGCCTTCATATGACATGTTTCAATACAGCTGTTGAGTTGTTTCATGATTATGAGCACTCTGGGCGTCGGGATGATGTCTGCATCTCATTGAGCCTGAATGAAGTGGATCAATAAACCAGTGGGGTCTGAATTGGAGGGGGTGGTTGTGTGGTTTGTGTGAACCATAGCCTTGGGAGACCAACTCAAACAAATATTCTTCGTCTTCAGATGACTGCTTTGAACAACATGTAGATGTAGCAGAAAAAAAATCTAATCGTATATCAACCTTCAGAAGGTTTTGTTGCAAATTTCACAAGGCTATATGTCTTTGGCGGCACAGCGGGCAGGCCGTCGGGCAGACTGCCAGGAGTCGGGCTCTCTCGCTTGCTCTCATTTAAGAGCAGATTTACAAGCGACAGGAGCTTCTGCGCTTTTTTTTTTCCTTCTCTCCTTCCGGATGTCTAGTTGGGATGGAACTGCCACGTGAATACATCTGTTGTGTCATCCGAAGTGCAGCAAACAAGCTGTCAGGCTGTCTGTGTCACGCACATGAAAAATCCCAGCTCTAACTGCTCAGGTGCTTCATTGGTTCATTCTGAGTTTAAAAAAAAGGAAAAAGATAGGATTTTTTTTATTAACACAGTCCAGCATGACGCGATGTTACCTCACAATTACACTAATTTAACGCCCCATTCCCCTCTATTAATCCCAACTTCTGTCCACGTTTCTACTCTAGCTTTAATTGAAGGGGCTGCCACATGCTACACTGCAAACAAAGGGAGGTTAGATTTATTCTTCGTTTGGGGCAGTGTGGGTGGCTGAAGAGGGAAGGGGAGGTTTATGCACGGGCATAACCCGGCCCCTAAAGGAAGGCCCCCGCTGCCAGCTGCCAGCCATAATTAAGCAGCCGTGCCGTGTCTATCACTGATTATGTTTGACCTGGCTAATAAGGCGAGCGTGTGCCACCTACATGTGGCAGGAGAGCGTCATGGCGCCTATTGTCCTCTTTGAGACGAGGTTATTAGTTTGATGTATCACCAATGCCAAAAACGGATGTGTTGCCCAAACATCAGATGCTTGGATCAGGCAGCTCTGAGTATTTGTGTTTGATGGGATGTGTGTGTGTGGGGGCAGAAAACACGTCTGTTGTCAACAAAATGTCAACTTTAGGGCAAAAGTCTGACTTTGAATGACAAGTGATGACTATCATTACATCATTAGCATAAAAACAATCAACGAAGCAGCTTCACCTCCTGACATTTTTGCATTTTGAAGACATTTTTCACCATTTGTTTTTATGAACCTAACCTTATACAACAACTGGCCTACAAGAGGCGGTGCTACCATTTCAACTTCAACTTCCGCGTTACATTCCTGTATCTAGTTGTATAAATGTTAAATCAGCATTTACAAAAAACTTTTCATTTTATTTTGATTAAATTTTTTTGCAATCTAAACATTTATTCATTCTTTGTGCCATATTTGTGCTAGCCACCATAAATCAAATCATTCTGGTCATCCGAGAGATTGTACTTTGTTCCGTTTTATTTTATACATTTAAAATATTTAACTTTATTGTTATATATTTCCCAAATAAATAAATTAAGATCTCAGTTTGCAATCACTTGTTGCTTGAAATCTTCTTATTTTTTCATTCTTCTACTTTTGACTGTCAGTTACTGTTTTAACTACTTTTAGCTAGCAAATGGTAGCTTTAGCTTTTTGCTAACTTTTCCCAACTTTTAGCTTTTAGTCACTCTTTTGTTACTTTTAGCTACTGTTGAGATCTTGTGTTTTCTTCCTCTGTGGCTCACCTTTGATCTCTCCCGAGTTCGTTTATCTGCCTACAGCTAGA
>JARVJO010000186.1:6763421-6777934 GCA_031762555.1 Cynodonichthys magdalenae | reverse complement strand
AATGATTACTAATAAAAGACTACAAATATGGCTGCCTTTCTGGCAGCTCGAGACACAGGAAGCTATTTTATTCCACACCTGCTAACATATAAGAAAGTCCTTTGTAAACAGGGTTCATGCAGGTTTCAGTACGTTAAAATAAGACCTTTATTTTAAGTAAAAATAAGACCTTTTAAAGACCTTTTAAGACCATTAGGAATATTTAAGACCAAACCGACACATAAGCAGAACTATTCAAATGGTCCCAGAAATTTTACCATTGAAATTTTTTATGGCTATCAATTTAGCTATTAAAGAATATTTAAATTTAAAACAAGAACACTAAATTATTTTAATGAAACAATCATATCTATGAAACCTTTATATCGACTGCTGTGTATCGCTTCCAACCGAGAGCAAAAATCACTGATATCAAGCCAAGTCACATTGAAAACAGACTTTCTTAATTTAAAATGACAAGCAGTGGATGAAACTGAACTTCTTTGTTTTTTTGGGCGGGTGAACAAGTTGCTGTATGCAGACTTTTATAGGCCTAAAATTTGGACTTTTTTAGACTTTTTAAGACCCTGCATGAACCCTGGTAAAACTAGAACTGTATATAATTCATCTTTAATAGAATAGAATAAAACAGTCCCAGGATTACATGTTTAGTACTGTAGCTAGACTAATGAAAAGTCCTATTTCTGCTGAACCATGTATCCCCAGAACTCTAAGTAGTTATGACTTTATAAGATTCTTTATATATATAATCATTTTAATTAGAGATAATATTCATGCCAAACTTCCTGCTATTGTCTCTGATTCTCTGTCAGATGAGGCAGCTTTACTGTCACTAGAATCTTATTTATGTTTGGACAATTTTTGTTCTGATGAGCTCTGAATGATCTAAAACAATAGCTTAATCCAAACCATCAGCATGTCTGCTAGATCTCATCTGTTGACAGAACACTCAGGCCAGACTGACCCAGCAGACACTCTCAGGGCCATCTCTGAACAGAACTCCCTCCTCCAGTCTCATGACGCCGCTTTAAGGGCTCTTGGAGATCAACAGGATTTGATTCATCGATTGGACCATTTAACCCATCTATTGCAGATCCTCCAGCCAGCTCCATCTCCGCCTCCAGCTTCGCATCCTGCTCAGACAACAGCTCCCCCTGCTCCTCCTCCCAATCAGCTCTTCTCACGTGATGCCCATCCACCCTCTCCGGAGAAATATGTAGGTGATGTTGGTCGGTGTGGGGGTTTCCTGCTACAGTGCTCTCTGGTATTCAATTACTCCCCTCACTGTTTTCCCCATGAGAATTCAAAAATTACTTACATCATCTCACTTCTCACTGGTAAAGCTCTGGAGTGGGCGGAAGCTCGTATCACTGATATATCTAATTTTGGATGTACAGTTGAAGAATTTATGGTGGAGTTTAAACAAACATTCAATCAGGAGTCTGATCACTCTAATCATTCTAGAAATCTTTGGACACTTAAACAAGGAAATAAATCAGTTGCTGATTTTGCTATAGATTTTAGAATCAGTGCTGCAGCTTCAGATTGGAACACCTCTGCTCTGAAAAGTGCCTTTTTTCACACCCTTAATGACTCAGTGAAAGATGAAATGGCAACTCTAGATGAACCAAGGTCTTTTAATGAACTATCTTTAGCCACCTGTTTAGATAATCATTTGCGAGATCGCAACAGAGAAAGATCTAAGAGACAAACTGTTCACAAGGCTAACTTATCTCCCCCTGTTACCAATCCATCCTCATCACCTCCTAGACTCACAGAACCAGAGCCCATGCAGATTGTCAGAACCTGTCTCTCCCTCGAGGAGTGTCAGAGGTGGATGGAAATGAAGCAGTGCCTCTACTGTGGCTCAACAGGACATTTCGTTGCCCTCTGCCCAATTTGGCCAAAAGCCCAGGTCCGTCAGTAGAGTCGGGGAGACTGGAGACCATTTAAAGAAAGAGAAAAGTCCCCGCCTACTCCTTCCTGCTACTCTGCTTTCTAACAATGACTTTCTCAGTCTTTCAGCTCTCATTGACTCCGGTTGTGAAAGCAACTTAATCGACTCAGCCATAATTCAACAGTCCAAGATCGAGACCATCCAGCTGTCAACTCCTCTACGTGTCACTGCCCTCGTTGGTAAGCCACTTCCTCAAATTACCCACATGACCAAACCCCTCTGCCTGATCATCTCTGGCAACCACAGTGAAGATGTTTATTTTTTTTGTTTTCCCCACATCAAACTCCTCTGTGGTTCTAGGTTTTGACTGGTTGCAGCAACACAATCCCCACATCAACTGGACTGACTTACATATTGAGTCCTGGTATTCCACCTGTCACACCATTTGCCTTCAATCCGCTCTTCTACCCAGCTCTCCTCCAGTGACTATAAATGAGGCTGAACTCCCCGATCTGTGCTCAGTCCCTCCTGAATATCATGATCTTGCTCCAGTATTTAGCAAGAGCAAAGCACTTTCATTACCTCCCCATTGTCCCTATGACTGTGCTATTGATCTCCTCCCTGGTGCCCCGTCACCTTCCAGTCGATTATACAACATCTCACGACCAGAGAGTGAAGCTATGAAGACTTTTATAAAAGACTCTCTAGCTGCTGGTGTAATTCGTCAGTCCTCATCCCCACTGGCAGCAGAGTTTTTCTTTGTTGAGTAGAAGGACAGCTCTCTCCGTCCCTGCATTGATTACAGAGGTCTGAACCAAATTACTGTAAAAAATAAATATCCCCTGCCTCTAATCTCCTCAGCACTAGAACCAGTTCATGGTGCCACAATCTTCTCCAAACTCGATCTGCGTAATGCTTACTACGTTCTCCGCATTCGCCAGGGATCCCTGTGCATTTTTCTTTCGCAGACTCACCCCGGCAGAGAGAAATTACAATGTTGGGGACAGAGAGCTACTCGCCATCAAACTTGCCTTGGAGGAGTGGAGGCATTGGTTGGAGGGTGCAGAACATCCTGTGCTGGTCTGGACCGATCACAAAAACCTCTCTTACCTCCAAGCTGCAAAGTGACTGAATCCCCGCCAGTCTCGTTGGTCGTTGTTCTTTTCCCATTTTAATCTCTCAATTTCTTACAGAACCTTTTCTAAGAACCAAAAACCTGATGCTCTCTCCAGATTACACTCATCTCATGAATTCGAGAAGGAACCAGCTCCTATTCTTCAACCCAGTTGCTCCATTGCCACTGTAACATGGGAGATAGAGGACATCCTTCAACAAGCTCTACAAACAGAACCAGATTCCGGAACCGGTCCAGCAAACAGACTGTATGTGCCATCTGCAGTCAGAGCACGTCTCATCCATTGGATTCATTCTGCTAAGTTTTCTGCACACCCTGGAATTAGTCGAAACATTGCTTTAATCAACCGTCGCTTCTGGTGGCCATCTATTCATAAAGATGTGAGAGAATATGTCCTATCCTGCTCCATTTGTGCCCGCAACAAATCCTCTCATCAACCACCATCTAGTCTGCTCCAGCCCTTAGCCATTTCTAAGAGACCATGGTCCTACATCTCCATCAATTTTGTCACTGGACTCCCTTTATCCAAAGGTATGACAACTATATTCACTATCATTGACCGTTTCTCTAAAGCATGTCATCTCATCCCTCTCAGAAAGCTGCCTACCGCTTTCCAGACTGCACAACTCCTTGTCAAGCATGTCTTCCGCCTCCATTGAGTTCCACAAGAAATCCTGTCTGATCGGGGTCCTCAGTTCATTAGAAGCAGTTTTGTTCTGCCATTAGAGTGAAGGTCACCCTCACATTCGGCTACCACCCCCAATCCAACGGTCAAGCTAAACCTATGAATTCAGGAGCTCAAAGCCACACCAAGATGCCTCACTTCTACCAACCCACCTGACTGGAGCCAGTATTTACCTTGGGTGGAGTATGCTCATAACTCACACGCTTCAGCTGCTACTGGTTTGTCTCCTTTTGAAATATCTCTTGGCTATCAACCTCCCCTTCTCTCAGCAGACGAGAAGGAAATATCAGTCACCTCTGTCCGTCACTACATCCGCCGTTGCAGAAACATCTGGACCAATACCATCGTTGCCCTCAACCGCACATCTGAACAAAACCGCCGCCTCGCTGACAGGTAAGAGAACCCCAGCTCCACAATATGTTCCTGGTCAAAAGGTATGGCTGTCCTCACATGATGTTCCTCTAAAATCAATATCCAGGAAGTTGGCTCCCAGATTCAATGGTCCGTATGAAAACGAAAGAATCATTAGTCCTACTGCAGTCCGTCTTCACCGTCCACCCTCTCTATGCATTCATCCCACATTTCACGTTTCTCAAATTAAGCCCATTCGAACCAGCACTTTGTGCCCTCCTCTCGAGCCCCCTCCTCCCACCCGAGTCATTGAGGGTCACCCAGCTTTTGATGTCCGCCGAATCGTGGACTCCCGTCGACGAGGTCGTGGCTGGCAGTATCTTGTTGATTGGGAGGGCTACGGTCCGGAGGAGTGGTCTTGGGTTGATGTTGGTGATGTTGGAGGTCCTGGTTTTGGAGGGTTTTGTTGTTCTCTCAGTTCTGTTGATGCAGTCTGGAGCTGCTGTCACTGGAGGGAGGAGCAGCTGATTGCCACACGCAACTGCAGATCATTCCTACAATCAGCCAGGGTATAAGAGGAGTTGGCTGTCAGTCTACCAGTGCCTGAGTGTTTGCCTATAATGGTATCTCAAGACCCAGAATTTTGATCTCTGAAATTCTTTCATGACAAGTGTTTTCCCCTGTGAAAGTTAAATATTAACCCTGCGATCTCCTTTCTAAAGGCTTCCTCTATGACCATCTGGATCCTGTACCAGTGTTTTCTCTGAGACTCCTTGAACACTGAGGACCATCTGCTTCTCCTAAAGCAGTTTCCAAGACTGACAGCCTCAAGGTACTCAACCCCCGATCCGCACCATTACCTGTCCGCCCTCCATCGCTCCAACTATCTGACTGCACTTAACTGGCAGAACCCACCATTCTACCATTCCCCCGCGGGCAGACGATCCTTCACAGCAAAAGTAAAAGAAAGTTTGATTCATCATCATTTCACCATACTTCTGGTTTACCCATCATACTTTCCTCTGCCTCCAGTGATCCTGCTCCCTTCGGGCTACAGCCCTCCGGAAGAAGTTACTAAATCATATTTATTTGTTTTTTGTGAATAAATTTTTGAACCTTTCTGCTGTCTCCTGAGAGTGTTCTGCATGTGGGCTAAACAACTTTCTAAAAACATGACATCATCCCAACCAGACTGTTCAAAGAAGCATTCCACTAATTAATATCCATATTTTAGATCTGCGTAATTTGTCTCTGATGAATGGTTATGTGCCACAGAGCTTTAAGGTTGCTGTAATTAAACCTTTATTTAAGAAATCTGATCTTGATTCCGGAGTGCAGGCCAACTATAGACCTATATCTAATCTCACATTCATCTCAAACATTCTTGAAAAAATAGTTGCAAATCAACTACCTGAACACCTGGACAGAAAAAATCTATTTGATGCAGTTCAAATCTATACATGCAGTTAAAAATCCTGTTAATCACTCATTCAATCAAAGCAGGGAAACATCTAAAACATGTAGGATAATGGCTCAATTGGACCAGGATTGGACACTGCTGACTTGGGCCCTGTTTACACAAGACTGGTGTCATTAATTTACTCCCAGAATTAATCTAAAAAATGATATAACTTATACATTGTGTTATAAGGTGAGTGTTTATAGCATACTATATGTATATATAGGTTTATTACAGTTTGAATGAATTTGCTTATTTGCATGTAATTGTGATGTAACCTACAGGAGAGATGTTTATGAAACGTTTTGAAAGGACAAAAAGATTAAAAAAACATTAAATAGAACTACAAATGAACTTCATGAAATAATCTCATGACTAATGCTTTGCCTAGACTAGGGGGTGTCTATTCTGGGTCCTTGAGGGCCACTATATCCTGCATGTTTTATTTGTTTCTCTGCTCCAACAGACTATAGTGTGGAGCTGCTCTTCATTCAACCCTCCTCCTTGATCCGGGCTTGGGACCGGCAAAGTGATGCTAAAAGAGACACTCAGGTGGAGTTAATATTTATTTTAGTTTAGTTAATTTTCATTTGGTTTGGTTTTAAAAAGTCGCCACCAAAGGAATAGGTCACACTCTAATATTTTGTTGGATCGCTTTTAGCTTTCATTACGGCACACACATTAGCTGTGGCATTGTTTGGATAAGCTTCCTATACCTGACCAACTGCATCAACCCCATATCATAGCACTGCCCCCACAGGCTGGTACAGTAAGTAGTAAGTAGTTGAGTAGGCTTCACTCTCATTAAATGAACTGTTGTTGTTAAGCATAGTTTGCAGTAATGTTTTAACAAATGTTTGTGAAAAAGTTAAATAGTTTCAGTTATGATGAGGGCGGAGGAAGCGAGGTGTCAGGTGGAGCAGGGATCTTTCTTTTAAAGCACTTGAACCAAGTGGTTTTTTTAGGTGTCATGTTCTCGATCTGGTGTGTTAGAGTCGATATTCTCTCCAACATGTGCTCTGCAAACTCTTTATGTTGTTCATCTTTTGTTCGTAGTTCATGCAGCAAGTTAGTTATAGTTTCAGACAACATAATTGTAAGTTAAAAACAAAGAGCTCCTAATCATTTAAAATTGCTGAGTAAACTTTGAAATACTAGCAGGTCTTAATCACAGGCTTTTATTATTAGCCTGCTCTAAATACAATCATGATGAAGATTGTCATTTAGACAAAAGATTATTTTGTCGTCAAATCATTACTGGTCTCTGGAAAACTTAGCTTATTAAGATTTTTAAATCTTGACTAGCCTTGATAACATTCACAAGAAGCTAGCTGTGACACAACTATGCAACACAATTAACCATTTTTATAAAATAAAAGCTGCATTCTCAACATGTCTAACTACTCCAAATCACAGCCACATTAATTACCTTTGTAATAAAGCAACCTGTTTGTAAATCCGTCAAGATTTCAGTGAGTTAACCGTATGTTTGTGTGTGTAAATCACTCACCTCGATACAGTTTCCACAGCTACAGCTAGCATTGCTCCCTGTAATAAGATGGCCGCCGTGTGACGACGCCGAAAACTCCGTCTTGAGAAATCTAGTACTTCTATACTTATCTATGGTTCTTACACTCAACCCCCAACTGCTACCCCAGCGCTCACATAGCTGCCTGCTGCTCAACTTGGGTGTTTATTATGTGTGATGGGTCAAATGCAGAGCACAAACTTCATCCTTGCATGGGAACATGCATTGATGACAATTAAAGCACCTTTACCTTTAGTCTTATGGTAGCTTTAAGGTGAGGCTGTCTGATTTGGAAGCTCAGCTCTGCGCTGTTAAAAAAAGACGTTCTTGTTGATATTTATCTTCGACCAGGCCCTTATTCTCAGAATTTTTGTCTGATTTATTATTAAATCCTGATAAAATTACATTAACAAGGGATTTTAATATTCATGTAAATGTTGAAAATGACAGCTTAAACAGGGCTCTCAAGTCTCACGCATTGACCGTGAAACACTCGTATTTCAGGACGTGCACACGCCACACTTTGCATTTCTCACACTAAAACACACACACACACAAGCACGAACGCAGACAAACGATTTTTGAAAACAAATGTGCAGCTTAGTGTTTTTCTCTCTGGTTGGACAGACCCATTCGGATGAACCGCTCATTTTGTCTAATAAGATCCATCTCCTGCACTGGGATTCCTGCACACGTGCACGTTGCACTCAGAGCAGATCCCTCCTGTCAATCACCCATCTGCGCTGTGGGTTATAAAAACTGCAGCAGAATGAGACAAGACAACCCGTGACAGCCCCAGCTCAGACCGATCCTTTCCACCTGTTGTGCACAAATGCTATTTTTATCATAGTTTAAAAAACTGTTCTCATGAAGACAAGCTGCGCATGCAGCACATCACCTGCAAACAGGGGCTCCTCAAAACGTTATAATAAATTGTTAATTTGTTTTTTATGAAAAAAATGCATACAAAAAATAATGCACTAGTAAAACAAACATACTAAACCAAACAAAAATACTATTCCCATGGAATTGAGGGATTAAAATGACAAATAATTTTTTAAACAGCTTGAGTTTTATGAAGGGGTCCCTGGAAATGTTTCACCTTTTTAAGGGGTCCCCAGACCCAAATTGTTTGAGAACCCCTTCCACTTGACTTATAGAATACTCACACCAAGTGTTTACGTCTGTAGGTAAAAGTCAGTTTAACAACCTGTTAAAATACACCCAAATGCAAGAAAATTGCATCTATTTCATTAAAAATTTTATGGTGGAGGACCCCCAGACCCCCCACCGGTGATTTTATACAGCCCTGATCACAATTGTTGACAGAAATCTTAATATGCAAATTGGACAATGATGTCATTTAGACCCTTTTACGACGGCCAAAAGCGACTTTTCTTACTGAGAAGTTGGCAACTGTGTTCAGCGATTTGAAATCTCACTCTAAGCTCAAGTCAAAACTTGAGAGCCCTGGTATATTTTAGCTCTGGAGCTAACACCGTATGTAGAGCTAACACTGTAAAAGTAACTCTGGAGCTGATACTGTATTAGCTCTGGAGCTAACACCATATAAAGTGGCTCTGGAGCTAATGCCAGATTTATATTAGCACTTGAATTAAAGCAAAGACTACAGGGCTAAAACTGAGGTGCACCTTCCACAAACCTGCTCCCAATGTGATTGTGTATTGCTCTGTAAACCAGGTGGAATGGCTCCAGCACCTTCATCTGTTCAGTTTTCATCTTTTTCAGTTTCATGTTTACTTGTTTCTGCTTTCTCCTTCTGTAAACATGCTCCAGTAAAAATTAAAAGATCAAATGTAAAAAAAAATTAACATTCAAACTGAATGGAGCTAACACTGAAGCCACTGAGAAGGGGTACTCTGCAGACTCAAAATAAAAGTCTCTCAAGAATAAACACTGATTGGCTAGTTGTATTTGCTCTGTTTTTTGAAAATGTTGGTTCTTCTGTTTCTTTTTTCTTTCCCTTTTCTTTCACTCTATTTTCACATTAATTTTATCAACCAAAACTGATTTAGATTTTTTTGAATGAAATTGCAATGTATCATTAAAAACAAACATTTAGTTCTCCCTATCACTACCGACTGATGTTGCTCTCATTTTGAAATGGAACCAGGATTTCTTTGTTAAGAGAAGCAGAAATAATAAACTAAGACGTCGGATCCGACGTTGGTGGCGTCTTTATATAAACTTATAATAACAGTCGGCTGATAATCTGCTGGACATCATTATTTCTTCTGATTACCTCAGTAGCAACAAGTTCATGAAATTAAACAAATACATTAAAGTCCGATGCTAAAAAAAAAAAAAATACATTAGTTATAAAGAAATGTCTAAGTAACAATCATCCAATCAGGTGTGTCCCTTGAGAAATGCACTCTTTTTGCTTGTCCACTCAGGTGTGTTGAGAAATGCCTTCCTTTGGAAACACTTACTTTGTCTGCAGACATAGGCTGTGCCCAAATTTAGAGACTGTGTCCTCCAAAGGACCCGGCCTACCCAATCTAGGTGTACTGGATCCTTGGTAGACCTCGAAGACTGGAAAAAATTGGTTGTGAATTTGGAAGGTCGAGCCTCCCGTAATTACCACTTCGTACGTCCTGTCACCTAGCAACTACGCTAAACAGAAGCAAAATTAGATTGTAAGTAGAAAAATATTTTTTATATTATTATTAATTATTAATATCATAAAACAACAAAATTAACTTAAAGGTAATATTTGAATAACTAATGGACCTGCTGTAGGTGCATGTTTATTTCGCTAAACCAGCTATTTTTTTTCCTGACAAAAATAATATTTAAAAACATGTCTATACACATTATAAAAAGTATTAACAACACAACTGCTTGAAACTTTTAATTTTTATACCGCCAGATTTTTATTTTAAACGTATTAGTTTCTGTTGCTTCATCCCCCATCATTAGCAGAAAAAAATCCCCGGTCATCCCACAATGCATTATAGGATATGGTGGGCCGGAAAAGATCCATCGGACCAGTCCTTCAAATTGGGGCAAAAGAATGACGCAATTGTCGGCCGCATCGGAGGAGTCTTCGGATTTGGTCATCCTCCATTGCGTTGCTGTGACAAAAGCGGCCTACAAATTCGGCCGTTGGAGTACCCGGCCTCTGAATTTGGACACAGCCATATCTACTTGGAGCCACCAGTCTACATCATTTACCCAGAATCCTTTGTAGTGTAAACAAAAGGGCGACGTCTGTGTGGCATTAGTTTGTTGTTTATTTTTAACTGAACATCTTAAAATACTTTGTTTTTATAACTAAAGTAAATGTTTATCAAATAAAGTCTATTGTTACAACTAGTCAGAAATCCCTTTAAGCATCTTGAAGTGGGTCATTTGAGCTTTTTAGCTTCTCCATTAGCCTTGTTGCTAACCTTTTGAAAAGATAAATACTATTTATACTTCATAAAAGGCAATGATTAGCATTTTCTCTGAGCGTTAGATCAATATCATTCACATGTTTGTGTGTTAATTACAAAAATTAAACAGATTGTTTAGCTTAGCATAAATGCTAACAGCAAACATCAAGCCTTGCCATCCTTGCCATCATATAGCAGTCTGGAAAGAACAGGAAAAACACTTGTTTCAACTAGCCTCAAAACAGCAATTACATATCCTAATTAGGACAAAATAATGTAGCTCATTTATTAGCAATTGTTTAATTTCTTTGATTTGTTTGGAAATACGATGGTAAATGTCTTTAAACATAAGCTACTTGTAGCTTAAAGTAAACATGATGTAGTTGTTTCTTAGAAACTAGTGCTAACTCACAGGGACTTTAGGGATCTAGCGTTACAGAATAAAAATATGTTACAATGTCAGAAAGTTGCAATTATTAACAACTGCGGTACACCACAACCTGGAGGATCCAGTGTT
The DNA here is from genome assembly GCA_031762555.1 of Cynodonichthys magdalenae. NCBI lineage: Eukaryota > Metazoa > Chordata > Actinopteri > Cyprinodontiformes > Rivulidae > Cynodonichthys > Cynodonichthys magdalenae. The sequence goes on along the minus strand of JARVJO010000186.1, from coordinate 6,766,964 downwards.
ATGCTATCCACTTACAGCTAGTCTCAATCATTTAAGTTTCAATATGTAAACGTGTTCTTCTGTTAAAAATAATAAGTCAGCTGTGACCATTTTTGCAGTCCTCTAAGTGAACGACTCTCTAAAAACCAGCATTTATACTTTGGTGTTTCTAACTATGGTAACTGGAGCCAAAGTTGATAAAAGTCTTTAACCAGTAGGAAATTAATGGACCAGGGTGGCACTGGCAATCCTAGTTAAAAATTTGGTTGCTCCGTCTTTCCAAACTGTTGGTGAAAGATTTAGCTACTGAGCTTTAAAGGGGCTTGGGTTAGCTGTTTCATTGTTTCCTGTGTCCATGCTAAGATCAGGGTCTTGAATCTTCACCTCTGTAGTTATCACACAAATGTAAGTTGGTCTTCTAATCCAACTCTCAAACCATTATTTTCATGATGTCTTGTTCATCTTGTAGCAAAAGACCAGTCTTGCAATGCAGAACATGCTGGGGTGTAATTTTATGCTACTGTTCATATTGCATCTCTTAAAGAGAAACATTATCATGTCAGTGTTTTGAGTTTTTGCTTTTTAGCTACACTGCCAGATCATCAGGACGAGCTCGAGCACCACCACTCTTCATTCCACGACTTGATTTCCTAAAGTCCGTTCCTGCATCTGTGGGAGGCTGATGCATCTCCGCCCTGGTTACCACTGTGAAGTCATCTTGTGGCACCATGCAAGTTGCTGAGGCGACCGCGATTTCTTCTTCCAATTCTTTCTGCTCTGGTGCAAGAGAGGAAAGAGGAGTATTAAGAGGAAGCGTGGGAAACGTAGAGAGTTGCTTTTCCTTTGAAGGTGCTGTTTCGTTCTCAGGAGAGGAGGAGTCGGAGGCAAGAGGCGGGGTATATGAGGAAGAGCGTTTTCCATCCAGCTCCAAAGCCGTGTTGTACCAGTTTTGCTCTATCTCTGCCAGGTGTCCATGGCTTCCCAAACTTTCACTGTTGTCATAAAATGAAGTTTCCAACAGGAAGTCTTCTCGATGGAACGCAGCACCATCTGATGTAGATCCTGCAGGCGTAGGTGCGGTGGCCATGTCCTTGTTTAAGGAGATCACTGTGTGAGAGGTCCCAGGTTGACTGTAAGCTCTTGCCTCAGTTTCTCCATCTTCCACCACACTCACGTTAGCATAGGCTGGCAAAGATTCGAGCACCGACGGAGACGTCTGTTCCGGAATGAATTCTGTCTCTCTAGATTTATCACCCAGCAGCGACTGACTGTCATGAACAAATTCCTTGGTGACCCCCTGCTTGACTTTCTTCCATCCCAGGTGGTAGATCTCCAGTAGATTGAGGACCAAGGAGATGCATGCTACCACAAGCATGAAGATGATGAAGATTGTCTTTTCAGTTGGCCTGGTACAACAAACATAAAAATAACAAACTTTATTTTGCATAATTTTCAGAATGAGGAGTCACTGTTTGGTTAAATACAATTTTCCTTTTGTTTCTATCTATACCTCATAGCCCTTACTTTAAAGTAAAAATCTCCACTACATAATGTGACACCCTTCAAGAAGCTGATATGCCAATATAAAAGAATTGTCCACAAATTATACCATCAATATACAGTCTTACCATCTGTCTAGAAAGACTTGTGACAATATCTTAATGCATTAAATTTAGGACATCAAGAATATGTTCTTATGTTGCTATTCTTGGATTCATTGGTGGGGTATATCTTATAAATGTATTACAGCTCAACCCTAACATATAGGCTTTGCAACTATTTTTTTTCAAACCTTGTTAAACAAGATCAACAGTATTCTAAAATGTGAAATGATAGAGGCAGTGGAGGAGTTTAAGTATCTCTGCGTTTTGTTCACAAGTGAGAGAATAATGGAATATGAGATCTACAGATGGTTCAGTGCAGCATATTCAATATTGTAGACTTTGCGCTGGTCCGTTATAGTTCAGAGGGAGCTAAACTGTGAGGAGAAGTTTTCTATTTACTGGTTGGTCTACGTTCCTACTCTCACGTCTGCTTAGGAACTCTGTGTAGTGACCGAAAAAATGAGACTGCCAGTACATTTGGTCGAAATGAGTTTTCTCTGCAGGGTAGCTGGACCCTCCGTTAGAGAAAGGGTGAGTTCAGTTTCAGTTAGTCCTCTTGTAAGAATGCCTCCTGCCCCCTAGGGAGGTGTTCTGGACATGCCCAAGAAGAAAGAGACCCTGTAGAAAATCCAGGATACTCTGGAGAGACTATCTCTCTTGACTAGAAAGACATAAGATGAATCATCATGTTTCAAGCCATCCAACCTATAGTTTCTCAGCTGGTCTAGGAACACATTGGAGTCCTCCCAGAAGAACTGGAAGAGGTGGTTGTGAAAAAAAGTGGTCTGGACCTCCCTGATCAAGCTGCTGCACCCAAAACCTGGCTCCGGAACAAGAGGAAGTCAAGGGTACACCATGTAGACAATACAATGATTGTTTTGACGATAAACTTTCAAAGAAATATAACACTTCTTTCTCTGTTTTGAAAACTTAAGGCTGTGTCTACCATCAGTTAACCACTACTACATGGTGGGCGAAAGTGTAAACTGGGATTTATTCACATACTTAAATAATGTAAAAGCTTGAGACCAACATGAATTGGCAGCTGAAGAAAGTTTCATCTTGTGTTAGCATCCAATGAACCACTCTTTAATGAGCATTAACTTAAAGATCATATTTTATAGTTGTCTCTAACCTGGAGATGAAGCAGTCTACGGTGTTCGGGCAGGGCCAGCGGCGACACTTATACAGTGGCCTCAGGTGGAAGCCATAGAGGAAGTACTGTCCCAATATGAAGCCCACCTCAAACAGCGTCTTGAAGATGATGTTGAAGATATAGGTTCTTAGTAATGCCCCGCGGATCCGGATCTTTCCATGCTCATCGCGAATTGGGGGTTTTTCTTTCTTCCCACCTCTTCCTCCACCATCACCAATCCCATTGTGATACAAGGGGTCATAGTCCTCCAGGTGCTGTGCCGCCTTTCTGAGGTCTTCCTCCCTCTCCCTTCTCTTCTCCTCCATGCGGACAATGTGTAGCACATGGCCCAGGTAGATGAGGGTAGGTGTGGAGACAAAGATGATCTGCAGCACCCAGAAGCGAATGTGAGAGATGGGGAAAGCTTCGTCATAGCAGACGTTCTCACAACCAGGCTGCTGTGTATTACAGGTAAAGTCTGACTGCTCGTCACCCCAAACCTCTTCGGCTGCTGTACCCAGAACCAATATGCGGAAAATAAAAAGGACAGTGAGCCAAACCTGGAAAGAAAAAGAACAAGCAAACAGTGTTTTACAAAAATGAATGTCTGTTGCTTTTAACTTTAGATAAAACTCTTTCATGAATTGAAAGAAGTTTTCAAACAACAGATAAAAAAATTTCTAGTTTCATGAAATTTTGTTTTGTTTTGTTTCTAAATCCTCGACAAAGTTGGCTTTACTACATTATATTGTACACTCAACAAAAATATAAACGCAACACTTTTGTTTTTGCTCCCATTTTTCATGAGATGGACTCAAAGATCTA
>JARVJO010000186.1:6732280-6751932 GCA_031762555.1 Cynodonichthys magdalenae | reverse complement strand
GATGAGGGCTTCATGCTCCAACTTATCTCAGGGGTAACTTGACTCAGAGTTAAGTTACCCAGTTGATATCAGCTGTTTTGAAACCGAAAATCTTGAATATCACAGAGCGGGATGAGCTGATTCAGAGTATCTGCGTTAACCCAGGGTTTGTTAAGCCTGCTTTCTGAAACAGGGCTCAGGTCAGACAGCAGGTGTTTTTTTTTTTACTACAGGCACTGAGGCAAAGTAGTATTTACTAAATATGTTTTGGTATCTGTACAGACATGGCTACTCAGTTTTTTATAAGAATCAGACACATTTGAGTCTACATGGTGATAAAGCTTCAGGCCAGCAGACCTTCACATCAGATTGATATGCATTTGTTTATTTGTGTGCGCATGTCTGTTAGCAAAATATTTCAAGAACCAATTCACAGATTTTAATGAAATTTTCAGGAAACGATCAGTGGATGTACATCTACAGCTGATTAACCTTTGCAGTCAATCTGATTCAAGATGGCCACTACAGCTAGTCATCCTTTGCAAACACGAAAATGGCTGCAAATGAAGCAGCAGATATTATTATATCATAAGATTACTTGTTTATAATGTTATTATATTATAGATAATAAGCTGAATTTTAGTGAAGCAGCAGCTGAGAGTCATCCTCAATGCATATTCAGAGCAATAACAGAAAATACTGTAGATACTGTATCTTAGCTGAAACTGTTGGCATTACTCTTTATATCTGTTAGCAAAATATCTCATGACCCAACGGATAAATTTTATTGAAACTCCCAGAAATGACGCAGAATGCACGTCTACAATTGGTTAAGTTTTGAAGTCAACCTGATTCAAGATGGCCGCCATAGTTGATCTTAGAAGACATCGGAGCGAAAACTTGGCGTGGTAGTAGTTTAGAGTCATCCTCGACACATGCCTCGAGAACGAACTGATCATGTCAGAGATTCCAATTTTGTGTGCAATTCTACATAACAAAATTTCAAAGATGTCATTTTTCAGTATAAGATGTTTTAACTCCTCCTTTAAGGCAATTTTCTAGCTTCACTTTAAAAAACACCTGATGACATCAGAAGGCTGTGTTTGGGCTGCCTTCAGGCCCAGGTCTCTCTTGTAAGAGATCTGTGATGTGTGAGGTTTAGAATAAAATAAAGTATTGTCAAAAGAAAAAAGGGCAAAACAATTTTAAAACAGCTTTAGGGACCAAATAAAGCATATTTAAAGGATGTTGTGTACCTTAGTTTGTGAATCCAGTCGCACAGTAGGGTCCTACACACACACACACAGCAACAGTTGTCAATCTGACTGTATGGCAACCATGAGTAGCATTTATTTGTGACTCATAAAAGCCTCGATGCAAGTGACACTGCAGGGATCTGACTCTCATCTCCAGCTGCAACTCATCTGTGTATTTTTGTGTCTTTGAGAGGAAAAAAAACTCCTCACCAGGTGTCTCTCCTCCTTCTCCAGCCACTCCCTGTCCATCAGCATCTCTCGTCTCTGTCTTTGCAACGTGTCCTCCACGTTTTCTTTCTCCCACATGGACCTGCCACTTGTCTCTGGCCCCTAACACACACACACACACACACACACACTTCACATTTAATGCAACCACTTTCCGATGAGTTATTTCTGTTTGACCAAATTAACTTTAAACTCATGTGGTTTCAGCTCTTGCTCAGTTTCTCAGAAATGGGTTGGCATATTGACACTTTTTCTCTCCGCATCAAACATTTCTATCACACAGTTCCTGTATCTGTATCTGTGGTGTTTTAGCCACAAAAACTCAAACGTTTATTGAAAAAGGAAACACATGTTTTTTGATCAAAAAGGGTATTCTCCCAGCAGATGGTTAGAAAATGCTTATTCTGTTTTTGGTTGGCTATTAATCATGCATGTATGTGCAACCCCTGGTGTATATCTAAGAATGTAAGCATGTGTGTGTGTGTGTGTGTGTTTAGACACCTTTCCGTGGTTGGGTTTGTAGAGCGTGTGGACGTTACCCCTGGAGGGCTGATGAGGGAGGAACAGAGAAGAAAGGTTTATTAAAAGTTTGTAAAAGGAAATAAAACCTACTTTAACTACCGCTGTTGTCTGTGTGCGTTTGTTAGGCCGTCTGTTAGCAAAATACAGGTATTGTTACAGATATTGAGCTAAAACTTGGTGTGGTAGTAGCTGAGAAGGATTCACATCACATACAAGTTGTTACAGATCTTGCATTATCACCTAATTTGGCACATATCATTTACAGGGTTTGATGAGAACAACTATAATTCAATGAGCTTAGCCTAACATTTTGTTATAAAAATCCTTGAGCAACAAGCAGTTTCTCCAAATAATGTTAGACATTTAACTTTTTATTGCGGTTTATATGAATCCTCTATAACTGCCAAGATGTAACTTATAAATTGAAATAGGCATTAGAAATTATGCTAAATGAAACACAAACATTTAATTAAATCATCATTCTCCATCTAGACAATAGTTTATCAAGTTTCCCCTCCTATATTTATATAATCTTGCTCAAAGAAAACAAGTATTTAATAATAAGAACAATCATTTTCCCCCTCATTTCCTTCAGTAACATTTCCAGGGGTGGGTGGTATCATGCCACTCTGGTAAACCCACTCGCAGCTTATATGATGTGAGAGTAGACCTAACATTTATTTTTTGAGAGACTTGAACTAGTGTACAGGTGAGTTGACATGCAAGCTGATTTCATCAAGTGTGGTACCTTTGGTGGGGGCTCTGTGAGACTGGGATCAAAGATGTTTGGAAAGGAGTGGGATCTTCCTCTCCGTATATCATTCTCCTGCTCCAATTCCATCCTGTGGATCTCGCTGTAAAATGTGGACTACACGGTGTCAGTGTTTCTAAAAAACATAGTCTATATGCAGACATGGAGATAAGTACCTGAAGGAGCAGACGAGGTCCCTGAAGGAAGGGCGTCCATGTGGCTCATAGGCCCAGCAGCGAGTAAGCAGGGCATAGATGGTGGGAGGGCAGCACTGCGGTTTGTGGAGACGAACTCCTGACTCCAGCTGGTTGATCACCTCCCCGTTCTCCAGCCAGAAGAACGGCTGCTGAGCCACAGAGAAGATCTCCCAAACACACACACCTGGTCCAACAACACAAACATGGCTGACCCACATTGTCTTTGCTGTTTGGATGATGTCCTTGTCATAGGAAGGACACAAAATGCAGTCATGGTAATAAGTTACTACACATTTACCTGGTTCTCATTGGGTGAGGTAATATCTGCTGGGTGTTACATTTTACCACACCACAGTCTAAGAAATACTTCCCCAAAAATGATGAAGCATTAAATGGAAAACTGAGTCCAGCCATGTTCTGATGCATCTCAGTAAATCAAGTAGAAAAAAATAATTAAGTAGGTCCTCTGGACGGGTTCTTCTTTAATGAAACGTTTCGTCTCTCCTCCAAGAGACTTCTTCACTCTAAGGAGTTTCAGGTGAACTCAACCTTACAAGCACCGCCTCCACACTGGTTCACCCCAAAGATTCAGTCCCCGGGCACAGAATAATGTTGTGTATGCTGTTAAGCGCCAGGAGGACTGTGACCAGTTATACATTGGGGAAACAAAGCAGCCACTGTACAAAAGGATCTGCACATATTGGTATAACATGAAGTGGATTTCTCACCGAACATCCAGACATCACTGGCTGTGGTGAAACGTCTGAAGTTGATGGATTCAGGTGCCATCCATTTGATCGGTAATCGACTAAGTGTGGCTGAACACAGGAAGTCAAAAAAAATGTTTCAAACAAAAAGCTAATACAAATCTTTCTCTTACAGAAAATGGGCAACATGTTAATGTATGATGCAGGTATTTAGGTAAGTCACAAAGTGTGTGTTCTTGTGTGTGTGTACCTTTATAATATTCTTGTTCATCTATGTAGCGAGACAGACCAAAGTCACCGAGCCGAACGCTTTCAGGAGAGGCCACCAGGACATTTCTAACTGCTATGTCTCTGCAGGACAAACAGAAAAAAACACAAAGAACAAGTTGATGCAGATGATCAGTTCCATACAAAACAGAAACATAATTACAGTTATACATCCAAAAAACATTAAATAAAATTTATTTACTCAGTGCCTTTCACAGATATATCCCAAAGAGCTTCCCAACATTAGTGGACATAAAAACAAAAATGCCTATAAACATCTATAGACATGTAACAACAAAATATACAATGCATAGAACACAACAAAATATCAAACCCTACATCTAACTAAATACTGATTTATAGAAGAATGTTTTGGTAGTTTTAAAATAAATGGTGCAACAAAATAAATTTAAAAGGCTAAGGATAATAATAATATTCTGGTCTCTGAGCTGTTGGCGTTGAGTAATTGTGGCCCCATGAACAATTTAGTTGAATAGCCCTGTATTCATCCATTCATCCATCCATTATCTACACCCGCTTCTTCCTTTCAGGGTCACGGGGGTCACTGGTGCCCATATCCAGCAGTCACTGTGCGAGGGGCGGTTACACCCGGGACAGGCTGTAAGTCCATCACAGGGACACATAGAGACTATTTATTGTTTTTTTAACATCCTACAGGCTCTGACATGTTAAATAAAATTTAAACTGAGTTTTTGAAAAAATCCATAAAACATGAAAAAATCGGTGAGATTGCTCTATACCTGCAAAATGACGGAAAATCTGTGTAAATTATGGACAATCCATACAACTTGACACGTATGTCTCTTACTTTTACTTTTGATAGTAATTCTGGATTATATGTTTCACATTTAGTCAAAATTCATTTAAAAATAAACTGAAAGCTATTGAAGGGAAACTGAAACAGGTGTGACATGAGCTTGTTCCTATATGTGGGTTTACAATCTTCCAAGTGAGTTCATAAAAACCTAAAGATGGTCTACCGCCTTCATGTTTAAGCTGTTACAATAGTCCAAATCAGAAGAAATGAAACCCTGAATGGTCATAATAAAATAGGTCCCATAACAAAATCCTGAGGTACACCACAAGGTAACATGAAAATAGTCCAGTTTCTTCTTGTTCAAAGATTTAAAAAAGCTGCTAAAATAGTCCAAACAGGACGTAAGTAGTTATTTTATGTTTTAAAGATCACAGAATCAGAAATGACACAAAATTTCTTAGTCTGAACTGAACAGAATGACCGAAGACATCAATGCACTAATGATTTTGGGAAATCTTATTTTCAGGGGCAATTATCAGTTTCTGTCTTTTCTGAGTTCAGTTGCAATCAGTTGTTACTCAACCATTGTTTAATGTTAGCCAAGCAGTTTGATAAGAACTTTAGTTTATGAAACTCTCTTTTCCTGAACAGTAGAACTGGATATCACCAACATAAAGCTGGCATTACACACTCATGAACTTGCAGAATTACCTGTCCAACAGGCAGAAAATAAAAGATAAATAAAATAGACCCGAAAACAAATACACCACAAGACAACCTGGTCACATCACAGCGAAAGAACTCAGATGAAAGTTATGGCATTTGTTGTATGTCATATTTCTTGTCCGACATGACCTGAGCTTGGACCTGCAGCCTTAGGATTACAAGACCGCGGCTAAGATCACCAATCCATCACACCCTTATATGTTAGCATCTTATGTGTTGTTAATGACGCTCAACTATTACAATGTCAAATTTTAGCTCAATATCCATAAAACTTAGAGTTAGAGTTATTTTTGTGTTGGCTAATGTTGATTAGCTGTGGTGGCCATCTTTAACTGGATTCACACAGTTGTAAAGGTTCATAAAATTCATCCACTGTTTCCTGAGATGTCTTGGTAACAGACAGATAGACACACACACAGACATGGTCTTTGAGTTTCAGTAACAATAAGCTGTGTTACCTGTGCACCATACTGAGTCCTTCTAGGTAAGCTAAGGCTTTGCAGATTTGGAGACAAAACTGTGTCAACTTTGATATCGTCAGGGTGGACTGATGCTCCACAAGGTAGTTCCCCAACTTACAGAAAGACAAAAACATCTACTTTAATAAAAAAATAAAACTTAGGCTGTTTGTCTCATCTTCATATCTATTGATAATGTTTGCTAAATACAGTTTTATAAGTTTATCAATGAATCCAACCAACCTCTCCGTGGTTATAGAGCTCCATGACAATCCAAACAGGATCAACCTCAATGACTCCAATGAGACGTACGATGTTAGGGTGATCCAGATTTTTCATCAGATCTGTAACAAACAGAGAATCTCAATTTATTTGTATCAAATTTCAATTCAATTCAAAAATACTTTATTGATCCCAGAGGGAAATTAGATTTGTTAAATTTGTTGAAAGTTGTTTTTTTTTCTTCTTACTTTAGAGACATGAAGTGTAGAACAGACAGAGAGAACAAAAGTGATACGGTCCCTCGAAAGGCTGGTAGACTGTGACCCCCTTTGGTCAAATCTTGAAAACGTAATGCTTCATCATCAGTGTGTGAATGAATAAGCTGTAAAGCGTCTTTGAGGTTCTAATTGAATTATTGTATGTGGAGGAGTAATTAATTGAAAAGCAAACCACTGTGTTTTGAGGATTCTTGTCTTACCAATGAGTTCACTTTAAAAAACATTCCATGGGAGAAACAACAACAAAACCAATCTTAAAGGACAAATTGTCTGTCGAAGAGGTGATCTGATTATAAAGATACATTTTGCTGCCATCCTCACAGGTTTCGTTTTGAGCTGTTTCTACAAAGCCACATGTCTGACAGCAGGAAGTTTGCTGCCGCAGAACTCTGACTTAAAACAGCTACTGAAGCACATTTAATTTTTTTTTACTTTCCTCAGACCTATTTCCACTTCAAGTTACCGTGACTAAAATTCCCATTTTGAATGCAAAAGTGGTAAATGAAGGTTCCACGTTGTTAGTTCTTTGACTTTTTTAGCATCACATCAACCACCTTCCTACAGAAACACGGTCAGAATGAAGTTTCAGCAGGAAACAATCACTGCAGCAGCCTGCAGAGACTCACCGGCTTCACTGAGAAACTTCTCCTTCACGTCAGCTGAGCAGTCTTTACATGTTTTGATGGCCACACTGATCCTCTCCCCGCTCTGCAAACACACACATCTCTATCATCCACTCTGCATACATGGTGTAAGCATGTGAGTGTTTTGCTTTTAGGACAATAGTTGTGGGGAAAAAAAAGAAGCTAACCCTGTTTCTATTCTGGGGTTTCATCAGTGCATAATTTAACAATCTGGTTTTTACCAGGATCTAAAATGATTCAAATCTAACCTGAAGTGAACACACACAAAGGATGGTGTCAATATTTTATAAACAAAAACAAAAATGGGGAAACTGTGAGTGAAAAGTGCAATGGCTTGTAGCCTCAGTAGTTTTCTATTTTGACAGAATCAGTTTCAGATGGTTGCTGAAGATTTTCTGGCCCAAACTTTTTTTCCCTTGTTGCATTAGTTCACTGAGGTTTGCAAACATTTGTTCTGCTCAGCTCTCTTCAGGTCCCACCACAGCATGACAATCAGGTTGAGGTCTGGGCTTTGACTGGACCACTCTTCTAGATTTGTTGCTGTATTGTCTTGATACATGAGCACGGTCCAAGAAAATGGACAAACTCCTGCTTTTATAGGGTGGATTTTTTTTCTCCTGATGAATAAAAATAAAAGTTCTTTGATGATAGTCTAATAAAATCTCACCAGGCTTTTATAAACTCCCTCATGAACTTCTCCAAAGAATCCCTCACCGAGGATCCGACCCACGACTATGTCATCTCTGGAGATCGCATGTTTATCTAGACAATAAAAGTTCAAATTATAAAACAAAGTTCAAAATAAAAGAGAAACTGCAGTTTAGCAACCTGAAGAACAAAACTTATTTTGGTCATTTTCACTCCATATTTGATTATCAACATAAAACAAGCAGAAAATTTTAATCAATAATTGGGTTTAAAATGTGTTTGTAACATTGCACCGATTAATTGGTTGTTTTCCTACTCACCATCATAAAGTGCAGTGTTTTCAGGAATCTCAGAATAAATATCAGAGCCTGAAAGAATTGTTGATTTGTTTAATATCTTCAATTCATCAACCTACGTGAATACATTATTTTTAAAGCTGGGAACTAATCTAAAAGGTCTGCATTTGAGGTATTTGTTCGGTTTACACTGAACAAAAATATAAATGCAGCACTTTTGTTTTTGCTTCCATTTTTCATGAGTTGAACACAAAGATCTAAGACTTTTTCTATGTACACCATAGACCTTCTTCCATCAAATATTGTTCAGAAGTTTGTGTAGGTCTGTGTTAGGGGGCACTTCTCCTTTGCAGAGATAATCCATCCCACCTCTCAAGTGTGGCATATGAAGATGCTAATTAGACAGCATGATTATTGTACAGGTGTGCCTTAGGCTGGCCACACAGCCATTGAAGAGGATGGCCAACATTCCAGAGGCCACAATTAACAACCTGATCAACTCTATGAGAAGGAGATGTGTTGCACTGCATGAGGCAAATGATGGTCACACTAGATAGTGACTGGTTTTCAGACCTCCCCAATAAAGCAAAACAGCACATTTCAGAGTGGTCTTTTAACGTGGCCAGCCTAAGGTACACCTGTGCAATGAGAGGTGGGATGGATTATCTCTGCAAAGGAGAAGTGCCCACTAACACAGATTTACACAGATTTCTGAACAATATTTGAAGAAAGAAGGTCTATGGTGTACATAGAAAAAGTCTTAGATCTTTGAGTTTAGGTCATAAAAAATAGGAGCACAAACAAAAATGCTGAATTTATATTTTTGTTCAGTGTATAAATAAGTAAACTTACTTAAACTTTTACAAGAACCACTGGAAGCAGCACTGGAAGAAAAAATATACATAAAAATTAATTTGACAAAAGCAGCCAATAATAATCCAACTACTGAAAAAAATTTACTTAATAAAAAGAAGAAGAAAAAAGATGTAAAAATATTAAACTTGCATAATAATAACCACCACCCACAGTTTTTAATTTTGATATATTGCAAAAAAAAAAAAATTTAAAAACATGACACGTCAACATGACTCATCAAACTCACCACTCTGGTAGGTCAGGAAGCTTTTGTCGTGTGTCTCTCCCTGAAAAAAAGTATTTAATTTAATAATTTAATAACCCTGGTAAAACTTTTGTATTTTTTTGATACATTTCTTCTGTTACAGTATACATTTGTTGGTTCTTCTGTCAGTCTGTTCAAAGCTCTGTTCTGTTAAAAATGCTGCATCTTTTAGGAACCCTACCCTTTTATTTTGACAGTTTATCTTTGTTATTTACTTCCTGTTTCTGTTTTACAGCTACTTTCAGTTTATTTCTCTTAATAGAGTAAAAAGTAAACCTAATGTTGCTAAATCATAAAAATATTAATATGAAATGTAACTTAAATTCAAATGAACATTTATGTTTTTTTTTAAATCTGTTGATACATTATTGACTCTGTACCTTTGCTGGGCCTGATTATGAGGGAATTCTTGGTGCATCCTTCTAGTCGACAGTAGCCGTCGATCAGATCTGCCATACTCTCTGCAACAGCCAGAGAGGAAGTCCTGACTGCCAGAGGCTGGAGGGTTGAAAGTATTAAAATTATTAGTTTTTGCAGACTTTCAAAGAAGTTAGGTTTTTGGCACAGTTGGTCTATCGGTCTGTCTGTGCACAAGCTTATTCCAAAGGTTATGGGTGGATTTTCATGAAATTTTCAGGGTAGGTTGGGGTTGTCAAAACAAAAAAAAATCATAAAATTTTGCGCAAACAGAAACTGAAGCTTAAATATCAATCAGTATCCAGGAGACCTTTGTTCCAGCAATCAGAGCTCAACAGCTGCACACTGTCTTTTGCATAACCTAGGATTTTGGTGGTGGTGTTCTCTCTATGAGGGCTTCTAGTTTGTGCTGGTTTAAATCCTGCCTCTTTAAGGCCCAGCCTCCTCTGATTGGTCAACTAATTACCATACCATTTTATATTTACTAAAGTGCATGTGTGAGATTGGTCACCACATCCTCAAATAGGATCTAAGCATCCGATGTTCTATTGACTTTTACATACAAAACTATTTAAGATAAAATTAGTTTTTTGATATTGTTGTGATAGTGAAATGTCCTCAACATATACTGTTGTGGGTTGTTGGAATGACTGCAGAGCACAGCTGAAACATAAGTAGACATGAATGTTTAGACTAAGTGTATGTTTTCAACAAACCAGAAGTAGGCATGAAACTATTTAAACCACAACACAACGCAAATGACTAACTTTGAAATTGCGCATTAATAAATGTAAAAAGTCAATGGGCAAAATTTGATGATTGATTGATCATCTGACCTCTAGGCAGTCAAAAGGCAAATATTGAATGAAGGCAAAACAGGAAGAAAAAGAAAAGAAAAAAAGTTTTTCTTTGAAACTAGGCCTTATAGGAAGCAGACTTTTAGTATTGTAACTTTGCAACCTATCTGTGCACATCAGCTGAAGTGGTTGTTATGTTTTTTCTATAAAACAAACACAGGAAGTAGGGCGGTACCTGTTTGGCTCCCTCTATGTGCACAGTGAGAAGGGCGCGGCCATCACTTTCTGAAGTGGTGGAGATGCTTCGGACCTGAGAAAACTTGGCTAGACAGACTGGCTGCAGAAGAGATAAGAAACTTTACATTAAAACGCAGAGGTACAACACAACACTTACTCTGACACAAGATAGAGATTGTAAAACAAATTCTAAAAAATGAAAGAAACAGAAACTCACTTTAGAGTTCTCAGTTTGTTGACTGATTCCGTCTGAGCCAATGACCAATTCTATGGAAAGATTCCAGCTGTGCTAAAGACAAACAAACAAATAAATACAAAGCACACACACGCAAAAACACAAGTGTAAAATGGAATTATTGGTAATCAGTTACAAGATGGGGGTTTATGGAAGCACATTTTTGGCCACTTTGACAAAAAAAAAGTAGGCCATACCTATGAAATACTATCTCATAATTATGATTTAGTAGCTCATAGTTAGGACATAGGTACTGGGGAACATGGATACAAGGGAACAAATTTACTGGGGAACATGGATACAAGAGAACAAAGATACTGGGAAACATAGGTACAAGCGAACATGGATACAAGGGAACAAAAGTACTGGGGAACATGTATACAAGGGAACATATTTACTGGGGAAGATGGGTAATGGGGAACATGGATACAAGAGAACAAAGGTACTGTGGAACATAGGTACTAGGGATTATGGATACAAGGGAACATAGGTACTGGGGGACATAGATACAAGGGAACATAGGTACTGGGGAACATGGATACAAGGGAACAAAGGTACTGGGGAACATAAGTACTAGGGAACATGGATACAAGACAACAATAGTACTGGGGAACATGGATACAAGGGAACATAAGTACTGGGGATTATGGATACATGGGAACATAGGTACTGGGAAACTTGGATACAAGGGAACATAGGTACTGGTAAACATAGATACATGGGAACATAGGTACTGGGGAACATGGATACAAGGGAACAAAGGTACTGGGGAACATAGGTACTGGGAAACATGGATACAAGGGAACAAAGGTACTTGGGAACTTATGTCCTTATGAACATGGATACATGGGAAGATAGGTACTAGGGAACATAGGTACTGGGGAACACGGATATAAGGGAACAAATGTATTAGGGAACTTGGGTACTGGCGAACATGGATACATGGTAAGGTAGGTACTAAGGAACATAGGTACTGGGGAACATCGATACAAAAGAAAATAGGTACTGGTGAACATGGATACATGGGAACATAGGTACATGGGGAACATGGTACAAGGGAACAAATGTACTGAGGAACATAGGTACTGGTGAACATAGATACATGGGAATATAGGTACTGGTGAACATGGATACATGGGAAGATAGGTACTAGGGAACATAGGTACTGGGGAACATGAATACAAGGTAACAAAGGTATTGGGGAACAATGGTACTAGTGAACATAAATAGTGAAGTACATAGATACTAGGAAACATATGTAGTGGGTGAAATAGATACAAAGGAACATAGGTAGTGGGAAACATAGGTACTAGGGAACATAGCTATTAAGGCACACAGATAATATAGAACATAGATACTAGTGAACATAGGTACTAGGGAACATAGATAGTGGGGAACATAGATGGCGGGGAACATGGATAGTGGGGATTATAAGCCCTGTCCCCATTGTCAAGTCTCACTTTATTCAGTTCACGTCTATTCAGTGACTTCATGTCAGTGTGTCCGTCACTCTGTGGGTGTGATTGTGTGCAAATTGCCAGCACGTGGCTTCAGTTGTTGTGGTTAAACAGGAAAAATGAAAAAACAAAAGTGTGGTTTTATCATCCAGCAGTCTGACTTTTTTTTTGTCACAGCGCCGTTTGTAAGTCCTGTAACTGTGGGTGGCCAGTTTGTTCAAAACTTCTTCTGATTTCAGATGACTTCATCTACTCAAGGTGTATGCGTTCATCTCCTTCACCTCTCTCCAGGAAGAGTTAACTGGAGGAGTTTGGAAGTTCTGCCTTGGCTTAGGCCTGCGTCACTTGGCAAGAATTTAAAAGTCGGATGATTTTCAAAGACTGAGAGACCCCACAAAAAAATCACGGCTCTACCAGGTTTGATCCTACGGTATGTGGTGTAGCCACATGGCAAGAAACAACACACCACACATGGACAGATGAACATTCAGATGTCAGACTTGAAATCACATGAGACTTTTTGAAACCTCACGAGAATTAAAATGTAAGAGGAAAAATATTGCGTGACCTCCAAAGAGACGTGAGTACAGAGTAAATTAACATTTGAGATGAAGAAACCATGTTGATCATTTGTGGCCTATTTTTAACAGAGAAAAAACAATTCAAAATGACTTTTAACGTCCAGCGGATGACAGTTTTTATGTCTTCTGTGTTTTGGATTCCCCTCCGTGTTTACATCACCTCGCTTTCTGATTGGCTACACAACACATTCAGCAGGCTGCGAGCTTGTTTGACCTCGGGGAACACCACACATGCTGTGATATCAGGCCCAAAAAAATCAAACATGTTGAATATCCCCGATTTGAGGTTAGAGTGATTTTGTCGTCCTTTCGTGTCGACTAGTTCACTCTTAACCAGTGGTGGGCAAAGTACTGAACTTTAGTACTTAAGTAAAAGTATTGATACTCAGTGTCAAATCTTACTCAACTACAAGTAAAAGTTGCTCTGTTAAAAATCTACTCAAGTTCAAGTACTGAAGTACTCACTTTAGAAAATACCTAAGTATTCAAAAGTACAAATTTAAATTTCTAATATCAGTCCAGTGCTGTATTGTTTTCAGAGTGATTTTACAGAACCTTGTAACTCTCAGAAACCACCTGAGGTATTGATGTGTAGAACCACTCCGCTACAAATTCTACACCACCTGTAAAGACTTCAGCAATGAAGTGAGTGGTGAGTTCTTCAATGAAGAAATGTAGTTTATCCGTGGTGACCACAGAAGGTTATTAAACTGATACAAACAAGTCCTAAAATCTCAAACATCGATCTGAGAAAAGGTTTGGTTTGGTTTCTCCGCTTGAGTTTCTTCAACCATCTCCATTGCTGGGTTCTGTTTGAAATGAAATTGGGAGCATAGCTCACCATCGTTAACAAGGATGACATAATTCCAAATCCATCCCATGTGTGAGCTACGACTGTGATTGGTTCCCTTTGTGAGGAACATAGTGTGTGGCCAAATACATTTCAAGAAAGAAAAACAGCAACAGCGGATTACAAAGCTATGCTGAGCCAAAAAGAAAGAGTAACTACAAGCTTCCAAGAAATGTAGTGGAGTCAAAGTTGTAAGTTCCAAAAAAAAAATAATTACTCAAGTAAAGATACTCAAAAAATGTACTTAAGTACAGTACTCAAGTAAATGTACTCTGTTACTGTCCACCACAGCTCTTAACTCACCACCCACAGCAGGAATATCTGCTAAGATTATCTTTAGAGCATCACAATATTCTGGATGTCCTTAAGATTGTCGGAAGGGCAAAATTATCTTGCCATGTGCAGGCCTTTGCCAAGCCATGGGTAGCAGTCTGCTGATGTCAAAAAGGCTTGCTCGCAATATTCAGTTTCACCCATATAGTACCACTGCTGGGGTTTTTCTGAAAGTGCATTTGGAACTGGAAATAGAGACCCATTTGGCTGAGGCTGAACCGAGGAGAACCACATACAGGCACATGCGTGGAGAGACGGCTATAGGTGCTGGGGAACCAAACTTATGACTTAGCATTTCACAATATGATTTAGAATTTCATTATCTTTTTATATTACAGTGTAGAGTCATATTATCATTATTACAACAGCCATATTTTTTTCCAAGTCACAGTTAGGAGATCCTATCTTATAATTAAAAAAAATAAAAATCATAATTGTTACTTAGAAGATATTTTTTGGTTTTCTTCAGGGTGGCAGAAATAGGCTTTCACTATTTTAATTTTAGGTAGAGAATACTCACCACTAGCTGGCAGGCGTAGATCTCATGTGTGAAACTGTAGCACTGAGATAAAGTGGTGAAGAACCTGACCATGCACTGGTCCTGTTGGAAAGTCGAGTAGTTCTGAAATGTCTGCTGGATTAGCCGTCTCAACTGCTTGGACTGACACACACAAATGACAATTATCTTAGACTTTCATTTGGTTTTGAAACTGTCTATTTTCAATTATAATAACATTCAGACCATCTCTCAGTAATTATTTGGCATTACGATGTTCCACATATGAGTGTTGAAAATTCACACATACTTTCATCACCTGCCTATGTGTGTAAAACAGGTTTGTAGTCTCTCTACCTTTATGCTGTTTATGAGCTCTTTGGGAAAGAACAGGTCCAGCCCTACGTCCTTCCTAACAAAAGAAAAGAGAGAATTGCATCTTCAGATATCCAACTCTTAATGTGAGCTTCTTTTAAAAATGAAGAATTCTTCTGATGACTTCACAGCTCTTGACTTACTCCAGCAATTCAAAGTTGGACTTTTTCTCCAGCCCATTCGGATTCATGTCTTTGTAGAATCTCCTGCAATGATGTGTTTTTAAGTATTCTTTTTTTTAATTGCACAACTTTTGGCTCATTTTGTTCTGTTAGGAGTTTCTATATGAATAAAATTACCTAATTTCCAGACAGCCAAGCTGTAAGGCCATTCCTTCACTCACTTTGGAGGCATAATTTTGCATATAATCACTTCGCACCTGTCAATAAGTTCTCATTAATGATTCACCTCTGAAGATCAGTGACATAAAGTGAGGGATGATGGAGTCACTAGAAGATTTCTGACCTGTTGGTAAAGGTAAAGCATGGTGGTTCTGTCATCTTCAAAAGTCTCCATGAAGTCTGATGGGATGTATCTGATCCTCAGGTCGTACCTGAACAAATTGGTTTTAACAAATCAACATTGTGTTTTTAGGGTTATGTCTATATTTTTTAGAACACACGCAACAAAATAAAGCAATATACAGAAGTTTTGACCTCCACTCGGCTTCCAGGTGCTGTTGCTCGTAGCGCTGACAAAGTTCAGACATGGCCAAGTCCGGGTGCAGCCAGTGCATCTCCGAAGACTTGAGGTGTTTGAGAAGGAGGCCGTAGCAGAGGGTGTGTTTGATCTCCGGACCCACGCAGCCACTGGACAGCACTATGCTGATCACGTTCTAGGACAGAAATAAGAACCATCTTCACAGGGATCCAAAAACATTGCGAAATACCTCAGCTCACAAACCTTTGAATTATTTGTTGTGATGACCCTTAAACTGTGAATGGTGTCTGTGGTATTTTGTTTTTCCGCTGTCTCGCTCTCTGTGGGAAACATTCTCATGCAAGACCTCGAAGCTGCAACTACAATGTCTGATTAGCATACAGGGGACTGGGTGCGCAGCGTGTGATTGGTCATTTTGTCACCCCCTCCCTCCATAAATCCAGAATCTGGAGCATTGCAGGTGTGTTAGTTTCTCTACAGGACCTGGCTCTGATAGAAGCAGATGTTTGCATTAAAGGCAGCTAAACAAAACCCTGTGCGGTCTTGTCATGAAGAAAAACATGAAAAATATCATCCCTAATTAGCCTTTCCGAGTAGTGAGCACTGCTCAACTTCTACTTGGAGAAAACTATGTCCCTCTGTAAACTTGTAGCTTCTTTTATTACCCGTTTTGCTAAAAAACAAGAAAAATGCTGAAAATAGAAAACTGTATTTTTTTTTATTTTGGCATCTTTACTGTATGTATTATTTTTGGTGATAGAAGGAACCTCCATTTCACAGTGCATTATAAGCTGTCCGAATGAAACAAAAGATCACACTCTAGTATTTCGTTGGAAAGCTTTTAGGTTTGATTTCGACACACATTTACTGTGGCATTGTTTCCACAAGCTTCTGTAATGTCACAACTTTTATTTTTGTCCAGAGTTGCATTAATTTTTTGCCAAGATCTTGTGCTGATGACAGGAGATTCGGATCACTGCAGAAGATCCCGATTCACAACCAATCCATGTGTCAAACTAATCCCAGCTAACAAAAGAACGTGCCAAGAACATTGCAAGAACGTTTCATTTAAGTTATGCTAACACTTTCTAATGTTTACAGAACATTATTGAGTGGAGTTTTTGCTTGGTTATTAGAAAGTTAGGTGTGAACATTAGCCTAGAATGTTCTTTGAACATTCCCTCAATGTTATTAATTAATTCATGAATGTAAGGCAAATAAACATTTCTTAGTTCACTTGTGTTTATATATGTATATAAAAAACAACAAAACTCCCCCAAAATTACAAGACCAAATCCATTCTTTTGGAGCATGTTTAGACTAAATCATATGTCTACATAAAAATTACAAGCTTGCAGAGACGCATAATCATTTATCATGCAATGAGGACAAATCTTCACCCGGTTAGGTGGCAAACGGAACATTTCTCCATCGTTAGGCTAACGTTAGGTTGGAACGTTATATGTAGGTTTGTTCAAATTTAGCCAATAACCTTCAAAGAACGTTCTAGAAACGTTGTGATTTAACAGAGCCATGCAAGAACAATACTAGAACATTAATTTAACGTTCTTTGTTACTTGGGATATCTCATGATCCCTGAATCACTCTTTCACAATTCAAACTCGAATTAATCCTTGGCTTTGTCATCTTGGAACATACCCATGTCATCAGGAAAGAGAAAATCTATTGATGGAATAATCTGGTCAGTCAGTAGATTTGGGTGGTCAGCTGATACAGGCTTGTACAGTAGGCACTATGCATGATGCACCCATCACTCTGGAATAGGGTAAATCTGGACTCATCAGACCACATGACCCTCTTCCATTGCTCCACCCTTTATGCTCCCTAGCAAATTGAAGTTATTTTCCGATTAGCCTCACTGATCAGTATTTTTTTACAACTACACAGCTGTTTAGTCACAATCCCTTGAGTTCCCTACACATTGTGTATCTGGAAATGCTCTTACTTTCACTATTAAATATGGCCAGTACCAATGACTCAGTAGCGATTTTGGTTTTGGGTATCAGGCATTTTGTATGAGAACAAACTGGCAATGAATACCACAAGTTTTAAGGTAAAAATTTTTTTATCAAACTTTGACAGCAACATACTCTCATGAGACATCATGATAAGTTTCACTCAAACAATGTGTTGCAGATGACTCTCAACTACTACCACGTCAAAATTTAAGCTTAGTTTCCATTAAATGGACTAAGTTAGAGCCGTTTTTGTGTTTTGTTGAAGTACAGGAACTACAGTAAAATGTAAGTACTCCCCGGGAAGAAATAGACAAGTGGGTTTTTGTAACTGGGGTCAGAATATAGGAAAAAGCAACAGAGCAGTAAATAATATAAGACAGTCATGAGTACCTTGACTGTCCAGCCGTCCTCGCAGCGGACCAATTTGAAGTTCTTGCCCAGGTTGGCACTGTTGCTAAGGAAACACACTTTGATGATCTTCACTTGCAGGAAGTTCTCCCTGCCAACAGGTATCGTGGGAGACATATTGGGTGAACCCAACTGGCCGGTGGGCGACATGCTCTTCCAGGACAGGGTTCTGCTATCACCCGACATCACAAACACACACAAAGAGCGCGTACACTAAAGCAGAGAGACACACATGACGGTCAGCATTTCATTTCGAGGTTTCCTTCTTCCTCACACGGAAAACACAAAAGGCCCCATTACAGCTGAAAGCACAAGAGTACAATACAACATACGGTTTTGAGTGATTCAAAAAACATCCACACGTCAGGAAATGACTCCGCTGCCTTTCATTTGGCACTCACCAATGTTTTGACGCTCCTAAATCTTCTCTGAAGCCTTAAAGCTGAACGCAACTTAATATCGGCAACATTCACATTACTTTAAAAAAAGTGCAGATTTGTGCTATTTCTTTTTAGCTAAGCAGAACCGAATCATCCAAAGCAAAGTGCTGAAGAAGAAGAATACCAGTTACCAAAAGAGGAAACGTTTTGACGAGTGAATAAGGAAGTAAGCAGAGCAGCTACAGAAAAACTGACATGACTGATGAAACCACTTCTTCACCTCCTCTTTCACACGTAGTGGCACAATCTGCCATCTTACCTACAAGTGTACACAGAAGGTACGGCCCAAACTTTCACTTCTGCTTACAAAACCTTTTACATGTTGAATAAAAAAAAGAAAGAGTTAAATGGAAAACAACTGGACTTCTATTCTGAAGTTGAAGATGTTTCACTTCTTCCCATCCAGGAGGCTTTCTCAATTCAAAGACTTACATGTTTTTAAATTTTCTGTAAATAAATATGTGTGTAGAGAGGAGAACAGCTCAGCCAAAATATAAACATTATATGTGAAAATATCACCAACTGGTAGGTGTAATTGTCAGTTATATTATAAACAGAGGCTTATTTAATAAGACTCCAATACTGAAAATGTGAAATATCAGTAACTTGCAGCTTTTCTGTGAAAGCAAAACTTCACAAGCACCTTATATTTTTTGTTTTTTGCAGTGAAACTGCTACTTTCAGTGTCAGTTACACTGTCCTGCGTCGCCGCTGCTCAGCAACAGAGCTTTGTTTACAGCTGGTCGCGCTGAACAATGCCGGCGTGGAGATTATAGCCAGGCCAGCAAATATCCCTGAAGATGTTCTGAAACGAACACACAGAGGTTGCAGAGGAGGAACAAAACAGCGTGTTTTGTTTAGCTGCCTTTAATGCTTGTTAATAACCGCTGGTGTAATCCTGGTCACATTACCATCAAGGAACGGACCTGTTGCTCAGATGTTGAACTCCTTGCTGTTGGACTAAGGCCATATTATATTCCACGTGAGTTCTCCCACGTTATTATCGTGGCTGTATATGTCCCCCCCCTCTGCTAATCCGACTGCAGCGTGTGACGTCATTCATTCAACTGTAGCACGTCTCCAAACTAAACACCCAAGTGCAAGGGCGTAATCACCATCTCAGAAGTGAGGGGGAAAAATTTTTCTGAGGTCTAGAGTTTGTTTTTATCATCTTCTCACATTCAATCACACCTCTTCTTAGTAGTTGAAAACACATAACACACAGTACAGCACCAGAAGACAGACTTTAGTTCTTTTACATAAGTGCTCCTACTATACTCATCTTTCTATAACTCATCATGGCCATCAGA
>JARVJO010000186.1:6614396-6624830 GCA_031762555.1 Cynodonichthys magdalenae | reverse complement strand
ACATTCCAAATTCCTTTAATGTTTTTCTTATTTCTATTTAATAATTTACTATAGTAATCCTGTTTAGCTATTCGTAGAATAGCAGTTAATTTATTCTTATATTTTTTATATTTATTCTCTGCATCCAAGGATCTATGCTTTATGAAATCTCTATATAGTTTTTTTTTTTTTTACAGGCATTTTGCAAACCCTTTGTAATCCATGGAGCTTCTGAGTATCTATTTTCTTCAGTCTCTTCCTGGTTACACCCCTGAAGGTGGTAACTTTTACGTCAGATGTAGAACGTAGCTCATTTTTGTTTATACAAACAGAAAGAACACCGATGAAATACAGAGACCAACTCTGTCTGTTTTAAACTAACTGCTGCAATGAAGAGAACGTGTAAAATATTAAACTGCATCAAACATTCAGTTGATCAATTACAAAATTTCCTTCAGAAGCATATATAAAGTAAAGAGGATTTGTCCAAGCACTGAACCCTGAGGAACTCCATGACTAACTCTAGTGTAAGAAGAAGATTCAATATTAAGATTAACAAACTGGAATATGTAAAATAAATAAGACTTAAACCAAGCTTTGTGTAAAAAACTCTTAAGGCTTATTGTCAACAAGACGGCAGCAGATTTTATATGTTATTCAAGTCATCTGTTGAAAATTCTTGTGTTTTTTCATATCACAATATTGCAAGGTTAGAAAGAATTAGAAAGAATTTTTCCCAATATTGTGCAGCCCTACATAATATACTGCTGACAAACTATAAATAAAATAAACTCTGTTTACAGAAACATAAATGTATACTGTTTAATATCCATTGATGCTCAATAGCTACATTTTGTTCTTTTTATACAATCTATTCTAATCTAACGGGATGCTGAGCGAGTGTTGAGCTGCTGTGATAATGTCTGTCACTGTGGGCATAAAGAGAAAAAGATAGAGAGCCTTTTTTTCCCATTTCACATGCCAGGCAGCTCCCAGTGGCCTCTCTGTTGACACAGCTTCCACAATAGAGACTAAAGGCCTCCCAATGCCTCCTATTATAATCCTAACCCCAGGCGGAGTCGCTGCCGTACAGGGTTACCCAGTGCAGGCCATCTAGCTTTGGCCAAAGCCGCCCAGAAAATTATCCTGGATATATAAGACTACCCCCCCACGCCCTCTAACCATTCTGCATTGTTCGCGTCATTCTGCTCCCACAATGGGATATCACACTTTGGAAGTAATTTTCAAAAAAGGGGAAGCCAATCAAAAATAAAGGCACTTATTGTTTTCTCTTTTGACACACATTGCTGAGCTACCCAGCCCCTCCCTCATCTGTTGCTTTCTCTGTGTAGCCCTAAACCCCGGGGTTCATTCACGGCCATTATACGAACAAATTAAATTAAACCCAGTATGGGATAGAAAGGGAACGGAGAGCCTCGCTGGCCATCGGCTGGTGGCATTGAGAGGGAAAGCCTGAGAAGTCAGAGGAGATTTAGGGAAGGCAGGGATGGTGCAGAAAGGAAGAGAAAATAGCAGCTAAAAACTAGAACAAAGTTAACTTGCTCCTAGGTTCTGCTGCTTTGGGAAGGCATGGAACTATTAGCCTGAAAGAGAACTGTGATGGAAAAGGGTAAAGCAGGACATCAGGTAAACAAAACAAATGACAGATCTTGCCTCATCTTTGATGGACTAATTACCTAATTATGGAGGAAAAGCACTCATAACGGCTACGTGGATGAAAGGTATGTTACTGCTGCTGGCTCCAAGGTGTATCTGTTGGGCGGTTTAGATTTGCTAAATAGACGTGGAGTTAGTAGTTTTTTTTCTTTCTGTGAAACATACAATGCATGTCGAAGCTACAGCTGAAAATGATTCTAATGCAATCTTTTGACCACGAGACAGAAAAGAGATTTTTAAGACATGAATAGAGCACAAAAGTCCTGAACGTTGGTAGGAAAAATAACATAATTGCATCCACTTGTAGCAGCGGGACTCTGCACAGCACTACTGTTTGAAACATAAATGTTCAGTGAGAAATGTTTTCGAGTCTGGCTGTTTGATGGCTGTGTTTTTCTGATATGAAAGAACCATGTCCAACCCCCTCCACCCCAATCACCTTTTCTGACAGACTGGGTTCACAGGAGGACTTGTAGAGTTCCTGAACTGCTTTTATTCTGATTTATATGAAGACTTTTAATCTGCATGGTTAAAAATATTGTTCCAATACCACTGAACAGAAGGAACACGAAGATTACTTTTTAACGTCTGTCAGCAATCAAAATAAAGACAAACTTATAGCTTTGGTTCTGCGCAGGTGGTTATTATGTATAGTTTGTGAGTGAAAGTACTCCAGGGATTGTGAGGGAAGGCCCGTTGATCCAAACTCTAACAAATCACATCTGCATAAACCGCTTGTTACCTTCCAGCTAACTTTTACTTTGTTTCTAGTGTGAAAAGTTGGTATCAGAGTTATTTATGCTTCTATTCTTAGCAGAAATAAGACTTTTTGATTAAACTATCAATTTCCCTGACATTGTCATTTACAGTGGAGGAAATTCCTTTACACCTTTCACAATAACAACTTTAAACTAATACAGGGAGTACTGAACTGAAAATATTATCATAACATTTGATGTTCTTTAAAATAGCTAACAGTACCTTTATAAACACATTGCTGAGTGTGTCTGTGCTACAGACTGTAGCTAGCCAAAGGATGGTGCTAAATCCTGCATGTTTTCTTTGCTCCAGCACACCTGATTTAAATGAATGGATGATAAACAGGCTTCTGTAGAAGCTGAAAAGGTAACTGAATCACTGAATCAGGTGTGCTGTAGAGAAACAAGTAAAAACATGCCAGATAGTGTCACCCCGAGGACCAGGATTGCCCACCCCTGAATTAACCAGTTACATTTTAGTTTTTTTAACAAACAGCAGATGTTAAACCACATTATGTTGACCCTCTTATGTAGGATGTAGTTACCACTTTCTTTTAAAAAAGATAATTTAAATACAAGGAGAAATAGCTTAAAAAAACAATAATAATAATAATAATAATAATAATAATAATGGCTTCACCATTTGTGCAAACATTTCAGGTTGGAATTATATGTTTTTCATGTCTTAAACATATTTTAAGAATAATGATAACTAGCAAACAATCACAATGCAAATCTTTCACAGTTTAATCCTCAGTGTGTAAAATATTAAAAAAGACTAAGATGAAACCAAGTGTGTTTTGCTGAAACAGTTCGACTGTTTCCACCTAGTGTGGCCCCGAGCTGCCATCCTGTACATGGTTGAAACATTTACAAATGATGTACAGTAGTTTAAATGAGCAGATGGAGACAGGATGGAGAGGAAGTGAGGATCGATGGTTGAAAAAAAAAGCAGAAGGAACTTCACTTAGAAAGGGAAGAAGAAAAGGTTATGAAGGGAGGGGAGAAAAGGGCAGGTGGAGAACTGCTCTTTAGGGTCTTTGAAAGCAGCTGGTCCTGGTTTGAAGCTTGACCCCCATTTAGGATGAGCGAGAGACATTGAGACGAACTGTAAGAGACAGGAGAGCTAGACTCCTCAGCCCCACTCTTAAAGGCCCTCCACAGGAAGTCCTCATTCTTCCCCGGAGCAGACACCCCCCACCAACAGCTGCGAATAAAGCCCTCATTTAGGCTGAGTGGAGAAGGGAAAGACATAGAAAGAGTGGACCCCCATCCTCCTCTGAGGGGGGGGGGGGGGGGGGGGGATATATCAAAACCTCCCCACAGCAGGAAAGACAAAAATGTCAGCAAGAAGAAGGCTGTCTTTTATCATTTCATTTGGGTATTGATTTGTGTGCGCGCTTGTAAAAAGCCTATTTGACCTTTTCTTGAATTTCTAAGTTGAATCAAACATTGGCCGATTTTTGTCACTTATTGATAAGATCTATATGAGTAGAAGAGTCTTACATGCACCACGTTCTGGTGGACAAAAAAACATGGACAGAACTTCTCTTTTTCAGACGCTCTGTTTATTTTCAGGCTGTAAAAACAGATGGAGTAGACATAGACAAAGTTCTTCATCATGTTTCTAAATGAAAACTAAGTAAAACAGAAAAACATAGTGAAGGAAACTGTGCAACTGATTGACTAAATGTTAAATCCAGTATTGTATTTTTACACATTTTGATCATTGCAGCCTTAAGTTTAAAACAGGGAATGAGAGCTGGTGTGTTATCGTGTGTTCTTTCTGTCCTTATAAACAAAAGTTGGTTCCGTTAATGTCTGATGTAAAAGGTAACACTTCCAGGGATGTAACCAGGAAGAGACCTACATTATAAGGTCAATTCATTATTATATGAGTAGAAATACATGTATTTAGAAGCTTTGAGTTGTGCAGAGAGTCTCTGCTGAAGGCTGCGTCACACTGTAAGATTTTAAAACAGTCGGACAATTTTCAAAGACTGAGAGACCCCACATATGAGGATAACAAATCATGGATATACCAGGATATCCCACCCAGGTTTGGTCCTACAATGTGTGGTGTACAACCACATGGCAAGAGACAACACACCACACACGAACAGAAATTTCATTCATGAACGTTCAGATGTAAAATCATGCGTCTTGAAATCTTGCATAAATTCAAATATCAGAGGAAAATAACGTGACCTCCAGAGAGACGTGAGTTCAAGGTAAATAAACATTTGCGACGAGGAAGAAACAATATTGATCATTTGTGGACTATTTTTACCAGAGGAAAATCGATTTCATAGGACTTTTAACGTCCAGCACACTTTCTGGTGAGTCATGACAGTTTTTTTATGTCTTCTGTATTTTGGATTCCCCTCCGTGTTTACATTACCTCGCTTTCTGATTGGCTGCACATTGTATTGAACAGGCTGCGAGCTCGTTTGTTCTCGGGTGAACACCACACACAATAATATCAGGCCAAAAAATCTAAGAAGTTTAATATCCCTGATTTGAAGTCGGTGCGGTCCCGATGTCCTTCCGAGCTGACTAGATCACTCTTAACTCCCCATCCACGGCAGGAATATCTGCTATGATCATCTTTGGCGTCATCACGATAATCTGGACGTTCTTAAGATTGTCGGAAGGGTCAGAATTCGGCACAATTATCCTGCTGTGTGACGCAGCCCTTAGATTCAGCCTGGAACAAACTGGGCTGATTTTGTTTTGGTTTCCTAATATGAGCTCAAGGCTTTTGACTCAGGCCTGTGCTGTATACTGTATAGTGCTGATTGGAGTCAGATGAGAATAACATTTTTTAAGGATATCCCAGTGGGTT
The DNA here is from genome assembly GCA_031762555.1 of Cynodonichthys magdalenae. NCBI lineage: Eukaryota > Metazoa > Chordata > Actinopteri > Cyprinodontiformes > Rivulidae > Cynodonichthys > Cynodonichthys magdalenae. Next base: position 6,619,571 of record JARVJO010000186.1, on the reverse strand, counting down.
TCTGCTATTATTCAGACTTCCGTTTTTCAACAACGCTGTTTTCTACAATCAAATAAAACTTTTGCGTCTTCCGCGTGCTTTCATGACTTTCTGCCTCGGCTGACAGAATGTTCTGGTCCACAGATCAATTTTCAGACGTGTCAGTAAAACTCAGCCGTTGCAGATCTGAGGGGGATGTGGGGGTCAAACGGGATTAGCTGCTCTGGGTCCGCTGACACAAACTAAAACATACAAAGGTGTTTGTCCTGCAAAATAAAAGTTGTGGTTTTAGTTTGACAGAAAGGATCCAGCAGACATCACTTCAGAATTTTGGACCTGCTGATACTTCAGGTTAAAGTGACAGTTCAGATCTTTAGAAGTGTATTACATGGTTTAGATAGCTTTTTTAACAGCTCAGTTTGAAGAACTGGAGTTATTAAAGAGTTATTTGTCTTTAAATAACTCCAGTTTCAAAACAGTTATAGGTGTTCATGTGAATTCTATGTGATAAAACCGTTCTCAGTGCAGCCATGGGGCGCTCCTCATCAGATTAACCATGTAATGAAAAACTGACAGCAATGTGAAGATTTTTAAAAAAGCACATTTGTTTTAATAACTATGGTTTGTTTTTTCATCTTAAAAAAAAGGTCTCGGCCCCTCTCAGGCTAGTCATTTTTCTCATGACTTTTTCACAAAACCCCACTCCAAAAGATCTGAACCATCACTTTATCTGTTAAACGAGTTAATGATGTCAGGCTGAAAATACTGCTTTATTTTCTAAAGTAGATTAAATGAGAGGGGTCACTTGCTGCCTACAGCAAATCTAAGAATGACTGAACATCACAAATTAAGTGAATCCATTTGTGATGTGTATATACAACTTCTACTGTAGTTACTTACATCGACATTTTAGTGGCTTCTGTTTTAGTTTATAAAATATGCTCTTGTTTGAGAATATATCAATACATTTAGTCTTTGGGTAAATTGTTAAGCTCAGTAGGGATAAAGTTGAACGTTCAGTCTAACCACAGCTCAATAAAAAAACTGGTCATCTTGTTTGTTTGTTTTTTCACAAAATGGAGAGTGGGAACTTTTCCAGACTGAAGCAGACAAGAGAAAGAAAAGCTAAGTGTAAGCTTTAATTTCATTTCCGCTTTTAAGCTTATATTTAAAACCGTTATGCCACAAACTGCAGAAAGACTTGAAGTTGAAGGAGTTGGTCTCTTTTACTGTTTTTAGAACCATTCTTAAACAGTTTGTACATAAGACATTTGTTTGTAAATGTTTTAACTGATTTTCTACTTTATTTTAGTCCTATCTTACATTTTATGTGAGTGTTCTTGTTTTTCATTTATTTAGCATAATGTAGTTGATTGTAGTTTAATGTTTGTAGTTTTAAAATTTGTATTGTTTGTGTGCTGCTGCCGTTCTTGGCCAGGTCTCTCTTGAAGAAGAGATTTTTAATCTCAATGAGATCCACCTGGTTAAATAAAGGGTAAATAAAAAAATAAATAAAAATCCCATTCTTTGCTGTGTAGATGTTTAACTTTAGCTGGTATTGTGTTCTGCTACACCAAAATGTTTTTCACTAATAGTTTTATTTACCTATAAATACTCTAGCTATAAAACAGGGACCAGTCTGACTTTCCTTTGTTCTGTAAGGCTGATAAGCTATTGTCTGAGAAAATGGCCTGATTGTTCTTTTAAATGTTGCTTGGAAAGAAAGAATATTTAGAGTTAAATTTCTGATGATGCCTTTAAGTTAAAATCACCAGTTTAATTCTATTTTCTTTTCACTTTTAAGATTTATACAAAGTATTTATTTTCAGTTCAGACACCACATAGTTGTTTAAATGTGTTTTCATTAAGTAGACAGGTTGGACTGATACCGATCACTCTGTGTTCATAAAGCGAGTCGTCCTGTTGTTTGGGACTGCCGGCTCTCTGAGGGACTATCATTGCTGGTAATCCACTTCATGGTCGACTAATCTGTTTTTGCTGGGGTCATTTCATCCCAACCCTCTTTTTCTTTCTCTCTTTTCCACTCCACAGTAGGGTTCCTCCCTCTCTCCTTACCTTGTTCTTCAAAAGGTCACTACTTCATTCTCCTCTCTCGTCAGTCTATCTGCCCTTCTGCCTTTAATAACATTAATCTTATTACACCAAGAATCAAAGCTTTCATCTTTACCTCGTGTCCATTTGAAAATCAAGCTCATACTGTGAGTCCAAGGGTCGTCCTCCTTTCCTCTGAAATTTTGACCTAAATGGTTCCAGTGTTGTCTGATGTTGGCTTAGAATCAGTTGTTATTGTTTTGACTCAAACATAAAAACAAAACCAGTGCTACTGTCACAAAAACCCATTGTAGTTCAGAACAATCAGGATCTTAATGTGGGCTCATGAAGACCAGCAACCAGTGAAAATGTTGTAAACTACATGTTTAAAAACAACCATTTGAAGTCTTCCTGCAGTTTGTTTTAATATTAACTTTTATAAACATTACAGATCAGTGATGTCAGCCAGTGTTTACAGACTAAACTGGAAATATTGGTTTGCAGGAATAATAGATCAAACCCTCTGATCTGTGGTAACTTGTCTCCATGTACAGTTTTAGGTAACAGGAGGAGGGTCAGATATTTAATGTTGCTTTGAGGCTGCTCTCTGGCAAAAAAGATTATTCTTCTTTATTTATAGAACCAGTATGAGTTTAGCACTGGAGCTGTTTTAGTAGGAAGCCTTTATAGAGAACCACCACAGGACCAGGACAGGTTGAGTATTGAACAACCTGGGGGTAAATTGAAATCAGTCCTAACTAGGGTAAATTAACTGAATTGACAAGAGTTTTCATATTTTGTCTTGATTTAAGCACAACATTTGAACTAATTGTTGGTTCCAAAAATCCCACCGTCAGTCCTTGAAGACAGTAGTTCTCCGCTCTGGCTCAGCACAGACTTGGAACCAGACAGATGTGGTGCTAATCATTACCTGGTACAAGTTTAGTGGGACAAGGCTTTTGACAAAGCAATGTTTACATTGAAGTGGTACTGTGATAAAAACATATTGCTCATCAGGGAGTTCTTTTTCTATTATTTCAGTGTAAAATTGGTACAATATCTAGACAACTTTTGTATAAAGATTAGAAACACAGAGAAACCATGCAGAACAGCTACTTGAGCTTACTTGAGTAAAAATCTTTCAGCCTACTTTTTACTTCTACTTCTCACATTTTTCACACAGTTATCTGTACTTTCTACTCCTTACATTTTTAAAAAAGGCAAGAAGTACAAAGTTGTCACTTTGATTACATTTTTGCTTGTTATTGTAACAAATAAATACCATCCATATAAGTCGCGCCTCCTAGATAAAGTGAATTTAAGCGTGGTTGAATAAGATGTATACATATTTAAAATTCTGATACTGTATTAGTTTGTATACAAACAAATCATGTCACACTGTAGCCTAGTACGAAGATGCATGTGGACGCATATATATATAAATATATATACAGTATACACACACAGTATAGTGGGGCCCGTGGGCCAAAACTGGCCCACCAAGCCATTTCATATGGCCCACCAGCAGTTGCCATGGTTACTAGGTATTAATTTGCTGTCCTGTGTAGAAACAGTATTTCCACCTAAAGTCATTCCGTTCATTGACCCAATGACTATAAGAGGCTGTAGTGCAGTTAGTCCAAAATGTGGACCCCAGCACTGGCTGCTAGCTTAATCATTAAAAAATAAAAGGACTGTTCTTAAGAAGTATTTGTATTTCAATAATTATATTATTGCATTTGGCCCACAGCCCTTGGATATATTTTCATTTTGGGGAAAAGGTAAATTCATTATTTTAATATGACATAGTCATTCCTGCATTTTTTAGGGGAGGTCACCTCCTAATAAATGTCATTACGGAAAATCTAACTGCACATTTTAAATCAATACTTTTACTTTTAATACTTTAGTACAAAAATTATCCAATACTTTAAGACTTTTACTCAAGTAATATTCCTAAAGGAGACTTTAACTTTTACCAAAGTAATTTTTTGGTAAGATACTTGTACTTTTACTCAAGCATCACTTTGTAGTACTTTATACAACACTCATCAAATCTGTGGGGGTTATGTTATTAAAGCACCTGCGTATTTTGGATGTGGTCAGAAAAGATAAGTACATTGGCACATACAATGACTGGGGTAGGTGTGCATCAACTGCAGTTTTCTGGGCATGCACGATGTTTAAAGGGCCAATATTATGTTTCTCAGGCCTATTAATTCTATACCATAATAAAGTAACTATGTCACCTTCAGTTGTTATTAAAATGTTGTTTATATGTATAAATTAAAAGAAAAACTGTATCTAAACACCTTGAAATTAGCCTCTGTCTCTTTGAGAACCTCCTACTGCTTCAGCACGTCAAATCAAACTGAGCAGTGTGGTGTCTGCTCAGAGATGCTCAGACCTCTACTAAAGAGAAACTTATCCTCTTCCCAGGACAAGACTCAGCTGTAGAACACCTCAAGGATAAAGAATACTCTTATGAAGACCAAATCGTTCATGGCTTGAGAGGATTGTGAAAGCATCCATTTACGTCGAACAAGAAAAAAAAATTTAATTGAAGAGGTGGTCTCAGATTTCGACTTTTCAAAACCTACAATTATTGAACATTAAGTGTGATACCCAGTCAGTTTCACACCTTTGGGCTTGTGACCAAAACAACCCTCTTGTGAGCCAGGTGAACAAAGACCTAAAACTAACATTTTGAAAGGCGTGTTCACATGACTTTCATTGTCAACTTTAAACCAGTTTATTAAAAGTTTAAGAACACAAAAGGACCTGAAATCTCTACAATGTTGGACAAACTTAGACCAGAACAAAATGACAGACGAGTCATGCTTTCATTTTAACCCTTCAGCTTACCTCTATGTTATAAATGAACAACAACAACAAAAATAAACACAATTAGATTTTTTTCCTGCTTCCTACACACATGTACACACACTCCAACATGTGGTCTAATCATATTTTTTCCAATCTAGAAGCAATCAGCAATAATGTCGGCTGCTCCTGAGCCCCTCGACTACACTGGCAGAGAGGGAGGACACACACACCCTAATTAAATTAAATTAAATGTGTGTAGGTGTGTGTGTGTGTGTGGGGTGGGGGGGGGGGGGGGGGGTGGGTGTGTGTGTGTGTGGG
>JARVJO010000186.1:6589884-6611222 GCA_031762555.1 Cynodonichthys magdalenae | reverse complement strand
GATTCAGCACAACTGCTGGTTCTCCTTTAGATTGTTCTTTTTTCATGTACAGAGCCCTGAGACAACGTATGTTGTGATTTGGCGATATATAAATAAACTGAATTGAATTGAATTGAATTGAATTGAATTGAATAACACAACTGACCGTAGGGTTGTTTATCGATTTATCTCATTTGACTTTGGATGTTATGCCATCACTTACAGTAATGACTTTGTTTGTTGCAGGTTCGCAGAGAGGATCCAATCCAAAAAGCAGCAGATTTGATGATGAGTCGCCTTCGATGTCACAAGGAACGACAAGAACACAGAACAACAGCTGAGGACTAGAGCAGACTGATCATCTCTAGTGACTGTCTGATTTCTACAAAACTTTTACTCATTCACACTGATCTCCTAAGCAACCAATAAAATTGTTTTCTTCCCAACCACATCTGCTTAAAATGTTATAACTGCTGAACACAAGTACAAAAACTTTAAACAACCACGCGTTACAGATCATTTACTTTAGTTTCAGACTTCATAAATGTTAGGAGCTCATCACCACCAACAAATACTGTAGGTTTTCTAACATGAAACAATCATAAAGGGTAACAGTGTTTTCTTTACGCCAACGTTCAACATCCATGCAGTAAGAAGAGCTAAAAACAGAAAAGGCTGTGATGTGACAGAGCGGACTGTCACAGTGGTGTTCCTGTTTCTGCTCAGGCGTCACACAGAGCTGAGACTCGGCTGTCGGCTCCCAAAGGTCAACCTGCTCTAAACGGCATCGTAGCTGAAACCATCCAGATGTCTCTGAGTCGACAAAATCACTCTGAAAAAAAAAAATCAGATGAAATGAGTCCTCTGTTTTCTATCAGCTCAGAAGAGAAATAAACAAAGTGTGGCTGCTTACATTATTTGATCAGTGTTAAAAGACTTTCTATTTCCTGACAGCTTTAGACTTGTGATGGTGTCGCTGACGGGGGTTATTACAAGCGAATCCACTTCACAGCAACGCACCAACTAAGAGCGGAGAGAGGGAAATCCAAACATGCCAGCATGCTTCACCAGGCAGCACCTGACAAATGCCAACTTGGAGAGTATAATCCCAGAGCGCTGCAGAAACCTGCACAACTTCAAGTCAGAGGAGAACGGACAACAAATCACGAACTATAAATGTTTACTGAGCTCAAAGGCTGGTAGCAGCTGTAATTACCTAATTAGTCCTTGAGAAAATGATTATATATGATCTTGTGTCAGCACATGTTGAGAATGACTCTCAGCTACCACCACACCGATTTATAGCTCAGTATTTGTAAAATTTTCTAAATAAAAACAATATCTGTTTTTCAATATGAAAAATAACGTGACTGGCTCCAAAAGTTCATCATTCAAACGTTATTTTCTCAAAGTTTTATTATAACTTGTCCTTAATGAACACTAATAAAATACAGATACAGATGATTATATTTTCTGAGTTTATTTTGAAATTCATAATAGTGGCCAAAATATTTTCATGTGTATGATAAAAAACACTAGGTATGAATCATTAATTAAAAAAATTAAAAGATATAACACAAACACCAGAATCATGTTTTGTTGCCAACAATTACGATTAGAAAAAAAAATCCCTGATAAGTTTGAAGTAAGTTTGAGGTAAAATAACCTTCAAACAATAATTTAATAATGTAAATATTATGTTAAAAGCACAAAAATTAAAATTGTCTTTTGACAGCTCTTTATTTTCTCACATTGGAATAAATGTTACATTTTTATATTTAATTGATAATTTACAGGGTTTTAAATTTCAAAACTTTACTTTTATTTATATAAAACAATGTGTAACTAAAAATAATAACTTCTGATATGTTTACTCTCAGGTCAGGACTAAATAAAAGGTAAAACGTCTTTAATCGTGATTCAGGGCCTGTTGTTTCAGGCCTGCATGCACAACAATTTTGTAATTTATTAACATATGACCATTAAAAATCTGAAACATTTATTAAAGATTTCCTAGGTTTTATATATTTTTTATCCTGGTGATGCTAATAAAATAAACAAAAGATGCTCTCTGAATGGCAGCTGTACTCTGGTTTCCATAGCAACGGACACAACAAGCACCTGTGGCTTTGAATAAAGGCTGTTGGACAAAAAAAAAAAAGGAAAAGAGGTATTTAACGTGGATTTTTCATTTGTATATAAACTAGTTAAAAATACAATATTTCTCAATGTTTAAATTATGATATTTAAAAAAGAGGCAAATATTATGTGTTTCTTAAAGTAATTTCACTTTACTTTTCCCCTCAAATTTATTTTTATTTAGAGATAAGAATAAAAACCTTTTAATCGCGAGCAGTTTCCGGTCCCAGAATGAGCAGAACCGGCCCGTTTGAGTGTTTATTCTTTCACCCACAAACACATGACAGAGAGGGACTCGTTCGGTCTCGCGCTCCGACGTCACCAGAATCTCGAGCCCCCTCCTTCCCCTCCTCCTCCCCCCCGCATGCAAATCACGTCTCCGCTCGAGCCTCTCCATTGGCCGCCTCGCGCTCATTTAGCTGCTGTCAAAGCGCGCGGCCCGGGCACGCTCCCACAACTTTTTTTATTTTTGTGCCCACAGTTGAGCCCGGAACCGAAGTGAAGCTCCAACAAGTCGCTGTTAGGGGTTTTCCTTTCCCCCTTCCTCTCCGAGTGGATCTTTAGAACCGAGTCCGAATGTTTCTGCCTGTTTGACTCTGTCCCACTGAGACCAGGTGAATGTACAGCATCATGATGGAGACGGACTTACATTCCCCCGTGGTGCCCCAGACCAACCCAGCCAACCCGGGGGGACACGCGGGAGGAGGAGGCAAAATCCCCCAGGAGAGGATCAAGAGACCCATGAACGCATTCATGGTCTGGTCCAGGGGCCAGCGGAGGAAAATGGCCCAGGAAAACCCCAAGATGCACAACTCGGAGATCAGCAAGCGGCTGGGAGCGGAGTGGAAGGTGATGACCGAGGCGGAGAAGAGACCCTTCATCGACGAGGCGAAGCGGCTCCGGGCCATGCACATGAAGGAGCACCCGGACTACAAGTACCGGCCCCGGAGGAAGACCAAGACTCTGCTCAAGAAGGACAAGTACTCCCTGGCAGGCGGGCTCCTGGGCTCCCCGGCGGGTGTGGGGATGGGCGGCGGGCAGCGGCTGGACAGTCCCGGAGGCGGGCACCACGCGGGGGCGAACGCGGGCTACGCGGCGCACATGAACGGCTGGGCGAACGGCTCGTACTCGGGCCAGGTGGCCGCCGCGGCTCACGCCATGATGCACGAGGCGCAGCTGGCGTACACGCACCACCACCCCCACCACCATCACCACCACCCGCACCACAACCCGCAGCCCGTGCACAGGTACGACATGAGCTCCTTGTCCTACAGCCCCATCTCAAACTCTCAGAGCTACATGAGCGCCTCTCCGCCGGGCTACATCAGCGGCTACAACCACCAGAGCTCCGGCCTCTCCCCGGGATCTCTGGTCAAGTCGGAGCCGAGCGTCAGCCCGCCGGTGTCCGCGGCGCGCGCACCGCCATCGTGCCCTGCGGGGGACCTGCGGGACATGATCAGCATGTACCTGCCGACCGGAGAGGCGGCAGCGGGGGACTCGTCTGTCCCGAGCAGACTGCACGTCCTGCACCCGCAGCACTACCAGAGCGGGTCCGCGCCGGTGAACGGGACGCTTCCCCTCACGCATATTTAAAAAATAAAATACCTGAACTCACCTGTAAATTAGAGGCGTTTAGAGCCAGAACCATGCAATCAAACTTTTTTTTAATCATTAATCCTCTGACTTTTTTCATTTTGCTTTCAGTGGCGGATTTTTATTCTTGTCTGGTCCGATGAAGGGAAAATGTGTCGCGCTCTGGAACAGCGCGTGCCAAGTTTTGACACGATTTAAATTATAATCCGTGAAGGCTGGTGCATTCTGAAGGTTATTTTTCTTTTTTCTTTCCCCCAGATTTTTTCAGTGGAATCGGCAGAAACCAGCTGAGTGTTTGAAGGGTTTTAAAGCAGGAGGCGGTGTGTGTGAGAGGGGGAAATAAAAACTTCTAGGCTGCAGATTTAATTGATTTCCAGTTTTTGATGCTTGTAATGTGAGTCGGTGTAATTTGTTTTTGTTGTTGTAAAATCTTGTAAAATTGTGAATAAATAGGCCTACTGAAAGCGCTTTTATGAAACTGTACATAATTTACAAAAAGAAAGAAGAAAATCATGAAAAGCATAGCCACATTTTTTGAGTGAACTTAAATAAGTGAAGTTAAATAAATTACCAAACATTTGTTGGCGTCTTGGATAAATGTTTTATTATTTTATTCCTAATTTTGTCACATTTATTAGACGTATTAGAAATATTTTAGCACAAATAAAAATAGACTAAACAAAAAATATAAATAAATTCAAACATAATTTTTAATCACATTTTGCCCTAAAGTTAAATAAATTTGTTGTGCATATGCTACATAATGTTTTTTTAAAAAGTATTTAAATTGTTGCTGGGTTATTTAAAATACTAAACTACCATTCTTAATTACAGGCAGTAAAAAAGGATGAAATTTGAATTTGTTGTGCTCCATTTTTTTATGTTTAAATTTTTTAATCAAATCAAGCACAAAAAAAGATTAATAATACTAGCTATTTTGGCTAGAAAGTGATTATATATATATGTAAATATAGTTTTGCCAAATGTTGTCAAACTGTTGCATTACTTTTGTAACAACTTTTATGTTAAGAGCAGAAAAAAAACTGCATTTAAACCTTGATTTCGGTTTGTTGTTTTTTTTACATTTCCAATTTTGCACATTGAACCTGACTCTGCAGTAACTTTCTCATGTTTACCTGCAGACAAAGTGTTGCTTCTCTTTTGTTACCTGCCTGCAGGTGTCATGACCTCATCAGTCCAAACCACAGGTCAAAGGAAACCTGTTAATACCAGAACCCAGCAGGTTCTGCTGACCTCAGGTCCTGCAGCAGCAGCTCTCTGTGTGTGGAAGCGTCACGGCTCTTAAACTGTTTCTTTCTTTTTAAACTTGATGGCTGAATCAGCCGAGGCCCCTGGGGCATGAATGACTGGAGAAGAGGGAGGAGGGGGGTTTGTGTTGGAAGAGAATGGGTGGTGTGGGCGGGGAGGGGGATTAGTGGTGGGGGCAACCTGGGGGTCGCCCCACAAACAACACAAAACCCCCCAGCCTGGTTCAGACTAATTCCCTCCAAGGCCTGAACCTGAAAATCCAGAGCAGCCCATGAGAAGCTGCATGTCAGGAGTTTAACCTGAAGCTTCACGGTTATGTAATTAGTTTTTTACTCATTTAATGTCAAGTTCTAATAGCGCATGTGCTTAAACTTTAATCTTTAAATAACACGACTAAAAGACCGAACTAAACACAAACAAATTAAACTCCAAACCTCTGTGTTAAATTCTGACTTCCTGTCAGGAATCGTCCCCTCATCCAAGAGGATTTTTCTGTCCTTTGAGACAAAACTCCAGTTTCTCTCCAATATAACGTGTGATCAAAAGGACCAGATGTCAAAACTAAGACTGCATCACTCTTTTTTTCTCACAAAAGTTTTAGACAATTGGAACATGAGCAGAAGCAGCTTTATAATGAGGCCTTTTTTTATGTGCACTTAATATTTTGCATGCATGAACTGAGACAATTTGATTTGTATTTCTATAATTTATTTCTGCATCCAATATCTCATGTTTTAAACAACATCTAACGGTGTGAGGTTTAAGGAAACAAGTTTTATAAATCAGTGCATGTGGCAAAAATCCTAACAACTCTCAGATCGTGGCGAATCTAAGAAAGTTACAAACATGCATCAAATTATTCTTCTTGAGCTTTCAACTATGTCTTTTTATATAAAAAATGATCCCTGATCCATATTTATCCCTTTTTTCACATTTAAAAAAAAATCTAATTTGTAATAAACGAGATTTGTGTTGGCAAACCTCTGATATTTGACCATGTTCCAGTTTAAAGTATTTTTATTCATAAAAAGAAATAAATGAGAACCAGACTGACAAGATTTTACAATAAAAACAATCATCTGGCACTTTATTTCAGTGAGTTGACTTAAAAGAAATATTGCAAAGATATTAACAATTTACTGTTTTAGAGTAGGTTCAGAAAAAAAGGTATTTGACTTTAATCACAACTCGTGTAAAACTTGTTTCTGCAGGATCTTATTTGTGATGAAGCCGAAGTGATTGCCATGCTGTCCTGATTGGACTTTTTTTTTTAAACTGCACACATAATGTGATGACTAAAAGCTGAAGTTAAGAGGAGAGATTTGAGTCCAACATCTGGAAAGAAGAGGAGTTTTGAACGCTGTGAGGAAGAGGATGGGGATGAGGAAGAAATTTGATGACAGTGAAGCTAAGCTGAGACGAAACTGATCCAGAATAAAAACAATCAACACCTGGAGGAAAAAGGGTCCCACAAGTCCTTTGTCGGCAGGTTTTATGTTCTGCTTGTTTGGACCTCGTCACTCTGGCATTCCGTACCCCCCAATCCATCTCCTCATGTCCTGAACGTGGATAATCGGCGTCAGTTTATCACGCCTCCGCATGTTTCCCTTCCTCTCCTCCTATAAAAACCCTCACCTCTGTCGTTTGGACCCGGTCCTGTCGAGGGGGGAGATTAGGGGAGGTGTGTGTGAGTGTGTGTGTTGGGGGGGATTGCACAGGACTGAATGTGGCGGGAGGAGATTAGCCGGGGACGCCACAGAAAATAGCAACGGGGCCAACGGATTCCTCGCGAGGGGGCCTTATCGTGCAATTACACGTTGACACGTTTTAACCATTTTTCAGCCTCTTAATCCAAGCCCCCCTCCCCCCTCCCCCCACTCGTTCCAAAAGCAGACCTATTGGTGGCGAGGAGCCGCTCTGCTCTCAGTCTGCCTCTGTTCATATCATCAGATCTGAACAGGGTGAAAAAAAAAATGCTTCATTTTTCAACTTTCAACGCTGGAAATAAAATAAAAACTTTATTCACTCAAACAAACCTCGTCTTTTCTGACAGGATTTGATTGTTTCACGTTTTCCCCTCGTTGCTCTCACGTGTAGAATATTTACTCATCCATCAATAATGTTTTTTTCCCTGACGTCCTTGGTTTAGTTCCTTTTATTCAGGTTTCATTTTCTTTTATTTGTTTAGCTAAATGTTTACCTCTCTTACAGCTCTATTCATGATACTTCAGGGATTTTTGTCTTTTGTTTGTTTGTTTGTTTGTTTGTTTGATTCATTGGTTTGACCCAACGGGCTCAGATTTAATATAAACAGAACACTTAAAATCAAATGTTTATTTTAACTTATAGCAGTTTGTTTATGCAAAAATAATTTTTACGTTTATATATCTCAGTTCACACAGGAAGAAATAAAAAGGGAAATGTTATATTTGTGTGACTATTAATCTATTTTTTAACGTTGACTATAAAACTGGTTTATAATTTGCACCATAATTGCAGCTTAAACTTTTTAAAATCTTGTTTGGAAAATAAAAATAATGTTTTAAAGTTAATCTAAATCAGTCATATTTTGATATCTCACCATGGTTAAAAGTGGTTTAAGTGTTAAACTTACAAAGTGAAAAAGTATTGATCTGTTTAGTAAAGTTAAAGAAAATAAAAGTTATGTAGAACAGTGGCATCACCGGCCAGTTTCATACAAACATTTCTACAGACTAGTAGGGAAAAAGAAACACCATGTTTTGAGTAAGCTGGTTGAAGAACCAAACTGTATTATATATAGTAGCTGTTTAGCTGTTTGTTCAAAATGTTTTGTATTTTAAACTCATGTAATTTACTTCATGTCCTCGATGTGTCTGCTTTATTGTACAGCACTTTGGTTGGCCTTGTGCTGGTTTAAGTGCTTTATAAATAAAGTTCAATTCAAATTCAGAAATACTTTATTGACCCCAAAGGGAAGTAACAGAAATGATAAGGTATGGTTTTGCTCAGGTTAGATCGCAGGTGAAAAATAACTGTAGCAAATGCAACAAAAGTGTTCATTTTTTCAACATAAAACACCTCGAAGACCAATGTGTCTATATTATATATTTATATATATATATTTATTATTATTATTAATATTACTAACGTATGTCTTGGTATCAAATGATCCATAGACTGGTACCTGTGCTTAGACCAGAGTTTTGGGACCCCTGATGACTCTTTATTAAACACAAATTTCAATCCAGTGAAAGTGAGACAAAAGCAGATTTGTTGAGGCTTAGAACTGTCAGCATCACTTATCTTAATGTGCTGATTTACAAAATGTAAGATAAATAAATAAAAATGAAGATATTTTAAAATTCAAATCCTAACATTCCTTGAATAAACGTTGCTCTGTCAAACGGACTGAGTTACAGTTTCATGTGATGAACCCACTTAGAGTTTCATTAAAATTCATTCAGTGGTTCATGACATATTTTGCTACTGCTGCACACACAAACACACAGCTATAAGATGAAGAACAAAGAGTCTTTTATGTAACAGAGGTTCCTGCACACCACTAACAGATCCAAGTGTTGCTTCTAGCAAGAACCACAGACTGAGCCAAACATATTCTGACTGGTTCTGACCAAACGGACCGCATTAAGCTCCATGTAGTAACGGGGCTACAGATGCTGCTGTCGCTGCGTTAAGTTACAGCTTTTCATTATAATCAATTAGAGGCTAATCCCACCCGGGGTCTCCCCTGTGGGACCTTTAATCATCAGGCTTCAGTTAAAACGGGCCAATGGGGAAAACATAAAGATGACAATCTGTAGTTTATTTAAAGGCTTTTTTTAACTTCAGCGTACAGATGACTCCTGCACATTTCACTGCATTAAAACTCACCTAAACCGGCTGAATCAATCCAAACAGTTTTAAGGTAAAATAAATGGGCCTGAACCACAAAGAAATTACTTTTTGACTCTTTAAGTGATGGCTGAGTGAATAAAATACAAACATTTGTTTAATTCTACTGATAAAACAATCCTGATGAATGTTATTAATAGGTGATAGTAAGCACAATACACAGATCAGTACTGTGAATAACTGATAGTAATGCAGTCCTCTTTATCATTAGAAAATAAATGTAAAGGCTTGGTTCCAGAGCACAAACACATTGTGAGGTCACTGAAAAGACAACTTTATAAAACAGCTAAAGTAAATATTCGCCATAAAAACAGGTTTAACCTGAAATAAATAAATAAAACAACATATCCTTCACCATAAGATTTGTGTTTCATTATACTTGCTTAGTTCAATCCTATTAAGACTAAAGATAAAACAGAAAAAAACCTTAATTCAAATCCAAAAGTTCTAGATAAAATTGATGGTTTTCAAGTAAATTAAAGGCCTAGACTTCACCAAAGAAAAGCAAACCAGCTGCTGCCTTCATGTCAGATGCTTAAACTAAGATGTGGTCAAGAGTTCAGGGAAGATCTTTGACTCAAGTCTGTATTATGAGATCTGTTACGACTGGACTGTGAGGCAGAGTTGATGCTGCTGAGAGCAGAAAATGAGCTGTCCAGGTGCTGAAAGTCCAGTAAAATCAGAGGAAATTGGAAAATCATACTTTTTCAAGCTTTGGACCTTCTCTTTAACATTTCAAGTCAATTAATTACAAAAAAAAAAACAAATTAGTGCTCATTTTAAAGTAATACAAAGGCAGCACAGACCTAAAATTCAGTAAAAGTCACAGTTAAATTAATGTCAGATGTTTTTCCAATCTAAAAACATAATTTTAAACAAACAGTCCTCTTTCAATGAAAATGAAAACAATTAGTAATACTGTTTACTGAAACAAAATGTGTGTAAAAGGATGTTCAAGGATGTAAATATAGCACTGGGGGTAATCATATATATAAAAACATATGCAGGTCAGCTGAAAGCAAAGAAAAGCTTCAGTGTTCCTACGTTTCAGTCGATTATAAATGCAGGAGAAAAAGTGAAGTCTTGTCAAGCCAATTACATCAACGCCATGGTACTTTTCCTGCAGGGATAGGGCACTTTGGAGGAGAGAGGAGAGGAAGGAATGGAAGAGAGCAGGAAACACTAACATGATTACAGCTGGAGCTCGGGCTAAAGGTAATCACTGCAGTTAAAAGGTCTCCTGCCAGCCCAGAGGCCAATGAGGCGCTCGCTTCCTTTCACCTCTGCAGAAGGGGGGGCTCCATCATTTATAGACTGCAGGTGAGATCCACTTCACATCTCTACAACCCCCCTCCCCAAAAAATGGTGCTCAATTAGCGCCATTCATCAGCGACAAGGCTGGAATTAGTTTGGGCTTCCTGACATGGAGAGCTGATCAGATGAAACATTCAGGCTCGAAATGTTTAAAAGTCAGAGCTGAAGACTTTCAAACTTCTCTTAGAAATCTACAAAAATATATTGTGGTGTTAGCATTTAGATCAGGGTGGTCCAATCCTGGTCATGGAGGGCCGCCATCCTGCTTGTTTTGGAGGTTTCTCTGCTCCAACACACCTGATTTGGATGAGTAGACAATTGTGAGGCTCCTGCAGAACATGAAGAGGTCATTTAACCACTGAATGATGCGTGTCAAAGCAGAGAAACATGACAAAAATCGTTTTTATAAGATCTAAATGCAGTCATGGACAAATTCAAGAAGAAACAAACAAAATAATAATGATTAAAAAATAGAGTTTGAGGAAACTCCTAGACTTAATTTTAAAATACTAAAATCCAGCCCATAAAACCTGATGAACTAATGAAGAGGAGGGAAGACAGCTGAAAGGTGCTCCGTTCGTCTGTGGAGGAAGGTTGTAGAGGTTTAAGAAGGTCGTTAAAAGTGATCAATCAATTACAACCTCCTATTATAAAGTGCCACCAGTGACTTTAGCTTTTACGTCTGTTCAGGCAGTATCTGGTTACTCATAAACAATAAACTGAGCGTGCAAAAGTGTGTGAGCGTGTGTGTGTGTGTTTGGTAAAACAATATGTTAATCTCTGGCATAGAGCAGAGGGATTTGCTGTATAAAGGATAGAGAGAGGGAGAAGCATGCTTGTTAGTGATAGCCTGGCTGAAGTTTCCTACACACACCCACCTCCCTGATCCACTTATGTAGGCCTCCTCGTGTGTGTGTGTGTGTGTGTGTGTGTGAGTGAGTGAGTGAGCAAGAGAGGATGAGTGATCTGTCAGAATATACGTTGTCATCTAGAAACGCTTTTCCTGTTTGTGTTATTTGCGGATGCAGCATATTGAATATTGATATCCCTGCGT
This sequence comes from Cynodonichthys magdalenae, assembly GCA_031762555.1. Classification (NCBI taxonomy): domain Eukaryota; kingdom Metazoa; phylum Chordata; class Actinopteri; order Cyprinodontiformes; family Rivulidae; genus Cynodonichthys; species Cynodonichthys magdalenae. Next base: position 6,599,980 of record JARVJO010000186.1, on the reverse strand, counting down.
GTGTGTGTGTGTGTGTGTGTGTAAGAGCAAGGGGATGATCTGTGTTGGCAGCCAGTAGTTATGGACTCAGATTAAACATGGAGAGGGATTCAGTCTGAGGGTATTTACAGATTCTCATTATAGCCTCAGAATCTGTGTGTTAACACGTGCGCGCACACACACACACACACACACACACACACACACTAATCTTATCACCTATACAGCTTAATCTCTTTACTGCGATTAAACCAAATTTGAATGTAACATATTTTTCCTTTAACCTGATTTATTTGCTAGTTAAATGTAGATGAAGGTTCGTTCTGAAACATTATAAAGTTGATAAAAGTGTCTGATAAGCATTTGTCTCTTTAGCAGCTACTCAAAATGAGACGAGAAGCATAACACACATATTACACACACTCTTCCTGACACCGCTGCTGGGATGTGTTTGAAAGGCTGTTGGCCAAAACTGCACAACCTCAGCAATAAACAGAATAATTTATCATTTCTAAAACTTTATTAAATGTTTTTCTTCTTTGTTTCACCTCTCATGATTTTTAGGGTGTAGACAAAAAAACATAATAACAAAGCAAGTGAACTGAGGAAACCATTACAATCACTTATGTATTTCGGAGAATATAAAAACTATTGGGGTGCATAGAAATAAGCAATAAAGTCACTTCCTGGTTTTAAAAACGGCCTTTTCCTCAAAGATAGAATGATTGTTTTGTGCACAGGCATTGTTTGAACATAAATAGTTTCAACATTAGATTTTAGTTAATGCCCCACTTTTAGCGTTCACAGGACTGTCTACATGATCCCAAATGAATTTACTTAACAATAATCTTTTTATATTTTAAAGCAGATGTAGATTCATTGAGATTTACTGCATTTTTATTTAAACTTTAAACAGAATCTGTCAGAAGTAAAGATTGGCAGCGGTTCACCAGTCTGTGAAAAACTACACCTAAAAATAGTGAAAACATCAGAATAATCTGCCTCAACAGAAACTGAGAAGACTTTGAATATCCATCATCTAATGTTTTTAATATCATCAAAAGATTTGAAGAATCTGAGGAAATCTCTGAGCTCAAAGGACAAAACTAGTCCAAAACTAATTTTCATGATCTTCAGGCCCTCAGGGGCCAATGCATTAAAAATAGGTCTAGTTCTTTTCTGGACATCACTGGATGGATTCAGGATTAGGTTTGGTGTTGTGGTATTATGGTATAGCTTGGTGTTAAAATATGGTGAGGGTATTTAAACATTTTGATTAGGGCTGGGTATCGTGGCCAATTCTCTAAATCAATTTGATTTCGACTCATGGGGATGTGAATTGATTAATCACAATTCGATTTGATTCATTTTGATTAGATTTGATTCGATTTGCTCTTAAATAATGAAAATGGTTCAATTGTGTTGCAAAATACAAATTAACTTTATTTTTTCTCTTCACCATAAACAACAGGTTTTATGGGCAAACTTTTAAATTAAACAGTTTAATATTGAAAGAAAACTGTTACAAGTTTAAAAGGTTTTAAATTAAAAAAGAATTGCAGGTGACAGTGATGTTGGATGCAATAATTTTTCAGAAATTATGTATTTTCTTGATAAATACGAAGTGATGGGAATAAGGTTGCAGGAGAATGAATATACTTCTGCCCACTCCTTTTGAGCGTATGAAAATTGTATATTTGTAATGATTCTTTTACCTTCTGTTATGTTCAATAAAACTTATTAAAACTTATTACTTATAACTTATTAAAACAAATAATATAATACAACTACAACATGTCACCACTGTGGATTTCATTAAGACCTTTCTTAAAGTTTTAAAATAATAATAGTGGTAACAAAACTAAAGGATTTTGTTAGAATGTCATCTTTCACACATTTACATACCATGGGTAGAGCACATTGTTTTTCGTTACCGTGTAGGAGCGCAAATCTTTGCAAAAAAAAAAAAAAGGTCACCATGGTCTCTGCTATGTTTAAGTTCTGTAGAGTCAGTTGATAATGTAATTGATTCCTTTGTTTCTTTTGTTTTGCCCCAGACAACGTCTTGTCTGAAGCTAACATTAGCACTGAACGTCAACCGGATGTAAACATACGGCAAGCCAGAAGTAACACAAAATACAGAAACACGCCTCAGACACGCACAAGACGCCATGGGGACAAATCAATCTTGTGCCATGTGAATTGATTTTCCCAAATTTAAATGAAATTGATCCAAGATCGAATAAATCCATGTTTTTACCCAGCCCTAATTTTGATGGTACATTAACCCACTGGAACCTAGTCACATGACCTATTTAAATCACTCCAGCCTGGAAGATACACCTTCTCTGAGACTCTTTCAATTTGTGTTAAAAGTAGAGACTTCAAACTATACACCAGTTTTTAAGTCAAAGTGGAAAACTGTTCAGTGGTCAGACAAATTTAAATTTGAAAAAGTCTGCCTCTCTGATGGCAAAGGGGTGCATTAGTGCCTCTAGAAAGGCACCATCAATGCAGAAACAGGTTTTATAATGAGAAAAGGCTTCTTTGATTTTAGCAAGACAATGTCAACCAACAGACTGCATCCAGCCCAACAGCAGGGCTTTAGTTGTGTTCCCACCAACTAAAAACATTTGGTGCACCCTTAAACAAAACTAAATAAATAAACAATCAACAAACCCCATCTGTTGGACAGCTAGAATCATACATCAGACCAGAATGAGGCAATGTTCCTCTCTAAACCCTTCAGCAGCTGGTCCACACAGATCCTAGACCCTTACAGACTTGTTGAAAGAGGAAATGCTTCAGAGGTAAACATGGACCTGGCCAACAAATTACTACTATTATCTACTTTGGGTTTCTTTGTATTGTAAGCCTACAATTTCTTAGTCTAAACATCAGATCAGTTTAGGAATTGTTTTGCAATGAATAAAAAATGGGTTTGTGAGAAATGCAAATCATCGCATTCTGTTTAAACTGACTTCAAAAATGTTGTTGTAAAATAAATAATAAATAAGCTGTATAATTTAGGATGGGTTGATCAAGTTTGTAAGAGTTGGAGCCTTGGTATTATACTAGTTTAGTGCTGAGCAGCTGTGAAACAGAATAATTCAAAGTAGTAAAGGGAACAAAGACCATTATTTAGTTTCTTTGTAGTGTCTTTAAATATGATCAATCAAAAAGTGAAAAACTTCACAATGTGTCTCTTGTTTACACAAACTTTTTCTTGTGTATTTTATAAGTAGACAACGTGGTTGGTGGAGATGAGAGAAATGGGGTGGGGGGGTGGGGGGGTGGGGGGGCACAATGGTGAGGAGTGTGGAAGGATGTGTGTGTGTGTCGAGGGGGGGTGGGGGGTGCATGGCTTAAACACAACAGGAGCATCCATCCTTTAACCAGTGGGGAGTTATCGCCCGACGACAGAGCTTTTCCAAATGCTTTAAAAAGCACATTTGAAGATGTATTAGTGCATCCCTGGATCCACTTGCTGCCAATAGGGGGCTGCTTGCTGGGCTTTGTGCACGTCTGTGGAATTTTTTATTTATTAATTTTTTTTTGTGTAGCTCCCGTCAAATTCTCTTAGTGAGCGTTGCTAAGGTGCTTTAGGGATGAGATTAACCGCAGGCTCATCACACATTCCCTAACAGAAAAAAAAAGAAACTATGTAAAGAAAAAGAGGACAAATTCAAACAAAGTAGGGGAGAAAAGCAAAAAGATGTCAAGAAAAAAATAGAAAGTAATAAAACAAAAAATTTTTAAAAAGAGAAACTAAGGCGTCAGGAAAAGATAAAAAGAAAATGTTTAAAAAAATAAAAACCTTTAGGAAAAAATTGAGAAGTTAACGCACAGGAACAATGGGTAAATTATTGGGACAAAAATGTATAATAACCTAAATGTATAATAAGAAGAGGAGGGAAGCGGGAGGAGAAAAGGAGGATGGAAAAGAACAAGAAAAAAAAGACTAAATGGAAAAATGGAAGGAAGATGAACGAAGGAAGAAGCTTGCCGTCTGTTGCATCAGCCTGATAACCGAGGGCAGTTTGTGGAGAATAATATGCATAATAAAGTGTGACGACAGCTGCAGGAATGTGTCCATGAAGTCATCTCATCTCCTCCACTGTTCAAATCCATCGGAGCATCAGTCTGACAGCTTTGGCAGCTGGTGCCACAGATTATTCAGGACACAAAACTGCTGCAGTTAAAACATCCTGGGTTATATTTGGTCTGCTGTTCACATTTTTGATCAATCTCTCAAACAGAGCAAAAAAAAGCACAACTTCAGAGGTTTTTTGAGATTATCACATGCTGACAAATACAAAAGACTGTGTGTGCAGAATATCTCAATGTACAGAGTTGAATAAAACTGTCAAAAATAATCATTACCACAGGAAGTTAATCTAAATCAAGATGGCTGCTACATCTAATAAATCTTAGGATAAACAAAAATAGTTGTAACTCAGTTAATTTTTCAAAAATTGAGCTAAAATTCAGTGCAGAAACAGGTCAGAGTCTTTCACAACCAAATCCAATAGAACTGTGTTATTGCAGCTGTGTTTACACTACAGGTTAAAGTGACCTAAACCAGATTTTTGTTTGGTCCTTATCTTCTTTTTTTTTTTTTTTAATGACAGTCCGACTATAACAAATCCATTTTTTTTCAAATTCGACCCAGATCTTTTTAATACCTGGTACAGATATATTTTTGTTTCTTAAAGTGACCTCAGTCTGAACGATCATTTTACTCAGGAAGCAGCAAGATCAAACATAAGCATGATAGCAGATAATTTAGTTAACTCTAAGTTTACAACTTCAAATGGACCCACACATGCTAACATGTAGCATCTATATTTAGCTCAGTAAACACAACATGCTGTGTGTGACGTAACGTCTTCTTTTGCAGGGCACTTAATAGCGAGGACACTAGGAGTGAAATGATTCCAGTTTTCTAGCCGATCACGATCTTTAAAAAGTCTGACCCGCTGATTCTAAATTTTGGCCGATACAGATTTTTTAAAATAACTGACACTGACAGGTGTTATAAGGTCACAATAAAACTTGTATAACACAATCTTATTTTTTTGAAGAACACTGAACAATACTCTTGAAACAATACAAACTTGTTTTAACTGGACATGAGGTAGTGCTCACAGCAGAGCAGAAGAGGACAGTGGCTGATTTTCAGACCTGTGTGGAGGTAGATGAGAAGATGATCTTTTCCACAGATCTTATGTAAGTATGGGCCGATATCTCAAAACAAGAAAATCAGTGCTGATAAATCGGCCAGTGCAACCCTAGAAGATGTTCAAACTGGAGTCGCATTTAAACTAAAATATTAGCAACCATGCAAAAACTGATCTGATCCAAGCAAAAGAAAGAATCAGAATTGAGCGTTAAGACCTGCAGTGGGAATGTAGCCTTACATCTGGGTTTGACCATATGGTCTACGAAAGATGTTGGACTACTTGCATTCTTTCAAAGCCCATAATTATTTGATGTTTTATCACGTGCACTGAAATGATCATGATGTTTTAGAGCAGTTAGTTGTAATTTAAGCAGACACTTTCATTTTGTTTAGTTATTATCTGATTTATTCCATTGTCAAATATTTCCCATTCCACGTCATGGATTAAATGAATTCAGCCTAGCCATCCCAGCTCAATAAAAACAATAATAAACTATATTAATCATAGCTCTGACATTTACTTTGAGTCATGCACAATAAGCAGAGCAGCTGTCACACACTCATGTAGAACAGCCTAATGTAAGCGTCAAGTCTCACGTTTTACCTGTAAGACTCAGATTTCATCGTCCCTGACTGCCACCTGTGATATGAAAACTAAATTCAAAGAAGTGAGCTGAACACCTCCCCTGCTAAAGGAGCTAAGGAAAATAAGCAGCTCTTTGTGGACCCATTTTTGCTTCCATTTTTATTTAGATCTAAAAGTAACCATGCAAAAGAGTTAAGAATTTGTTCCGAGAGTTTGACAAAAATAAAAGCGAGTTAGTGGTTGCAGAGAGATCAAGAAATTCAGCGTACTTACATGAATTATATGTTTTAAGTGTCAAAAATAATAATGAAAACAAAGAGCACAGACACATAACAAACTTTAGTTTTCGCAAATTCTACTCAAACATTGTAAAATCCTGCTTTGTGACCAACCTGATCATGTGACTACATGAAAAACCACATTCTGTAAAAGTCAGTGCTGAGTTATTAAAAACTAGTCATCCTTTATGCATTGAGTAAACATGTGTGTGTGTGAGGCAGAAGGAAAGGCCAGTACCCGTGGCGTAGGTGTGGTCTGCTCAGTCTCCTGTTACCTGCTTCTCTGAAGCAACACGAGCTTCTTCTGTTTAGACAAACTGACAGAGCTGAGCTGGGCTGAGCTGACGAGCTACCAGATTTCCCTCTCAGTTTATCTCCATCTCACTCAGTTTGTGTTTACACAGCACTTTCTCTCAGCCTCACCAGGACTACACGGACAATTTAATACAACGCAAACTGACTGCTGGGTAGTTTGAAAATTTCTTGTTTGCTCAATTCAACGATTGTTTTCAAAGAGGGGAAAAAATCAACTTTAAATAAAAAGTGTTTTGATCGGTTTTTCCATCCATCCATCTATCCATTGATCCATCCTTCTAGTGTTTCCATAATCTAATTATGTACCTATGAAAAGGGGGGCAGGTAATGCAATCTGGCATGGCGTGGAGAGTGGCATGGCGTGTGTGTGTTGATTATCTGAATGGAAGTCAACAGTTTCTATTTCACCCACTTATCTTGTCTAGAAATAATCATCTAATCAGATACACACAAACACACACACAGAGTCATGTAAGCATCCCTTAGCACACTGTATTTCTACAGACAGGAGCTGGATAAAAACAGTCAGAGTATATTAACCTACAGTTATTCCACAGAGACTGTGAAAAAGACCTCAAACTGTAAATGTAAATGGCAACATTACTTGTATTGTTTTATTTATTATTATAAAAAATTAATTTAACGATCCAAAATTTAATTTCAGTTTATTCCAATCATCTGTTTTATAATAAGTCTTCCTGGCATCTATAAACAGCTGAACAAGTTTAATCATACAACTAAAAAAAAAAAGTAATAAACATTATTTAAGCAGACAAGCCTTCAGCATGGAACAGAAAAAACTTCAAAGGGTTGTTCAACACTGAAACGTAAAGTTCAAAGTTAAATGTAATATTACAAGCTATAGTTATAGCAGAGGATTTCAAGTTTAACATTTCCAGGGTTTTTCTAAAACCATAGTTCAGATCGTTTGATGTGTGCTTCTGTGGAAAAGGTACAAGCAATTAATAACCTACCTGTTGCACAAAGGTTTTTGCAGGACCTGTTTGATAACATGAGGTTTATTTCTGAACAAGTTGCCGAGCTAACAAAGCTAATCCTTAAATACGTCAAAACTTTAAAAGCTATTTGATAAATTTATAGTGTTGCTGCCTATTTTGCTTTACGTGATTATGCTGTGTTCCAGTTCTCTTCGGAGGTCATAGTTTCGATCTTCCGAGTTCTATTTTTCAACTGGAATGCCCACTGAAGTCGTAGTTTCGAGTCATAAGGTTGGCGCAAACAAACCATACCTGAGCAGCTCGAGCCTGCTTTATGTCATCGTTACAACATGGCTGCTGCGCACATGAAACTCTTTACTTTTACATTTTTTAGCAGTTCTGTGTCATTTATTTTACATTAAGTCAGACTTACTTGTAGTGCTTTATAGCGATTATTTAAATATATGTTTTAACACTGTTTGTACACTCAAAATACATCGTAGAGCACTATTATTTTAAGTGTTATTGTTGCAGAGCAAAATAATAGAAACGCTTTTATCTGACGTTTGAAACTGGAACGCTTTCAGCTCAGAACTGACGTCAGTCCGGCTTCAGAACTTCGAGTTCCAATACAACTGGAACGCAGCATTATTCCATCGAAAATAATTATATAGTCCTTCATGAAGTGCTACAGCTAGCTGGTGCATCCACAATAACTATGTAATGTTAAATCATTGTTGATGTAAAAGTTTATACAACAGCATCTGCATGAACTGTTATGAATACTGATTTTTAATAGTATTGGATTTCCTCTTGGAGATGAATAAAATATCTATCCACAGAGTGAGAGGATATTTCTTGTACGCAATGTCCAGAACATGGCTACACTCTTTAAAGCCACCATTTTGGATCAAAGTCAAAAACATTTTGCAATGGGAAGGCGATCATGTAGCATATCAAAGAAAACCAGAATTGTATCAGAAATGGATGTTCGCAATCAGATGTGCAATATCTCTTGTGGTTCAAAAGCTATCAACAGAGAAAGTTGCAACAACTGAGAACGTTGCCCATGAAGCACAGCTATTTGACATGTTCAATGTGCTGTCCCTGGTGCTGAACAGACACACATGTGACAAACAACTAAAGTTTGGAACTTAGTGTTGATAACTTCTGAACCATAGGAGATATTGCACATCTGATTGTATCAATCCATTTCTGAGGCAATTCTGACATTATCTGATATGCACTATCAGTGGTTCCCAACGTTTTGACCTTAATCCAGTATGGGGACCGATAGACTTGTCTGCTGAGAGGTTGTGAAAATATCAATTTGTTGTTTGTATTTAAAATTCACCAAAATAAGTCAATTTGAATTATTAAAACTCTGTATTTCATATTGTTTGGGAGAGGTGGGGAGTAGAGAGGGGTAGAGAGGGATGGGGAGGCGGGTCTCAGCTTGTCTTGGAAGTAAGAAATAAGAACTTTGAGAAAAATAGGTTGGGAACCACTGGTGCTTTATTATTTGTCATCAATGCATGTTCCCATGCAAGGATGAAATTTGTGCTCTGCGTTTGACCCATCACACATGAGAAACGCCCAAGTGGAGCAGCGGGCAGCTATGTGAGCGCCTGCAGTTGGGAGTTGGGTGTCTTGCTCAAGGACACCATGACCTCTGGGCATGGTGGGGAGTCGAATCTGTGACTTTCTGGTCCCAAGTCAGCTGTCCCACTACACCACAGCCACCCTTTTTTTGTGCTACATAACTCCCTTCCCATTAGAAAAAATTTGGCTGTGTTTCAATTCATAGGCTGCATCCTTATGAGTGTGCATTTGTTGGCCGAATATGTCACTGCCCCACACCCAGTGCTGTCCCAATTCGAGGACTCCTCCTCATGCGGCCGAGGAATGTGGCCCACAAAATCTCAAAAATCATGGATGCATCATTCCCGGCCGAGGATATCCCAGGATTCCATGCGCCGACAGCAAACTAAACAAAGACAGTGGAGTTTTTAAAAATTTTTTTACCAAGTCGGTGTAGTTTAGAAATTCATCACAGAATGAATATATTTTTTTTAACTTAGCAACTTAGCTGATGAAATTCCTGCTGCAATAAGATGTTAAATAAAATAATGCAGCTACAAGTACTGATACTGGAGCTAAACCTGATATATTATTGTTTTTTAAAATTATTTATGTGCAACATTTTAAATGTGAAGTGATTCTTCCAGTAAAAAGACGTGTGAATACACATCCCAGTGCTTTTGAGTCTGATATGAAATCAATCACTATGGTAGAGGGGTAGCACATGGTCACGCAACCATACTTCAAGCGAAGACTAGACTGTCTCATTTCACCACAGTTTTATGCAGGAGGATGTGGCCCAGCTGGGCTACGTACTCATGAGGAAGCAATCTAACATGGCAGCTTTCAAGATGGCGACCATGTTCTGGACATAGCCTTAAAGAAAGGCCCCCTCACCCATTACTTGCTGTTCAGATTTTTCATTTTCTCTTTTTGAAATAAATGGGTATCCTGAGCAGGCCCGGCGGCATGGGCGGGCATTGGGGGACATTGCCCCCCCCAGAGAGTCAGCTGTGCCCGCCCTGGACGGAAGCTGGCTAAAAGTTCACTTGAATTTTTAAACAAACAATTCGGTGTTGTGAGTGCGCCTCGACTCACTGCTGCTTCTTTGACGCTCCCACGGTCAGACGAGCTGCTGCGACAGCTCCCCCCTTGCCCCCTCCCTTCCTTTTCTCAAGCTTGCTCGCAGAAGTGCACAGACACACACACGAGCCTGCGCGTGCAGCTGCTGCTTTGT
>JARVJO010000186.1:6576680-6587773 GCA_031762555.1 Cynodonichthys magdalenae | reverse complement strand
CAGTGTCAGCCTCACAGACAGAAACTGGAAGTTGGTTCCACAAGAGAGGAGCTTGATAACTGAAAGCTCTGCCTCCCTTTCTACTTTTAGAAACTCTAGGAACCACAAGTTGTCTTCACAACAATGCTTCGGAGGAGGGGTGCTCTGTGGGGTGGGAGCTTGGCTGCAGACTGAGCTGCAGGGAGGAGCTACGTACCAAAAGGTGGTCCTTTGTACCAGCAAGTGTTTAGGCATCCACATTCTCCATCCCAAGCTGAACAGTCGACATACGATCACATGGTTGTTCGGCTTTTGTTTTCACACACACCTTTCATGGTTCCTAAGACACACTGTGGAGAGCTCCTGGGAAACCCCTCCTGCAGTGGTGTACATCACTGTATGGGGTCCCTACCCGCTGGAGTCTACACTCCGGAAACAACAAACTAAGATCCAACACTTTTTTGTCCACGAATGTGTTTAGTTAAAGCACCACAGTTTTTGACAGACAGATTCCTTCATGCACTTTGTGTGTTTCATCTCCATTCATGAGTTTTTGGCCATTTGACTGGTTTTATAAATTAATATTTCTGGGTACAGCAGTCAGCTTCTAAAAGAGAGTAGTTTTGTTGTTTTTTTTTTGGTCTTTTTGGAAGTGAGTGGCTGAAGCAAAATGCAGTGTCGGAGCGCTATAAGCATAAACAAACACTGCCACAAAACCTCTGACCAGTCATACAGTAAGTTTTCAGGAGGGGGGTAAAAAAGTTCTCACCATGGGTTGTGACAAGAAGGGGGGCAAGACTCCAAGCTGCAAACAGAACGACACAATTTTCATCATGCAGCTGCGAAATAAGAGCCGATTTTGGAAGTTCAGATGGATCATGCAGAGGCCTTTAGGCAGCTCCACATGGCTACCACAGGAGATTCAATTCATTTCTCAAGCATGAATGAGTCAAAGCAGCACTCTGGGTACGTGTTTGATTGGGGAATGACATTATAACCCATACATGAAGACTGATCACATAGCACTGGTTTCATTCTACAATAAGTCGCTTTAAACTATTTTCTTCAATAGTAAGCCATACCATACGTCACTGGGCGTTGTTTTTTTTTTATAAAGTTACCCCTTTTCTGCAGGGTATATGAATCATATCAAATATTACTGATCTGCCATGTGGAGTACCTCAGGGTTCTGTTTCATACAAATCAAGTTGTTTCCTTGAAATACTCCATCCAGGACATAATGATATTTATCAATTTCTTTCACTACATTTCAACAGAAAACCAGTGTTGTATAAAGTACTACAAAGTGATACTTGAATAAAAGTACAAGTATCTTACCAAAACATTACTTTGGTAAAAGTTAAAGTCTCCTTTAGGAATGTTACTTGAGTAAAAGTCTTAAAGTATCTGATATTTTTTGTACTTAAGCATTAAAAGTAAAAGTATTGATTTTAAATGAGCAGTTAAATATTAATTATTAAAATAATTAAAATATGTTAAATTTAGGATGCAGTAGTCTAGCTGTTTCAGTTTATTTAGATATATCAAGGGTGCCCAAACCTTTTCCCCAAAATGAATATCTAGCTGAGGGCTGCGGGCCAAATGCAATAATATATTTGACTGACTGCAAAACAGCCTCTTATATAGTCAAATGGCTTGGTGGGCCAGTTTTGGCCCATGGGCCCCACTTTGGGCACCTCTGATATACAGTATGTATGTATTAGGGGTGCAACGGTATCTGTATCGAACCGTTCAATACAGTGCTTTAGGTTCAATACACTTTTGTATCGAACAATACAGATTTTTAAAATTTATTTTATGAACTTGTCTTCTGAAGATGCTCTGTGTTGAAAGATCAGTGGATCTTTGTTCGACTACTTAACCTAGGCTGCACTGTCGAGCACAGATCAACTGAGAAACTGGCTGTTTCAGCAACATTTCATTCAAAAACTGTAGTTTGTTATAATGCTCAAATGTTTAAAATTAATTCCAATAAATTACAAGTTAAGAAGGGCAATTGCTCTTTTTTTGTATCGAAAAAATATCAAACCGTGAGACTAAAGTATGTAACCGAACCGAATTGTGAATTTTCTGTATTGTTGCCCCCCTAATATATATATATATATATATATATAAATACATATATATACAATAACAATTTGGAATGAAAACAAGCAAAAATAAAATAAAAGTGACGACCTTCTACTTCTTGCCTTTTTAAAAAATGTAAGGAGTAGAAAGTACAGATAATTGTGTGAAAATATAAGTAGTAGAAGTAAAAAGTAGGCTGAAAAATAATTACTCAAGATACCTAAAAATTCTACTTACGTACAGTAACAAAGTATTTGTACTTAGTTACTTTACAACTCTGCAGAAAATGTTTACCAGAAAATTTCCTTCGAATTAAACTGTCAGATTTAATTGAATGCTTGCAAGACAATTCATAAAAAACAAAACTTGTTCAAAAAAAAAAAATAAAAACACACAAAAAATAAATAAATAAAAAGCAAACAAACAAAAAAGGTCATGAGGAAGAAATTAAGAAGCTAATATTCAGTTCTTTTTTCCACTGAAGTGACTGAAGAAAAAATTTAAAAAATTAAAAATAAACTATGATGACCCAGAATGTCTAATCGTTGAACAAAACCACAGGGTTTCAAAAATCAGGCAGCAAATTTCCCATTTAGCCTTTGTCCAGTCAGGTCTGAGAAAACATTTAAATGTCAATCTAAACAACTGATCTGAAAAAAAAAACAAAGAAATTCTGTAAAACTAAGAAGGCTTATAAGAAAATGTTTCAAATGTGTCAGACTTCTTAATGTGACAGAAATCCCTGTTGCTGATAGCTTTCAAGGGGTTATAACTCACTTAATTAGCTTTTGTGGAAATGTTTCATACCTTCACGTTTTGATTACCTCATTAATTTGTGGACATGACTAATTTGCTTGTTTGATCTAAATCATTTCTGCACACCAGACTCAGCCACAGTTCACTCTAGAAGAAGTCTGGTTCTTCTTCAGACAGGAGAAATGTGTCACAAAAAACATGATTTTCGAATTATTTGAGGTATTTAGATGTTAACAATGTTTGTTTTTTTGCAAGGCATTTCATGTTTTTTATGGATCACATGTAAAATCAGACATTAAGTGTAGCCTAATAATTAGCCTCTCTTTTCCTTGGTGCTCTCCACACGCCTCCATGGTGCACAGCATGCCTCTTCTAATCTGTTTTTTTATTATTCATACACTGTGTAATACATATTCATATTCTTGCTTAGTGCAGAATGCCTCAAGAAATTTTGACAAAGCTTTAAAAGTAAACAACAAATATACAGAATTATCCATTTAAAACTGCATTTAAAAAACATTGTGTGTAATAGTCCCACAAAATCAGTCTGAAGAGGCTTTTATATTTTCATTGCGGTTCTTTGAGTTGGAAAATTTGTTGTTTTAGGCATTAATTTGTCAAACTTAAAAACAAGTTAATTAATCCATCCATTATCTGATGCTTGCTTCAGAGTCAGGTCATGAAGCACCGCTTCCAGCTACCAATCTCCTTAACTTTGGGAGATCAGAGATCAGCTGAGACTTAGAAACGATCAGTGGAAAAGATCAGCTTCTCAATTACCTCCAAAAAGTTCTGAAAATCAGCCACTGTCCTCTTTTGCATTACTGTGAGCAATGACGTACGACTTCTTGAAATCTTACATGAATTCAGATGTCAGAGGAAGAATCTTGTTTGGCCTCCAGAGAGATGTGAGTTCAGAGTACAGAAACATTTGAGATGAGGAGGAAACAATATTGATCATTTGTGAACTATTTTTACCAGAGAAAAAAACAATTCAAAATGACTTAACGTCCAGTGGACTTCCTGGTGAGTCATGACAGTTTTTTATGTCTTCTGTATTTTGGAATCCCCTCCATGTTTACATTACCTGGTTTTCTGATTGGCTACACTTCACATTCAGCAGGCTGCAAGCTTGTTTCTTCTCGGGTGAACACCACACACGCTGTGACATCGGGCCAAAAAATCAAACATGTTGAATATCCCGGTCGGAGTGGTCCCGATGTCCTTCCGAGCTGACTAGCTCACTCTTAACTCCCCACCCACGGCAGGAACAATTGTTAAGATTACCTTAAGAGTTATCACAATATTCTGGATGTACTTAAGATTGTTGGAAGGGCAAAATCGGGCCAGAATTCAGCACAGTTATCCTGCCGTGTGACGCAGCCCTAAGCTGTCCGGTCGAGGCACAGAACCCCCTTTCAACAGAGATTTGAAGAGCTGCCTTTGTCTCTGCTCTGTCTCTTCGGTTCACAATTGTCCAATCTCCTTTCATGAGTTCTTTGACTGTCTTCATAAGCTTTATTTTGCAGAAACAGCTGCAAATTTGCCAGCTGAGCCACTTAGTGAAGTGGTTGAAGAGGAATGACACCGGTGTAGTTCATTCACTTGTTACACCAAAACCTGAGGTTACCAGATGAGGCTAATCCTGCAGGATGTACTGTACAACTTGTTTAATATGGGATCTAGATGAGGTTAATTGAAGCTCCACTTACCTCATCAGTTCAGTAACATGATAACAACAATCATAATTTGAAACTGATGCAGCCAGTTTATGGAACCAAGCTTAACCTAACTTAAATAGTAATTCCTAAGTCGTCTTTCATTTAATAATATTTTTTTTACATTTAAACTCAGTCATCTATATAATAAAAACCATCTGAATAAGTCATTGTCACATATAACGTTGACATTTAGCTCTGTTTGTCATGTTAAAGATCATCATCAGTTTCTTTCAGCCGTCATCACCTCTGCCACTAGTCTGATCATCAGAACCTTTATTTTCACCCTCATCATCCTCGTCATCACAGCTGCTGTCGTCACTTTCTTCTTTTGACTCTTTGATTGTTCTGGACCTCTTGTATCTTTTTTATCAGGAGAGGACCTTTAGCTTTTAGGCTGAGCGAGCGACAGTTTGGAGGGGGGTGGGGGGGACAGAAGAAGAAGGGGGAATCAGGACGAAGGCTGTAATAGGAGACGCTCAGCAGGAGGGCTGTTTACTGTCACTGAAGGAGGAGAAAAGAAAGATGGGGGGGTGGGGTGAAATGGACAATGAGAAGGAAAAGGGGGAAGATTAGAGGAAGATGAATAGATGAAGGCAATGCTCAAGAAAAAAAGGAAAGAAAAAAGTTCTTATGGCCTGTAAACGATCACAAAAAGCTGCTATTAGCTTTGAGGGTAACCTCATGTGTGATCTTGCACAATATGCAGAATCTGTTAGCCCTCAGAGTATGAGTTGAAAATGACTCTCAGCTACTACTACACACCAAACTCTAACTCAATATCTGTAGAACTGATTTAGTTTCAAAAGTAAACATGTTGCTAAAGTTGATTAGCCATAGCAGAAATTATGTATTAGATTGACTCTAAATGGGAAGATGTACGTGTAACGATTAGATTCTGTGAATTTTATTGAAATCTGTACAGAAATTCTGGAGATATTTACTTACAAACAGTCACACACACAAAAACATTATCATCGGCCTTTTGTGGTTAAACAACATGACAATAATAAAGTAATTTTATTCCACCACACTGCAGGACACAAAACATCAACGCCTAAACAATCAAACAAAAAAATCTGTAACATTTTGTTCATGATGAAACAAAAACTTTAAACAGTAACACATTTTAAATGTTTATCTTTTTAAAATATCTCCAGAGTGGGTAATCAGTCCAGATTCAAGTAGGACAAATGATGCTTAAGTTGCATCATAAGAAACAAATAAAATGCAGAATTCTAATATAGGAAAAGTAGTTAAATACAGAGAAAGCTACCAAAACAAACACAATTTGAGTGAATTATAGATAAATTAAAGAAAATCTCCTCCACAGTGACAATAACATTAATAGGAATTCAACAATATATTCACTTCAATATTTTAGCTTATTTCAGAAAAAGCTAACTAAAAAGACCAAAAACTAAATAAATTGTCAGAAATGGTCACATCCTGAACACAAAATCATTGAAGTAAAATTTCTGAGGTGGTGTCAGCTTGTTGTCTGAAATGTTTTCTTTTTATTTATTTTATATTTTGTAAAGTTTGTCATCTTTGAATTTTTTTATGAATCACACGTTACACAAATACTCATTTTGTCTGAAATAATGATTATGTTTAATTCATTGCTGTTTGGAAAGTTTTTTTCTTGAAATCTCATTTTCTGAAATGTGACTTTTGTTTGTGTTTGTTTTCATTGTTTTTGTATTTGTTGTTGGGTTTTGTCCAAAGCCAACATGTTTTGCGCTTCGGCGCCGCTGCACAAACACAATGCTGACGCACTCGAGACAAAATGACCGCTGTTGATAAAAGATTGCTTCCTACTCAGTCAAAGAAACTCTTTAAAGACGCTCTTAACCACTAAGATTAACTGTTATCAGATAAGATGGCCCCGACTGTACTCAGTCCTCACCTGTCACACTAACACGCCCCTTCAGGCTCTCACCTGTCGAGCTCCTCCAGCGTTCTTTACCTGCTGCTGGGACCGACTCCAACAACTGTCAATTACCTGTAAACCAATCCTACAAGTGATTGACAAGCCAGTAGGCCAGGGATCAAGTTCAGTCTCTGGAGACCTGTGTGTGTGTGGGTGGGTGTGTGTGTGTGTGTGTGTGTGTGTGGGTGTATAAACCTGACATGACTAACCTGACTTCAAGCAGCTCAGGTTGACTGGAAGTTGATGGGCTGAAAGACCATGAATTGTATGTTTGGTGGATGTCTTGTTTAAAGATGGAGACAATAAAACCACACAAATGCAGCAAGTAAAAAGCACAAACCCCAATGTTACGCACTAAAATTTCCTTGTGGTACCAATCAGTAGTTGTTCAGTTTTTCCTCAGTGTTTCACATTTTCTTTGGATTTTGTATGCTTTTTTCCAGCTCATCATCTGCCCAATCTTTGTACAGGATAATGACATTTATGTGCAAAGGGAAAAAAGTGGATAAAAGAAGTGCCAGCCTTAATTAAATAAAACAAACTACAAAACATGAAACTTTAAAAAACAGGAAAAACGGTTTATCTACAACTGTATCAAAGTTTTCAGCTTATAGTTCTTTGGGAGATATCTTGTTGGCACTAAAACCATATTTCATGTCTGTTGAACTGTTATCTTTGCTGTTTTTTATAGATTCAGCAAAATAAATAAACACCACATGCATTTGTAACAGGTTGCTGATAAATGCGCAATGATCCTAAATAAAACCAATTCTTCTTTAGGTTTTACAATATGTGCCAAGAACACTGGTTCATACATTGAGTTAGGAGCCTTTTCAATAATCAGACTAAACAAGCATTTCTCTAAGAATGATCAGGAACATGACTAAAAATGAGTGAAAAAGCAACCAAAGACCAAAGAAAATGGCTTGTTGGCATGGAAACAATATACAGAAATGAAGGGTGACTCTGGACTTTTACACAGTAAATGTTGTTTGTGATTGAACACAATGACTAAGAAGATGATTTCAGTTAAGGACTGTGTCACACAGCAGGATAATTGTGCCGAATTCTGAGCCTTCCAACAATCCTAAGGACGTCCAGATTATCGTGATGGCTCTAAAGATGATCATAGCAGATGTTCCTGCAGTGGGTGGGGAGTTAAAAGTGATCTAGTCAGCTCGGAAGGACATCGGGACTGCTGCAACCTCAAATTGGGGATATTCAACAGGTTTGATTTTTTTGGCCCGATATCACAGTGTGTCTGGTGTTCACCTGAGAACAAATAGGCAAGCCTGTGTGCTGGATGTTCAAAGTCCTATAGAATGGGTTTTCCTCTTGTAAAAATAGTCTACAAACAATCAATATTGTTACAGTCACAAATGTTTATTTGCTTTGTCTCTCTGGAGGTCACAAAGATTTTTCCTCTGTCATCTAAATTCACGCACGATTTCACATCTGACATCTGAACGTTCATGAATGAAATATCTGTGTGTGCTGTGTTGTCTCTTGCGGTGTGGCTGTACACCACACACTGTAGGACCAAACCTGGTATATCCATGATATTTTATCCTCACGTTAGGGGTCTCTCAGTCTTTGAAAATCGGCCGACTGTTTTAAAATCTGGCAGTGTGACGCAGTCTTTATCAGACTGAAAAGCTCAGGTCTCACACAAGAAATGTGGGGACCTTCCCTGCTTTCTAAAGCATACACGAATCAGGGATGGGCATCTGGTGGACCGTGGGCCACATCTGACCCCTGGGTGACTTTTGTCTGGCCCCGCCAATGAACCCTGTCCTCTCAAAATGGAAATTTTTGAATCTAAGAACTGCTTTGAGTTTGTTTTTATAAGCAAAAAAATAAAAAAATTAATAAAATTTTTGGAAGGTAGGCAACAGCAACTTTTTTATTTTACCAGAACCACGCAGGAGTCTGCCAGCAAGCTCACTAAAGTGTTTATTTATGTTTGCTTCAATCGTTTTGTGTTTATATTTATTAAACATGAATACAACTGTTGTACATGCATTTGAGCATGAATTATAAAGTTACTGCACTGTATTTGTTTAGTAAATAAATAAATAGATAAATATACACTGGCCAAAACTTTTTTAAAATATAAATTTTATTACATTTGAGTAAGGGTGCAGTGCTATGTGGCACTCTGTCCATAAAAAGTTGTGCCCCCTTACCATCATTTAAATTGCCCATCCCTGCTCTAAAATAATACACAGATGTTGTTTAAATAGCAGTTATTTGTAATTTATTTTTAAATTTCGACTTGATTTGTGTTTGTTATTCACGTGTGCGTATGAAAAAAAGAAAAAATCAAGTCAGTAAAAGCTGAAACATCTAAATGAAGGTTTCAGTGAACTGAATGAGCCTTTCTTGAATATTAATAAAATCAAATATCTAAAATCTCAATCAACTTTAACATTAAACAAACAACTACTTTAGAGAAAAAACATTAAACACTGACTAACGAATATTAGATTATAATACATAAATCCGCTAAATTAGTAATTATAGTGAACAACATCTTGAATGTTATAAAGTTGCACAAAAAAACAAGAAAATATTACAATGTATTTATCATGTTGAATTATTATTTGAGGATTATTCATACAATTTTGAGCCATGAAAATGACTTCAAACACTTTTAGGAAAATCAAAACCTGACTGCGATTTCACCTTTCCCTCAGTGCTAAAAGAAGAATCTGACCATTTTAAGCTGAAAAACTGGATTCACAGCGATAATAATAAACTTATGTCAAAATACTGAATAAAAGAAAAAAAATGCTGTGGTTAAGATGTTTGCATTTAAATAAAGGATAGATGTTTAAAACAAAAAGTAAAAACACCTTTTTAGGATTATTGCAGACTTACCTAATAAACTGATGACTGAATCAATTTTTTATATATAACTAAAACAGAATATTCATCACAAAGCAAATAATAAAAAAAAAATCCTGAAGACTTCTCTTCATTTTCTTTTCATGGTCAAATAACAACATCTTTAATGTTACAGCCATAACTAAACTATCTAATTTATTTGTTTAGCACGATTTGAAAAGTTTCCTTCCAATTCACCTAATGGGACAGAAGCGGCCATTATCTACCTGGGGACAGGTTAAAAGATGAGTTTTAACTTCATCTTACAACCTGAGAGCGTTGGTTGGGCGTGGGGCCGTATTAATGTCCTGAGTTAAACACTGTAATTACTCACCTTTATTGTCCCCCATAATGCATCATCCATCAGAGCCTGACCGTGTGTTTGTGTCTCTCTGACAGAGAAGCGGACTGAATGCCGAATCAAAGAGGCAACTTTCAACTCCTATCAAATATCTGCAGCGAGGGGGAGGGAGGAGAGGAGGGGGCGACGGCAGAAAAGAAAAAGATCAGGGAGATTTCTTTGGAGTCCAGGCAGCTGTGACTCAGGAGGACGGGTTGTTTGAACCCAGTTTCTCCCAGTCTGTGCAGCCCAACGACACAGTGACAGAGCAAGATAATAAAAGCTCTAATTCCCCAGATGTGTCACCAGTTTGTGACCCCCCACCCCACCCACCCCGAAAAGAGCCATTTCTTTAAAATAAGGGGAAGGAAAATGTGGGAATAAGTGAGTGTGGCTTTTAGTGTATAATGAACACATTTGGTGGTTAAGACTAAAAGCTCTAACACAGTAAGAGCATTTGGGTTTTATTTTTAAGCACATTACCTTTTTTCTGGATAAGAAGCCGGACATTTAATTTTTACAAGAACAATAAAAAGAAAAGACAAGGAATCATTCCCTTTGACTTCTTTATCATGTTTGGCCCCAACTTTATACAACTTATTACCAAGCAACCAATTAAATATATTGTTAATATACAGGACAAATATTTTTATGGTTTATCAGCTCTAGAGTGGATGTTGGAAGTATATTTTACTTTTTAAGCAAAATCAGGGCTTCTACACATTTTCATCTGGACTGTTTACACCTGCCAATTCCTCGCGCTGAGGCTGCACTGCGTAGAGGCGCGTCCCCCTGGTGGTAGATTGGGGATCCCTGTTCCTGGTGTATAGGGGTGTGCCTGAATAAGCTGAAAGGCGAATAGGGTACCGCGAACCAAAAGCAGCTGGGCAGATGGGGCTCGATAGCCTTGACAGGCAACCCACCTAGGAGAAGGAAAACTCTGATGTAAAACCCGGGTACCGTCAACACTTGTCAGTCATCTACCCCCATTGGATGGCAAGTTGACAAGTGTTTAAACTGAGCGGACAAGGGACCGGCTACTAGTACCCTTCAGAAGGGGGTTCTAAAATCTCCGGGGACCCAGCCTGCGGCACATTAGGCGCGGATGTTGCAGGTGGTCCTACGACCGTGCCTCTGGCCTGTCTGGTGGGGAACCAAACTGGATGGGCCAGTAATACAGTGACTGGAACAACCCCTACTTCAGCCCCCGGACCTGATGCCTATGTGTTGGGTTCTGGGCAACTGGAGGGTTTAGAGCCCTGGGGCTTGGTGATGGCCCTACAGGCCTGGATTAAACGTCAACACTCAATCCGCTGGAGGGAGCTGACGGACTGCAGACAGGCACGGGAGCTGATAAATGGTCCAAACCTTAGGTTTGGGAAAGCTCTCA
>JARVJO010000186.1:6531215-6546436 GCA_031762555.1 Cynodonichthys magdalenae | reverse complement strand
AGTCTTCTACATGCTTTGCAAGTGGGAAAACCTGAAAAATCAACAGTGTATCAAATACTTGTTCTCCCCACTGTATCAGGCAAAATGCCAGCATTTTTACAAGTACTCGTATAAAATGCCCAATACTCAGAACGGATACTGGTGTTGATTCAATGTGTTACACTTTACATTTCAAGTGAAAAGTTTGTAATTTTTATGTTTAAGAAATTTATACAAGTTGAAAGAAAATCTTTAAATGTTGCAACAGTATATCATGCTGTACATTTGATTTGATCCATTCAGAGGGTCTATAAAAGGAAGGTGACCCACCTTGTTCTAAATTTAAAACAAAGTGTTTTAAAGGTATTGTGTTATGTTTTGGTTCTAACTCAGTAAGTACTCTGTATCTGTACTCTGTATTTGCGAGTACCCAAATTATTGTACTCATACTTGTACTTGGTTTGGGAAAACCTGGTATCTGGACACTACTACATACAGTATGAAATCTTTCATAGACAATCTGTTAGACACAGAAATGTTTCAAATCTACAGTTTTCTTTCAAAAACGTAATTCATCTTAGCTATTTTATTTGCTTTGATAGATTTTTTTACCCCATTTTCCTCTAAAATAATGTTGAGTGAACAATTTACAAGCTTCAAAAAGGAAACTACTGAGGCTTGTCAGAATATCAGAGCACACCTGCTCAAATACCAAGGTAACGCAAAATGGATTGTTGGCGTAAAGATTTTAATGAGATTTGCATAAACTTTGGAAGTGGGTCCACTCAGACTCGACAATATTTACTCACCACTACAATTCAAGCAAACCTACTTTCACAGAGGATTTTGCAGTTACTATTTTATAATCCTTACACGGCTGTAAAATTAGATTTTACCAGATATGTTCTAACATTCCTGCAAGAAGTGACACCGTAATTCACAGGAAGTGTCACAGCTGCTGCTGTTAGCGCTTAAAATGATGATTTAATAATCTGCAAATATATGTGTAACAAAACTGATGGTGGTGTAAAGGTCTATGAAACAGTGGTCACATGAACCGCTAAACTATTATGGAAATTGCTGAGACATTTGAACGGCTGCCAACGTTTCAACAGACGAACTGGTCCATCCTGATTCACAAGTATTCTGCAGTGATTTTATCAGACATCAAACTAGGCGGGACGACTCTAAAAACACAATTAGACTTTCATTTAAAAACCTCTCTGTGGAGCAGAGCCTGCAAATGTCACTTCCTGCAGAAGTAAAAATGGTAACTAAAACAACAATGTACATTTATAAGCCATTTAGTCCTGACTTTGTTAAAATGATGCTGAGGGGGATAACTTTTAATCTGTCTCCTCCTCTTAGCCATGAAATATTCTCTATTTACAATCAGGTTCCCGCTGTCGACTCAAGCAATCACAGCCAATAAACCTGGTGAGATATTTAAAAAGCCTGTCAACAAAAGCATACAGAGACAATTACACAGGCTAACAGAAGGTGACAGTAATCTGACCAGTGAGTTGCTGCATGGCCCAGTTTATGCTCTCGCTTGTGGTTTTTATCACACATACATAAACACAAACACACATACACACAGATTGACTTGATAACTTGCTGCACTAAGATTACAATTGTTTGAATTGGAACCTTCAGTGACCTTCATCTACCTACGACACAGAAAAGATGATGGAAATAAAATTTTAAACCAAAGGATAACAGATCAATGGATAAATACTGAGGTCCTCATGGCTATAATGAGATTTAAGCTGATATTTGAACCACTTTCAGAACAATATTCGATTTACACTGAAGGTTGGAATAAAAGTCAGACAGCTCGCCGACTTGGAGACCCCCTTATAGCTCTGCTTTTCCTCCTTGATGACTGTCTAAATTCAGGAGGTGGGTTCTCGAAGGCTGAATTTGTCAACCTCTTACATCACTGTGCGGAGCTGAAGGCTGTCCAAGTTCGAAGACTCCTCAGATGAGGTTCACAAAGGAGTCCTGTATTTTTCTCCAATTTAAGGGACAGGTCCGATGGTTCCTTCTTGGCCCACCCTATCCCATGATTCATTGCGGCCCAACAGAAGTTTTATTTTTCTGTTTTGCTTGTAATAGTGGACAAAGTGAGAGAAAGGAGTACAGTTTTAAATAAAAATCTGACAGTATAAACATTGAAGGGGTAAAGCAGTTGTGTTGTTAGACGTTTATCATTTGTGTAGACATGTTTTTAATTTTATTCTTGTCAGAAATCAAACGAGCTGATATAGCAAAATAAACGTGCACATGCAAGGAGTCCCTTTGTTCTTCAAATATTGCTTTTAAGCCAATTTGGTTACTTTATAATAATATTAATATGCTGATATTTTGTTAATTTCGATCCATTTTTGCTTCTGTCTAGCATTGTCATAGTTGCTAGGCAACATACGCTGGGGTAAGGGCGAGAATAAAGCTGAAGGCTAGACCGTCAAATTGGCAAACACTTTGTTCCGGTTTTCGTAGTCAACCATTGACGCAGCCCACCTAGACTGGGTAGGACGGGTCCTTTGAAGGACGCAGATCCTGAATTTGGACACAGCCATTGTTTGTTGTCAGCATAAAAATAACCTGAACCGAGGGCTGTAGAGTCAGAATAGCTGTGAGGAATAGTAATGCATAAGAAGATTCAAGATTATTTATTTCTTTAGCTACCTACACATCACACAAACTGAAAGGGACAAAGTTAAGCCATTATTGCTCACAGCTGAAAGGCAAAAGACAATAATGTTTTGTCTGAGTCCGTGTTTAGCAAAATAAAGTGCTGGACAAATAAAAATGAATTTTGCAAATGTTAAACGTTTTGAGTTAACCTCATTAAAAGGTGGCTCCCGCTGCTGGGTAACCTAAGAAAACACAAAATAAGCAATAATTCAGCTAATTTTACAGATACTGAGCTAAAATCAGATGTGGTGGTAGCTGAGAGTCATCCCCAACTCCTACTCTGAGCATTGTGCAACATCTTTGTTTAAAACTTCAGCAACTGTTGGTGTCAGCCTTGTTTTTTGGCTAAATATATCAAGGCATTGTAGGCTTTTATTTCTCCTGAGATTTTTTGGCAAACTGCCCTGATTTGAAATGATAATCACAATCTGTGTTTCTGCTGGATTAGTATTATTAGTTGGTCAGAGTTTTTGTGATTATTTGAATCAGTTTTAACAAACAGTGTTCCCTGTTTTTGGATCTCTTCCCTGCTCCTCTGTTTCTGCTTCTGCCCCGGTCATTCACAGGTGTTTTTTACCATTGCTCGTTAAGTCGGTATTTATACTTCCTGATGTTTGTCTGTTCCTCAGTTTGGTGTTGTACACCATGGGTGTCAGTGTTGGCTCTGTGCTTTACTTTTAACAGTCATATCCACGTTCATGAATCAGTGTCGATCATGAGGACAGTAGAATTAAATAAGAATCAGCACATCTCCTCTTTGGTTTTCCATTTTGCCTGTAATGCAGCTTTATTAGTTTTCTCACCTTCTTCCTCTCCATCTCTCACCACAACCTGGACAGCCTCAAAGCCGACAATCTCTCTTTGCATCGATTGTGTTCAGCTGTCATCTGGATTTCAGCTTTTTACATGAAAGCCTGTCTGCATTTAATCAAATAAACTCACATCTTTACAAAATAAAAGCTGCACTCATAACATAAAAACCCAGCTCGGGCCTTGAGCCTTCAGGTAAAACCAGACATGTTGAGCTATTCTGGACCGCGATAACTTTCAGGAGCGTTTCATGTTTCAGGATGGGGCAGGTTTCAATAGTGTATTTATAGTTGGAAGGGAAACATTTGTGGTCACGAGAGAAGGATGGCGAGAGGAGGTTTTGTTTTTGTCTGGATCGCAGTGCTTTCACATCTGTAATATTACATCCATGCAACCTCAAACATATATGAGCGCAGACATACATGGACAACAGCACACTGTGGTTCCATCTTTATCCAACACTTCTAATCGATTTCATGTTATGAAAAAGACTGGATGCATTTTCTTAAGATAAATAAACTTGGCGGCACGATGGCACAGCAAGAAGGTCGCCGGATCAAATCCTCGTCAAGGACCTTTCTGGGTAGAGTTTGCATGTTCTCTCTGTGCATTCATGAGTTTTCTTGGGGTACTCCAATTTCCTCCCACAGACCAAAAACATAAATGTTAGGTTAATTGTTAACTCTAAATTGTCCCTAGGCGAGGTGTGAGTGAGAGAGTGAATGTCTGTCTGTCTTGTTTGTCTCTATGTGGCCCTGTGATGGACCTGTGACCTGTCCAGGGTGTACCCCGCCCCTCGCACAGTGACTGCTGGATATGGACACCAGTGACCCCCATGACCCTAAAAGGAAACAGCAGGTTGGTTGGATGGATGGATGTTAAGAACTTTTTGGTAATAGCATTATCTTTGTTTACAATTCATTCCTAGTGGTCCTGGATCATTACCCTTCTGTAAGAAATAAGAATATTTTCTTTGACTTGAACAGATTTTTTTCAGCTGGAGTTCAGTTCAGAGAGTGTTACGTATATTTCATTTGGACAAAAACTAATTTTTTTTTGCTTTTTTTTTATTTGACAGTTTTGTGAAGTCTGCCACTAAAGACAAATTTACTTGTTTTGGTTAAAGCAGAGGTGCCCAAAGTGGGGCCCGTGGGCCAAAATTGGCCCGCCAAGCCATTTGATTTGGCCCACCAGCAGTTATCCTGGTTACTACATTGTAATCTCCTGTTTTATGAAGAAACACTATATTTCCACTTAGTCTTTTCAACCATTGGTTTAACTATACGTACAAAGAGCTGTAGTCAGTTTTAACTCATGGTACTCACTTTATCTTTGAAAAATGGTAAGATTAAATTTAAAATACAAGTAACCGCAAGAGACATTTAGATTAGATTTAAGCCCATATCTGAATTTGCACACCTTATAAGACCACATATACTCAAATTTTAAATTATGAAAAGTCCCATGAGCCTTTGCTGCCCGAGCATACGTTCAATTTTCTCCATGTCCATGGGCTAAAAATAAACAAACAACAAAATAATATGGGCAACCGTACTGGCTGTTAGCTTAATCATAAAAATTAAAACAACTTTACTTAAGAAGTACTTGCATTTCATGTACTATATTGTTGCATTTGGCCCGCGGCCCTCAGATTGATTTTAAATTTGGCCCTCTCAAGGAAAATGTTTTTTAATTATGGCCCTGTCAGAGAAAATGTTTGGGCACCCCTGGGTTAAAGCATTCAATAGGTCACTGAAACTCCAATGTCAAAGTCTTCTACATTCAGCTACATCAGTAGAAGGGTGGCATGAGTTTATCCAAGATTTTGTTGCTGTGTGTGTGGAATCAGATACTCCTTTAGAAAAAATCTAAAAGCTTATTAGTCTGTTTCTTCATAAAGCACTACAGGGGGAGGGGGGCATCAAGAACACGTGAGCAGCAGCAAGAAGAAAAAAAAAGTGAAAATGAGCATAGATCAAGTGAGATGAGCAAGTGTGAACAAATTGTTACTGATTGTAGGTTTCACATGTCTTTATGAGACATATTTTATTTGAAGTTCAACTCTAAAGCATTTTATTTCACAAAAAGAACTTTTTTAATGTGAAATTCTAAGTTTTACATATAAAGTATGATTTTTGTTATTAAAAAAGACAGATAAACACTTTTGAATATCTTGCA
The DNA here is from genome assembly GCA_031762555.1 of Cynodonichthys magdalenae. NCBI lineage: Eukaryota > Metazoa > Chordata > Actinopteri > Cyprinodontiformes > Rivulidae > Cynodonichthys > Cynodonichthys magdalenae. The sequence continues at coordinate 6,540,769 of JARVJO010000186.1, read as the reverse complement.
AAAGCATTTGACGTTCTGTTGAACCACAGCAATCCACCCCTAAAACCCACCTACACCAGAGAGAGAGGAGAGGCAGATTCAAGAAGAATAAAAGTAAGACAGCTGATGTTACTCCCACCAAGCTATTTAAAGTTGACACAAAAAGGTCTTTACAATTCAGATAATTATATTAAACATTCTGTTGTTACAGATTTTCCTAACAGAGCATTTTGTTATCAGACTGCAGGTTCCTAGAGTTTTTAAAATGGGAGGCAGAGCTTTCAGTTCTCAGGTTCCTCTCTTGTGGAACCAATTTCTAGTTTCTGTCCGTGAGGCTGACACTCAGTCTACTTTTTTGATCAGATTTTGACTTTTGATTTTCCTTGTTGATAAATACTATAGTTAGGGCCAGCTTGGGTTTCCTCAACTAGCGCTTAGTTATGCAGTTTTAGGCTTAGACTGCTACAGAATTTTTATTCTGCACATTTATATAAAGTGCAAAAACTAATTTATTGCTTAAGGGGTAATAAAATAAAACAAAAATAAAGTGGGGTTCTATGAAAAATTAAACCATGAACATCTAACCTGCTGTGGATGCACTACTTTGAATGGTTTGAGTTTGGAGAAATAGTTTAATACTGACAGGCTTGATTAGTCAATAACTAGTCCATGCAAGGTCAAGACCAAAGTGGACTGCAGCTGTGATCTTAAAACAAATCCAATCTAAAACTTTCAGTTTTTCATGTGAAAACTATTATATAAACTTTTACACTGATGTCGACTGGGTATTACATGATTTTTCTGGCAGAAAGAATACTGATGTAAATAACCACATAGTTCAAAAACTGACAGCAACAGAAGGTTTAGGAAATAACTTCTGCATAAAACTATAAATTTCTTGGAATTTTTAATACATTTTTAAGGCAGAATAAAATCCCTGCTTCGACAGCAAAAACCTCTTTATCCTTCTGAAATCAAAAGTCATGTTTGACTTGAACAAACCACAACCAGAACTTGTTGGTATCAGATTTACTCCCTCTACGGCAACTGGATCTCTGCTATTTAATTTAAACAAGACAGATAAAAAGAAATTTCTGATTATTGCTTAAGCCCCGAAGTTTTTTCATTCAAATCAGCCGTTTGTGTCTTCAGTATTTGTAAATAATTTGAGATAGAGCGTCAAATCTCATCGGCGCAGTGTGATTGCATTAAGATTTATCTCATTTTACCAGCATGTTGTACAAGAAGCAGAACCTGTTTGTGACACTGACATTGTGGCGGCAGCGCTGGAGCTAATACTGCGCAACGCCTGCCAATTGCAGATAACATTTAGAGGACAGCAAAGAGAAAATCACAGCAAAACACACAAACCCATGTTTGTCTGCAGCTTTACAGGGCTGCGTTGCTGCTTCTAAAGTATTTTATCTCTCTCTGCAACAGGCGGTGCAGAAAACCAGTCCCAACAAAAGCTACAACCTCCTCTCAGTGATACAGCCTGCCAACAAAGATATACCTTTCACTGTTTACTATCTCTGTGATGCCACTTTGCTAGAGATAAGAGAAAACACACCTTCATTTTTAAATCAAAAGCAATGAGTGTGAGTTGACAGCACTAGAGATCATTTAGATAAACAGCTTCCAAAATGACCACTTTATAGGTGGTGTAAAAGTAAAAAAAAAAAAAAAAAAAAACTTAAAAGTTCAACAAAACATTGAACTTGTGACCTTTATTTGTTTAACGGAACATGAAAATCCTGCCAGCTGGAAGTAATAAAAACTGGGTGTGCTTCTTTTTCTTAATGGAGAAACATAAAGCAAACATTTCAAAATCTTTTTTTTCCTACAGACACACCTTTACTGAGTTTAAAGTTTACCTGCGTCATGCATTAAACTGTGATCCACAGCCTATCTGTGTCAGTCTGTGGCTGTGTGTTTGTGTTGCTTGAGTCACAGATTAGAGACCAGCTGTGCTCCCCATCTGTCTCGTTCAGCCTGACCCGAGCTAACAGGCTCAACCAAACGAGATGATAATAAATCTTCATCATCCACCTATAAACGCCACCCTTCAACCTTTAATCAAGCATCATGGGAAACCTTGGTAAAGCAGGTTTTATGTTTTAAAAAATGGCTTTCTGAGATTAGGACAGTGAGATAAAGTCAAAAAACCCTTGAATAAACTTTTGTAATGACTAGTTGAGGTAACTTATTTAATACAGGTTAACCAAACCTTTGCTTGAACAACTGAACCTAGAAGAATTTAAACCTCAAATGTTTTATGCTTTTGTGTAACTGATGTCCTGTGTTTGTGTTACAGGTCTGTCTTGTAAATGAGACTACCTGCCTTAATGAGATTACCTGCCAAAACAAAGTAAATAAATAAATAAACATTGACTTAATCAAATCTGTATCCTTATATGTTTTGAGCAAAGCAGCTACAACACAGGTCAAACTCAAAGCCTGCAAGCTTCAAAGATGTTTTAATGTGTTAAAACAAGGGTATGGTGGTTTAAAATCAGCACCGACCATAAACTACACTGTATAGCTCCCATAATGAACGGCAATTATTTTACCTGCGAAACAATGGCATCCCACCACTAGGTGGAGGTGCACAGCTTCAAAATGGAAATTCATTAGCCGTGCTTCCATCCCATTTTAATTTGAACTTTGAGTAAACTTTTAAAATGTCGCAAAAAGGAAAAAAAGAAGTAATGTGAATCAGACGTGTTTCCATCAACTGGCTTGGAGTGAATCAACCAGGCTACGCAAATTAATTACGTCAGACGGCGTTATGCATGGCTGTAGTAAACAGGAAGTAGAAGTCGCAAACTTACAGGGGTACACATCACCAGACAATGGAGCGAAGTTAACAAGAATGTGTTGCTACTATCGGGAAAGTTGTAATTATTATGTCGTTTCAACTAGTTTTGACGATGTTAATGCTGTCTGGAGATGTAGGGAAAGAAATGTATTTCTCTCCATGTTATGGGAATAACTAAGAAGACGCCCAGAGCTGGAGGAGGGTCCAGCTGCTGCTGCTGCAGCTGGTACTGGATAGCCAGCGGGAACAGTTGATCAACCATGTGAGGTAAACGTTCACTACATCATAACTTATTTGGCAAATGTGTTTCCATCGCCCCTTTTGTGCATTAACTCTTTTGTGAAAATCCAAGAATCACCTCAAGCAAGCGTAAAAACCTTTATGCGAAATAGAGATATTGTGACTTTTCTATCCAAATACCACGTAGAGCTCAGTTATTGTTTGTTAGCTGTGCTTAACGGTAGCAATAAAATGAGGAACACGATGTTTCATGTTTAGTCAAAGTTAAACACGAAACGTCAAAGTTGATTGCAACAGAGCCTTTGAGGGTCATCATAACGCTCACATAGCCCTTGGTAAAAACAGGTTTAACACCCCTGGGCTACAACTTCAAACATTCTAACATAAGATCTTAATTATGTATATATTTGAGATAATAAAGGAATGCTAGCTCTTTCATTTAAGTCAGTTTTACAACAGCATGACATCTAAGACCCATGAATTTCTCAATACTGTCAGAGAACTGCACAGTAAAATCAGTAAAATCCCATCAAGTCCAGGCTTTAGGTTTTCACACATTTCAAGGAATACCACAAGTGCTTAAACGACTATATCCACACGTGACATCTTTGAATCGGGCTGCAGCAAACAGTTTCCCACAGGAACACTCTGAAGCAGAAACTAACTCAGTTAAGTGTTCCTGCAAATGAGTACAAGTAGGTGACCTCAATGCAAGCTAGAACATGGAAGTGATGCATCTCCTTCTGGCAGCTAAAAGGGAAAAGGGGTGTGTAAATTCACAATGGCTGCAGTCTCCATCAAATCTTATAAACAAAGGAAACAAGAACAAACAGCACACATCAGCCTGACATAAATGAGTTTAATTTTTTTTATAAATATCTGAATATGCCCTGATCACATTACAGAAAAGTTATTCGTCAGTCAGTTCACTTTACAATTCAGGTTTTCTTCTGCTTGTGTTTTGAGTGCGAGAAAATCAAACTGTGTCATGATTCTGCACCTGAGTGCTCTTTTATGGCCACTTACATGAAAAATAAGAATATAAAGAGGAAACACATTTTGAAATTCATACGTTTCATTTCCCTTTATCTAACCAAATTTAAAACTTCATTGAGATTGAGATCTCATTTTCAAGGAGGATCTTGGCACAACCTTTAATCTAATCTAATAACTGTGACTTATAAAAACCTAAAAGACAAAATTTCCAACAAATACCAGAAATAAAGTGAGAACTGGTTACTACAATGCTCACTAATTTTGTGCAGCAAAACCTATCCAGATGGACCTGAATGTCAGTTTGGAACTCCTATAAGAAAATATTGGTCAGGAATTGGCACAGCCAGGGTCTCCCCCTCGCCTTGATAGCAAACTGTCTCTCTTTCAGGCTTTGCCCAGCCAGTTGTCCATTAAGGCTTTTGAATAAATCTTGGTCTGACCCTGCAGCCTCTTGAGGCCTACTCTTCATGGGAGACCCTACCAGGGGCTGATGCCCCAGACAACACAGTCCCTGGGATCACAGGGGTGCTCAGACCCTTCCACCCTGTTAAGGTAACTGTTCAGATGGTTATTTCCATTAAAAATGTGTTTTTGTTTTTAAACCTGTGACCAAAGTTTCATTACTTGTCTGATTATCTAGGGGAAAAAAACATGAAAGAAATATTAATTCAAAAGATATTTTTATCTGAATCTATGCCCTTAAATAAAAATATATAATTCCTTGTATATTTCCTTTTAGTTTACAATAACTAAATGTGTTTTTCTGTTAAGCAAAGTAATGAAAAATACAGAACAAGGCATTTTTATTAAATCATCTATAGAAGTGGTGTCAAAGTCAGCTTTGAACATGGGGGCCAAAATTCAAAACATGATGGAAGCAAAGGGCTGATTTATGTATTTATTTATTGAAAAAAAAATTGTATAGAAAAAATATTCATATAGTAATATAATATACCTTTTCCAAATTATTCTCATAGAGCATAACAGATCAAGAAAAAACATTCTATTTAGAAAGACACGTTTAGCAAGCATTTATTTGTCCGTACTCTCTACCAACAACTTTTCATTTATTTCTTAAAGTTACATTTTATCACAATGCAGCAAATCAGATAAAAAAAGAAAAACCTCACTAAAATTCAATTATTTGATTTTCAAATAAGAAAAGAGTACAGAAAAATACAATTAAAGTTGATTCTCTGTTGCTCTTCCCATAAAAAATCCATTACTGAAAAATTCTAACTTGAGAAGAATGCACGAAAACCCCGTCTGCACCGGCACGCTTGTATGTGGTTCGACTAAGCAAGTTCAGCACGCTTACAATTTTTGCGTCAGCAGAATGCTGCCCGTGGATTAGCTCTTGGATTGATTGACAGAGTAAAGGTGGAGAGAGATGCTTTTGTTTTGGAATACGAGCGCACGGCACGATACGACGACATGGTGAAAGCAGTGAATATACCATCTAAACTTTTTGGTGATCTTGGGAAAGGCAGAACTTGCAAACATTTCCTGGAGAAATGTGAAGGAGACAGAACAGAAAACCGGGAGGTTTCGAAAAACTGGCTCTTTCATAAGACAGTTCAGTACAGGTCGGACGCGTGTTCTGTCCTCCTCCGAGCATTCATAAAAAACATGAAGGCGGAGAGGAGAGTAAAATGAGCCCGCCTCTGATGCGCCCCTGATCCGCGAGCAGAGGTAGTATCAGAGGCGGTTTCGAGCGCGGCTCATCCACTTGTGAAAAAGCAACCCGCAGATCAGCGCTCAGAAAATGATAATGAGCTGATGACATCAGTGAGCGACTGCAGGATCTAACAAACAGATTTATTACAGAGGGAATATTAAAAATGACAGAACAGCAACTTTGTAGTTGGTTTAAACATTTTTTTGACCCACAGGTTTGGCATAATGAGCTGATTTTGTGCTTTTTTTTTTTTTTCCTGATACAACGCAGAGCCAGTGAGCAGCGGAGAATTAATCTACAGATTTATTACTGAGGAAATATTAAAAATGACACAGAACAGCAACTTTTCTGTCCCACAATAAATACGTCGCTCCACTTCAGCCCAGCTGAGTTCTGTTCCACACCTCTTTTGGATCCGCGCTGCTGGTTCATTTATGAACGCGTTCATGTGAGCGGGACCTGTGATCACCTGTGATCTTATGAATGGCCCGGGGGGATTAAAGCCGGACAGGTCTGTGCGGCAATTACGCAGATTTAACATATGAAAGAGCCTAAGCACTTATATCACAGTTAAAGTAATACCTTTGGGGCTGGAATGGTATGTGTAAAATGTTAAAGAGGGCCAGATTTGGCTCACAGGCCTTGAGTTTGACACATAGGATTTTAGCCTTTAGATTCTTTAGAAGAATAAAGAATTTAAAAAAAATTGGACCTGTTCAAAACAAGGCAACATGTTTAGTTTACTGCTGTTAGAGTGAATACTGTACTGAAGGAAAAATTAATATAATGCCATAAAAATACATAAAGGCAAAGTAATCGAGAGTGGGTATAAAAGTCAGGGCAGAAAATCCTCCAGAGATCACCCATCATGAGATGAAACAAACCAAAATAGACATCCACCTGCCTCCATTTACCAATGTGGGTCAGGATGCGACTCTCCAGCTGAGTGTGACTCTATATTTATTTATTTTTTATAGTTTTACAAGTACAGTGTAGATTTTTTTTCTAAATGAATATCATGTTTTAATAATGATTATGTAGCACCATGCTACTGCAGCCTGTACAGTATGTTCTGTATTGGCCAATCAATTTTTGTTGCATCATTAATTATGATGAACTGATGAGGAGGTGGGGATAACCACAGGCCTTTCGGCAGACTATCCCACTTTTTAGATGACCTGGAAGTACAAATATTCAATGTTCTCGATTTGGACACACTACTGCCACAGTCAGAAAGCCAATAGATAAATCACTCTCTGCTCAGAGCTGGACAAAAGGTCATTGTTGTGGTTTTCCTGTGGACAAGTAGTCATTCTCTGGATGTCCCAGGAATGAACTTACAGTTGCTTCATTGTCTGAGTGAAAAGGAGACTGGCAGGGAGTTCCCACAGTGGTCACATGACACCCCACATGACGTGACCCAATGTTCAGTCTTATCACATGAAGGAGTGTTAAGGAGGATACCACAGTTTAAGAGGAACCAGAGCTGCAGTGGCTTTGATCAACTGATGGATCTTGTGACATAAGACGTGAGGACAATCGTAGAAACAAACTTGCACTTGGTTTTGTTTATTTTCTGATTCATTGATTAATTGAAAAAAAAAATTATGGACCGATTGATTATTAAAATAATGGTCAGTTGCAGCCCTAAACTCTAAAACGGTGTTGCAGCTCAACATGAGATTGAGTGGTGATATATGGCCTGTGTGACACACAGCAACTTTGCATTCAGTTTTAAAAATGGTTAACCACAAACAGGATGGCTAAACTGAGTTAAATCACTGTGTTTGGAAAATGTTAGAAGGCAGATGTCCATCACACATTTAATGCGTTGCGATGCACATCAACGCAGCAAAGTTCTGCTGCACACCTTTTCTGGTTCTGCAATGTTTGCTTAATTTCTAAAAGCTCACAACTCTGCAGGACAAGGCCAGCCAGAGGCAACATAAAAGCAGGCTGGTCATGAAGCTGTTTCATAAAAGAGCCCACTGAAGGCCTGCTCTGACCTGCTGACACTCATCTGGCGTTAAACAACCTCATCTGGGAAACAACTCTCAGCTTGAAGACTCGGCTTCCTGTTGAATACCGGATTACAGCAAACGGATGACTGGCTTAGCACAAGAGCCAGAAGTGTAGGAAAACAGCAAACTCTGCTTCATCTCATAACCATAGACAAAGTACAGGAAAACATAACATGAATAGTCCAAAAAACTCACTTGTAAACTCTGACTCATCCGGCTACGACGACTTTCAGTCAAAGTCAGACAATGCACTTAGATAATTAGCAACAACCTTCAGTCCAGAGGGGTTCCTGCTTCTCAGGTATTTATTTTTCTAAGTGTAACAGCATTAATCTGACCTGCACATATTTTATCCTCTTCTGTTTTTGCTCTCACTTTGCAAACTAAACTGATGTTGTTCCCAATGTCTGAGGAGACTAGAGGAAAAGTCTGTAAACTTGTCAGGATTTTCTTCCATTCTTTTTAGTATTATTATATTTTCTTCTTTACTTTAATTATTGATCAATACCAACATGTACAGAGGGATTTGCTGAGTTTAAATGGGAAAAACAGGCCTGACTATTAAGTTTTCCTGGTGATATAATGTAAAAATTGAAGTTAAAGTAAACTGTTAACAACCATGCAGGACAGGAAGCACAATACCAGTTTTTTCACTTTGATGAGGTTTTTGAGAAAACAACTTAATTACTCTGTTAATCAAAATAAGCTAGTTTTATTTTTTGTTTAAGAAGAAATATGAATCAACAAAATCTGCAAAAATGTGGTAGGAACCACAACAAAGTTCTTGAATTTGGTTGAAGGTTTGAAGGTTAACAACCAGTCAATGATTCTTATGAATAACGTTTAGATTTAACGTGTTTATGGTAAAGCAGCAAACAAAATCAATGATTCACTAAGACACAAATAATATAAATCAACACTGAAAGATTTTATGATCAGATAAGAAAAAAGTACCATCTGGGAGTAAACCAACAATAAATATTACCATTAAAAACTGATACCAATACTACTAGGTCTATAAAGAATAAGGGCCAGTGTTGTATAGATTTAACCAATCAGCAGAGATCGGTCAGGTTCTTCTGTGTGCCGGCCAGGAATTTGTTTCCTTTCAGCAACAAGAAACAGGTGATTATAGGAATGTAACAATTAATCGAGAATCAATTTATAATCAATTATAACTGCTTAAAATGTGAATTGATTTATAAAAATTAATGAATCAGTTTCATTGTTATTGTATAACAGTAAGTTATATCTTTAAAGACAAATTCAGTTCAACCTTTGGTCACAAAACCATTTGTGATGACATTTTTATTTATTTTGAAGTTATGCTCTTTTACTAACACAACAGACAGTTACAGGTTGACACGAGAGATATGCTGATGTAAAAAAATAAAAACTTTTAAATAATTGTAGCTGAACTTACAATCCATAATCGAATCGAAGCTTGAGTGAATTGTTACGTCCCCATGCAATTATAAAAAATTCAGAAGAAAATACTGAAAAAATGCTGGTATCCACATCTTAACAATTACAAACCAGAATGACACAAAGTTGCAACAAATTTTTGGAGAGAAATCACTGTTTTCCTTGTCTTTTCTTTGGGAAATGGCTTCAACTTACACTGCATTTTATCAAGTCCACACACCGTGTTTCCATCCAATTTAATTCGAATATAGAGCAAATTTTTGAAATTTCGCAAAAAGGAAATGAATAATAAATGCGAGTCAAGACGTGTTTCCATCAGGTAGCTTGATGCGAATAACCCAGTAATTACGTCAGACGTAAACAGGAAGTAGGAGTCGCAGGAATACGCATCCCAGGA
>JARVJO010000186.1:6492815-6503044 GCA_031762555.1 Cynodonichthys magdalenae | reverse complement strand
ACGTCAGTGTTAAATTAAAATTTTTAATTTTTATTAAAGTTTATTTTTTATTTTTTTTCTTTTTTTTTTTTTTTTTTTTTAAGTGTCCTCTATTATATCTTTCTGTCGCTGTTGTTTCCTTCAGAGCTTCTGTGCGTCGCTCCACCAGGAGCTGAAGGAGTACTACAGGCTCCTGTCTGTGCTCCACTCGCAGGTAAACAGACCAGACAGGGACTATCTATGTTCCCTTATTTTTTCACTACATGGGTAAGACCCTCATGATTTAGACTTCAGAAGTGTTAACTCTGTCTCTATTGTGTTTCATGCCGTCACTTCCTGTGGATCTTGGTTGTGTTGTAGTTGCAGGTGGAGGACGAACAGGGGGTGAGCGTTTGCGCAGAGAGCAGTTTGACCCTGAGGAGGCTCCTCGTCTGGATGTACGACCCCAAGGTGCGGCTCAAAACGCTGGCTGCTCTCGTCGACTTCTGCCAGGGACACAAGGGGGGCGAGTTGGCTTCGGCAGTTCACGCGTACGGGAAAACCGGAGACCCGCAGATGAGAGCACTGGTTCAGCACATCCTCAGCCTAGTGTCCAACCCCATCTTGAACTTCCTCTACAGGTGGATATATGACGGAGAGTTGGAGGACACTTACCATGAGGTATTTGTTCACTTCATCGATTGTGTGTTATGCTACAGTCGCACAAATATTCTGAAAAACTCACATAATCATCCCAAGCCCTGAGCAAACACAGCTTAAAAAGGAAACTGAAGGTCCTATGGAAGAAAAAGTCATTAGAGGTTTACTGCTCACGTTCTCTTCGACTACTTTGACATTTGACCCCAATGAGAAAGAACATTAGCGAGAGGAGGAGGAGGGAGCAACACAAAGATAAAAGTAGAGACAGTCCAGCCTCTTAAATGAGGACTGATGAGAGGAGCGTAATGGAGCCCGCAGTGATGGATGCGTCTGCTCCTTCTCTGGTTCAGCTTTGCTCACGCGCTATTTATGAGTCCAGCATTAAGTGTCGTTCTGGATTTACAGTTAAGTGCTGTGTTTAACAGTGCAGAGATAAAGTTATTGGACCTTTCAGGAGCAAAATTATCTAGGAGAAGTCACACACACCTACATCTGTAAATACACTCACTTGTACTGCTGTAGATAAAAGGCTTATAAACAACGCAGTTCATGTTCTCTCCAACCAACATCTACATCTAATAAACTGAGATGCATTTTAAAGTGTCTGTGACAGGTATATCCTTCAAATAAAAAAAAGTTAAAGAAAACATCATTATATACATATATACACATAAAGCATATGATTTTACCCATTTTGTCTCATAACTGGCATATTTTCTTTTGACCTTGGCTCAGCCAAATTAAAACAGGAAGTGACATCGGAGCTCTTTAAGAAAAAGGAACTCTCTGGTCTTTGTTTATTGAAACATTATTTAAACTCCAACTCTTCTACTTCTCTGATAGTGACTCAAAATAATGTAAAGAAACATCAGATAGTTCTCTACAGTCTTTGTTGTTAGTTATTGTAGCAAAGCTCTGTTCACATTCAGACATTCCCCTTTGGCATCACTTCCTGTTACTTCACATGTAAATATCTCAACAACTGTTCATCTCAGCAGCATGAAATTATTTTCGCAATGTGTTATTATTGTTATCTTTCCAAAAATGCAAACAAAAATTTAATGTCACAGGCACTTTAACCTACACTACTGGGAGGAAAACTAAAATAAACATAATTTGATATTTAAGTATCTGCTCAGAACCTGACTTCCGCTGTTAATACATTCTGTAAAAGGTCAGGTATCAAAGTTTGAGCTTTATGCCATCTTTTCTACAGATGGGAAACTTCAGTTTTCTTGTTCCTGATTATGCAAAAATCAAAGCTTCAATAAAAATGTTGGACTCCTGTAAGCAGCTGTCTAGTGTTTAAAACTTTAAAGAACCAACAGTTATGAAGCAGAGAAGATTTTAACACAACAAAACTGATTTTAGAGTTGAGTCTTTTGCATTTTCTTCCTCTCTGCTTTAAATCTTTGTGTATAAACACCTCAAAGTACAAGGTTTGTCATCTGTTTGTCTAAATGAAGACTTATAGTCACACACATGTAATAATGTACCATCTGTTCCACTGTTGATTTTTTTAATCGTAGAAAAATATAAGCATCTCATAAAAAAGTTGTAGTTGATATGCATCATTATCTCATTAACACAAGACTTTTAATGAAAATGCACAAAAACAACTAATAATTAAGTCTCAATTTGCTGACTTTCATTGGAAATAATAATAAAATGATAATTAAAAAAGTGTTACATGGTAGAGTAGAAACATGGATAAAATCTTTATACCTCAAATTTGAATTGTTCTTCACATATCTCTGTGGCATTTCTGGACAATCTGGTTTAATGTGAAAAGAAACAAAAACTGGATGAGCTTTTATTGTTGTTAAATGTTGCATTTAATTCTGATAGAGGCTTCCTGCTGTGTGGAAGGTGTGTTAATTTAATCTAGAGTATTTTCTTCCCCTAAGAATCAGAATACTTTATTGATCCCAGAGGGAAAATACAGTTATTACAGCTGCAACCATTCAAGTAAAATAATTGGAGAATAAAAGATAAGCTAAAATAAAATAAAAAATATAAGCACTCTGGAGAAAAAAAATAAATACAGTTATGGACATATAAAGAGTAAAAAAGAAAATAAAAATATAAACCCTGTGGTTATGTAGGTCAAACGTGTCTCAGATGATGGATAATATGAAATGTCTCATAAAGATGTTATAAGATGATCTAAAAAGAGATGATGTTGAGGGATATTTCACACCTTTCAGGAAAGTATCCTAGATAAACTAAAATGCACGGATGGATTAAATAAATAAATGCTGACTATTAAACAGTTTGGCAACATGTTCTATAACTTGTAAAACAATTTGTGTCTGTGTGTAGTTCTTTGTAGCATCAGATCCAAACGTGAAGACAGATCGTCTGTGGCACGACAAGTACTCCCTCAGGAAGTCAATGATCCCTTCGTTCATCACTATGGACCAGGCCCGCAAGGTACACACACACATAGCTCTACAAGTGACTTTGTTTATCACTGGTTGGTCTCCAGGACAACAACACAAACCGTTGTACGCCACAGCTTCACTGCTGTTCCACCAGAACTGATCGTCTTGTTCATCCTTGTAGGTTCTGCTGATCGGCAAATCGATCAACTTCCTGCACCAGGTTTGTCACGACAGAACTCCACCGGGCAAAATCACACCAGCGTCCAAACCTGCAGACACTCCTAAAGATGGTAAATCTCTCACTTCCTCCGTTTGTTCACAGAGAAACTATTTCACCTGATTTCTCACCAGACCCTCATAAACGTGGGGCAGAGTTTCCCCTTCTGTATCAGGGCAACTTTAATCAACATTTGTAACATTTGTTACTGATTTTATTGGAGACGAGTCGGACATGTTAATGACATCATTGTCCTCCTCGTATTGATAGAATGATATCGACGTATGTTAGTGGACTGACAGAGATCGATGCTCTTACCGCTCACCTTGTCCTTCTCTGCTTTGACCGTGGCGAGCAGAGGGGTTTACTTAGCAATATTTCATTGATCTGGGCTGTAGGACTGAGCGTGAGCTGTAGCTTTTACCGTACGAGCCGAAGGGCATCACACAGGTACTATTTACAGAAAATATTGGCACGTCGGACTCCAAATCCAGTCAAACAACCAGTGTTTTGGTTCAGCAAAGGAATGTTTTTGTCTGCTTTGTAATAAGAAACATAAATGTAAATAAATACTTCAAAATGATTTCAACTTTAATATTTCTAGTTGGATTTGAGTTGGGATTTTTGCACTTTCACAGCTGCAGAGCTGCTCTCTGACCTTGAGGGAGCATTTCAGGAGAAAATTGATGCTGCCTACTTCGACACCAGCAAATACCTGCTGGATGTTCTGAACCGAAACTACCTGCTGCTGGAGCACCTGCAGGCCATGAGACGATACCTGCTGCTGGGCCAAGGAGACTTCATCAGACACCTCATGGACCTGCTGAAGTTAGCACATTATCTCCTGCTTTCAAACAAATCAAAATCTAAGACAAGAAGCTTTGAGTTTGATTGTTTTCTTTGTTTGTTTTGTTTTGTAACAGACCTGAGCTGGCCCGTCCTGCTACAACATTATATCAACACAACCTGACTGGGATCTTAGAGACTGCAGTCAGGGCCACCAACGCTCAGTTTGACAATGCAGAGATCCTGAAGAGGCTGGATGTACGGCTGCTGGAGGTAGCATCATCATCTTCACATTATTCCATCAAAATGTAGCAAATTTGTATTTATTATTTCTTTTAACGCGCCCCCCCCCCACACACACACACACACACACACACACACACACACTTGGCTGCAGGTGTCTCCTGGTGATACAGGCTGGGATGTTTTCAGTCTCGATTACCACGTCGATGGACCCATCGCAACGGTAACGCTCCGTAAACCAAACCATTCATCATGTGTGTGAAAACAATCAATAATATCCCATTTCTGACGTGCGTCAGGTGTTTACGAGAGAGTGTATGGGCCACTACCTTCGTGTCTTTAACTTTCTGTGGAGGGCCAAAAGGATGGAGTACACACTGACTGACATCTGGAAGGGACAGATGTGTAACGCCAAACTGCTGAAAACCATGCCTGGTACACAAACCCATCCACACACTGTATACTCTCTGCTCCTCATGTTTGGTGTTTGAATATTACAGCAGGTAAAATATCATTTTAGGGAAAAAACATTAAAGTGAACTCTGACTAGTTATGATTTTAGACATTATTTGATAGACATTTACTTCAACTGTAAAAAATACTGTTGGCTGTTTTAGTTTTTATAAAAACATATATTTGTTGACACAGACATGGCCACGTAATTCACTCTGCAAAGCATCCTGGGTAAATGATATATATATACCACTGCTCCTGTGCCAGCTCGTTCCAGCTTAAACTTTAATTTTGGACAATATCTGATGATCAGCTCTTTTTAATGAAACCAGAGCGTGTTGACAGAGAGAATGTAGAAACGACTCAGCCTGACACTGAAGATGTGGATGGAGGACAACAGAGCGGCTCAGTTTTAGCCTTTTAGCTAATAATTATAGCTTTAGCTTACATGGCGTTAGCTCCAGAGCTAACTTACTAACATCATGTCTGATCATTTCAACACATATTGTGCAGAATAGAGAAACTAATACAAAATATAACTTTGTCACATATTACAGCTTTTTAGTCTCAACTGCAACTCCTCATCATACCCAGAATGCATTGCATCGATAAAAAAATGGTGACATGCGTGAGTGAAAATGTAATAAACATATAATATTTTAGTAATTTGGAGTTTTCACATGTCACAAAAAACAAATATTAGTAAAATAGAAAACGTAACAACAAAATAAGGCCAACATGTCCAAAAGCCAGAGATCCATTTAAAATCATTGTAAAACTTGTATCCAGAGTGAAACTGGAGGATTTGATTTATTATTTCACCTGTTTGTAGTAATGATTCCTGTCCCGGTTCTTCTTTACCTTCTCTAGAGCTGTCTGGTGTGCTGCATCAGTGTCACATCCTGGCCTCTGAGATGGTCCACTTCATCCACCAGATGCAGTACTACATCACCTTTGAGGTGAGTCTGGCTGCCGTCAGCAGAAACCATCATTAACAGACACGATCTGCTTCGATTAGCAGGAGGTGGTGCTGATGGTTGAATCAGAACTGAAGAAGACGATGAAAAGAGATGGTAGAGTTAGGAGATTTTAGAGATATAGTGACAATTATAGTGCAGGGAAACAAAAAGTGTATTAATTACAGACGCACTGATTCTGGATGTTTTGGCCGATACAGATTTTCTTCTATTGAACTAACAAACCCGTACAAAGTCATTCAAAATTATCTTCTGTCTTAAAACAAATACATCCTCAAAAAAACCTACATAGACAACATGAACTGTTGTCAACTCCTCATTAAGAAAAGTAGATAATTGTTGTTCTAAAAATGTAGATAACATTTTCTAATGTGCACATTTGGTCATTTCAATGTAATTGCGATTCCGGTTGTAGGAGATAAATATCAGATAAATACAGAGACATGAGTGAGTGAAAAACTCTCTGTTTACAACTACAACTGAACTTAATAAAATTATTTATGATTCTAATGATTTGCCTTGAACCACGTAATCACAGCATTTATTTTTCCTGGACAGTTTCAAGTAAATACCAAAATAAAATTTTAGATTTAAATTTGTATTTAGGCACTAAAGATAGAAATTAGCATTATAATATATAACATAATCTACATAGTCTTTACTACATCAGGGTTTATGTGATCCTCTATAAATGGTTAATGATGGATAAATAAACAAACTACTGTTGTGTGTGGTGGAATTACTCTACATTAAATCCTTCTTTATCCAAGCTTGGAGCTGGCAGTGTCCAGAGACACTCAAACAGAACTATTTGGGTTGATTTAGTTTGTTTTTGTTGTATTTTCTTTTCTTTTTTTTTTTTTTTTTTTCTTCCAACAAAATTTTTTTTATACTATTACTATTCAACAATGTTTGTTAAGTTGTTTCAACTTGACATTACATATATAAATGGACCAAAAAGAGACAACAGATAAGTTGTGTTGGCAGGTGAGCGTGAAGTTTGTCTCCTCTCCACCAGCTTGATTATGCATCCTGTGGATGGTGCGTTCATGAACCAAAGAAAATATTGGATTTCTCAGAACTGACCATTTAGAAACTATGAAAATAATTTTTAGGGTTTTTTTTTTTTGTTGTTTTTTTGTTCAGCCAGTTTCCAGTTTGAGCTGATCGAGGTGAAAACCGTCAGATACCGGTTTCAGGTCGATCGCGCGGTGCAGCCCTAATTTTAATGTCACTCAGACACACAAACTGTGTTCAGGTGCTGGAGTGCTCATGGGACGAGCTGTGGAACAAAGTCCAGCAGGCTCAGGACCTCGACCACATAATTGCCGCCCACGATGTCTTCCTGGACACCATCATCTCCAGATGTTTGCTCGACAATAACAGCAGGGTAACAGCTGGTTCTGTTTCTCCCATATTTTCCTTTCTACCGTTCCCCGTAACTTTAATCAACTTCTTTTCTGTCCAGTCTCTTTTGAACCAACTGAGGGCCATATTTGACCAGATAATTGAGTTCCAAAGCGCCCAGGACGCCCTCTACCGCTCTGCGCTGGAGGAGCTCACCCTCCGGCTGCAGTTTGAGGAGAAGAAGGCAGCGAGGGAGGAGGAGGTAAGAACCGAGAGCGACAGAATACAGAGGGAAAGCAGCCTTGTGGTGTAAGCGTGACAGGATCTGATGAGGAGGAGTGTGGTGGCTAATTCAGGGTCAGTGGGGAGTGACGGCAGAACAGGAAGCAGAGGAGAAAAGGAGGATTCAGGAGTTCCAGGACACCATACCAAAGATGAGATCACAGCTCCGAATCCTCACTCACTTCTATCAGGTACTATCAGGAGCCTGAAGACAAAAACAACTCCAGTTATTAAAGTCAGCCTTTTAATGAGTCTCCTGCTCCTTCTCTCAGAGTATCGTCCAGCAGTTCCTGGTGCTGCTGATGACCAGTACAGACGAGAGTCTGCGCTTCCTCAGCTTCAGACTGGACTTCAACGAGCACTACAGGTTTGTCTGCAAAGTACTCATACAGTTACCTGTTCTTAATAATAATTACATACTCAGTGGAGAAAACTGGGATTTCTGAGAGCACGTAAGGAAAAACAGTGACTTTTTTATTTTTTGTTCAAACTGTTTTTTTCTTTTTTAAACAATCAGAAGAGCCAGGAGTCAGGTGAGGCTGAAAGGCTGGACATGAACAAAACTAAACTGGTTGTTGATTTAGGACTTAGTTTAGCAGAATGTTTCTTTTTGTTTTAGAAGAAGAGTTCCACAAATGTCTTTCTCCGTTTTAAATACATCGGGTTTTTAAAATGTTTTTCTTCTGTTTTGTTCCTCCAGGGCCAGAGAGCCGAGGCTGCGAGCGTCGCTTGGAGCCCCCAGAGGGCGCCGCCTCTCCATCATCTGACGTGACGACTCCGACAGCCGCCACCCCCCTCCCTCCCATCGAGTCTGACCACGTGAGCGCACGTCACACACGCGTCACCTCCAGATGATGTCGTGTCTTGGATCCAGACCCCCCCACAAAGTGATGACATCAGTGTGGCGACATCAGCTTAGCGGAAAGGAATCACGTCAAGAACTTTTATAAATTTGCAGGTTATTTAAAGAAACAAAGTGTCTGCATGAAGCGAGAGTTCATCTTAGGAAACATTTCCTGCTGTGACGAGGGAACAGACTGATGGAGCAGCCCACGTCACAGAGCGCCTCCTTCCATGGCATGCCTTATCAGTGAGATAACTGGTTGCCAAATTCAGCCCCGACACAAAATATCTGTACATAGAGTGTTGCAAATGTGTGTATACATGTATGGTTACACGTCGACCCGCTTGGGTTGGACGGGTGTGATTGAGCATTTCTTTTCCATTTTGTATTTATAAACGTTATTATTAAAACGTTGAATTGTAATTATTACAGCTGTTTTGAAAACAAGTTTTGTTCTCATTACGGTGGGAGAAACTGAAGGAACGAACAAGAAGATGCGTCTTTTAGCTTCTCAGGTCAGTTAGATCACAATCACATTCAGCAGCTATTAAAACCCCAAATTACTGGTAAATTTATAACATCTAACCATCAACTTTAAGACAGACTGAAAGATGTTGCCAGTTGTGCATCAGCTAACACAAAGTTTTATACTTATTTTATATTTAGTGTTTTTTATGTCCTTGTTTACAAATTGGGTTTTTCTGTCTATGAGAAGGAAATCATGTTAAAAAAACCACAGCGACCTCACAGAAACGCCACAGAAACCACAGGATTTATAAATGTTTGGATGTTTTTAAGAAGTGTAAATATTTCTAACCAGAGGTTCAGTTGCTCGTCGCATGTGAGACGTTTCCTAAATTGGAGTATTTGAATAGATTTTGCTTCATTTTTGTGTGGAAAAAAATGACTTTTTTTGTTTGTTTTCAGCACAGACAGAAACATCAAACCAAAGCAAAAAGCTTCCTGTTGGTAAATTCATGTTTGAGTCAAGAACATGGGAATGATATTTGTTTGTTCTGGTGAAGTTTTGAAGCTAAACCTTGGATCAGTCTTAAATGTTGGAGCTCTGCTCCAAAGTCAGAGTTTAAACTAAGCTGTTGATTAATGTGTCAAATTCAGTAAATAGGTTTCCTAAAGCTGTGCTCTGTGGTGACAGTATCTGCAGGTTTTCAAACTGGTCACCTTTTGGAGTTATTTTTTCCCCCCCAATCAGGATCAATCATCCATCCCATAATAACCAGTTTAAATTGATCTGATTTAAACTGTGTGAAGTCACTTTCCCATTTCTTTCCCCTTGTTTTTATTTTGAGCGAATCAATCGGTGCTGCGTTTGGTCTGTTTTCTGACAATGACTTCCCAAACTGATCCTGGATCAGCACCTGTGTTTGTGCTCTGTATATAATCTTTACTGTATAGCACATAATGTATAAACACTGGAGATGATCTAATCACTTTCCTCTTTAATAAAAACATACTTTTTTAACTTAAGTGTTCATTTTTAAACTGTTTTCTGGGACGTACTGCCACCTGCTGAGAGGATGATGTTTTACAAAGATCTCAACAGGTGCCAGTATTATTTTTATAACTCAATGCGTGACAAAGACTTTGACATGTTTTCTCTATAATATAATATATAGGGCAACACCTGCTGAATTGCTAATCTCGTGTACAGTACATTCGTTTTTGTACACACTGAAATCTCCACTGTATAAAACGGGACTCCATCTCGGTCAGCAGCGGCACCGCACCAAGATGCTGAACATCAGTGAGCTGGCTCTGCCGTCTCAACACTTCAGGCCATCGGACCGTCTTCTACAGCCACTATGGGACCACTTATATCTTTACCACAGGTCTCATCTCATCTCCATTTTTCCTCGTCATACTCGCCTTTTTCAGCTATTGTTTCTTCAGTGTGCCTTTTGCTGTTTTGGACCTTCTGGGAGAAAATGTTCCTTTATTCCACAAGTACAAGATCCAACCAGACAGGCAGCCGACGCTGACGATGATGGTTAAGAGCTTCATGACAGCTTTATTTAACCATATTTTCTTCGTTCTACCAGCTGTAATAATCAGCACGT
>JARVJO010000186.1:6481557-6492715 GCA_031762555.1 Cynodonichthys magdalenae | reverse complement strand
CAGTGTCTTTTGGGGAGAGCAATGGGCCCACTTATGAGGCCCCCGCTCATATGGATTATTTATCCATCCCCATTCACTATAACCATAACCATTCTCTCACTCGTTAACAGAACCCCAAGATATTTGAACTTTTCCACTTGAGGCAGAACCTCACTCTCATCCCAAAGACAGCAATCCATCGTTGTCGACCCAAGTTGACCCACCCCCTGTGAACAATGATACACATTTGTTGTCATGTGACCAGAAATTTTGTAAGCACCCTCCATTTTGCTGGCCCCATGATTGAGAGAGGAATGTGGTAATGCGTCAAGTACATTTTCTTCGCATAAAAACTGTTTTGCTAAATTGTTTACATTTCAGTTAAAATTGACTGTTATGCAAAAGCTAACTCATCCAGGTATAAAAATGTATATAATACATGTTGATGATTTACTAGCATATTAAACCACGGGTCTAAAATGAGAGTGATGTTCCCATCCCACTTGCTGACACATCTGAGGACAAGAGAAGTGAACCAGTAAGCACAGACCTGTTATTCTGTGACTTCGTTAGTTAACTTTACAACCAAACACAGATGGTACCATTACATTGGTTTGGTTGAAAATCTTGAAGGCTACGAAATTAGTGCAAGTGTATCGATGCATGCAGTTATTGTAAGTATGACTCAGCCCTCTTTGACCATCAGGTGACCATCAGACCATAACAAACGGTTGTTTAGTTGATGGTCATCATAGGCATGTGAACAAACAGTTTAGATTGTCATCATTAAACCTGTTTGTCCACCATGTGGAATCACTAAGGCTGAGTTTACTTGAAACTCCTCAAACTGAAGAAGTCTCTTGGAGACAACAAAGAGGACCTGGCCAGGGGACATACTCAATGTTTTTTTAGAAGTGAGTGCAGGATTATTCTGATGAATTAGAACTTCACTTTTGCTTTCAAGGAACTTGGTCTTGCATTTTTTCCTCAAAATGAAGTGGTGAAGAAGCTTCCTTAAAAGGCTGGAGGAACTGCACAGATAGAGCAGCAATTCATATTTCCCTGCAACCTTGAGGGGTTGAATGTGGAGTAGTTATTTGTTAAGAAATCACTTCTTTTTTGTGAGTTCATTACAGTTGTTATACTCAGATAGTGCTCAATCGTTGTATCATCCTTTTTATTAAAATATTTTTGAACAATACACGTGTATTTGACTTGTATTAATAGAGTTTCCTTTAGGATAATTAAAATGACACTCAAGGTTTAAACTAGAAAAAGTAATTTAGTCATTTTACCCCCAGGTGGCTCAGTTTACCCCCTGACTTGGCTCAACTTACCCCTAAGGTGGGGCAAATTGAACCACAAGACCACTTATAGTCATATTTTTTCCCCTCTTATGTTATGGATGCATTCTTAGTATTTCCATCAATGGGATACATCCTGAAATAAATGTAGATGTTTTTATTTTACTTGTGTATAACGTTCCCTTGCCTACAGAACTGCATAAGAAAATAAAATGGCTCAACTCACCTCACTCTCCCATAGAGCTGGAATCCTGAGACCCCCTGGCTGCACTGAGAAATTCTGTCCATAAAAGTTATGAACAAAATTGGATAAATAAAGAAGGTTTTAGTGGTGGACACAAGGTGGAATGCTGTTCAAGAAAAATAAACACTAATAGCAATCCAAACAGTTACTAACAAGAACCAAAATGTAAAACAACAAAACATCTCTAACTTTGGATGATCTTCATCTAAACCTTGGCATTGAAGGTGGCAGGTAATAAGCATTGCTTGAATGAGTGCTAGGCCTTCATTAGCATTAACTGCTTATTGTGGTTAGTTATTTTCTATAGCAGCTGCTACAGTATTACTTGTACTGTGATAAAAAATGACATTAAGATGCATGATACAATACAGTTGATTGTTGGGGAAAACTACTCTCAGACTGTCTCATAGCTGCCTTCACAAAAAAATAAAAAATAACTATACTGCTATTTTTTATTAAAATACTTGTATTTTCTCACCTGATGTACAAACTCACATAACGAGCCCAAACACACATTACTGTCCATTGCTCTAATCTACTGTTTTTCAGTAATTTATTATTATTACTAAAAATATTCAAATTTTTTTAATTAAAGATTTAGCAGTCTTTGAAGGAATGCATTTCACCTGCTGCCTTTTGTGCCAGAAGTTTTAACTGAGGTCATGCAGTGCTGAGAAATGATAAAATAACATTATTCCTCACTTTATCTCATGCTCGCTGCAGATGACCCAATTTGAGCTCGTTGTCTGTAAAATTGACTGAGTTATAGGGATATTTGTGTTAATTATTGTTAGAATTAGCTGTGGTGGCCCTCTTGTCTCCAAAAGTTTATCAGTTGTAAAGTAACATCAAAGGATTTTTAAAAATGTTTTATTAAACGACATGTAACCAGTGGTTTGGGATGTATTTTGCTAACAGACAGAAATATCCTCACACAAACACAAAGACAATAATGCCAACCTTTTGCTTTTTAACAGCGAGTGATAATTTGAATTTTGTCACCCAGTCTTATCTTGTTCATTAGTTGTGAAACTATTAACATTGTTATTATTACATTATTAGATATTGTTTGTTCTTTTATTTGGTTGTTTCTTTTGTTTCTTTTTTAATTTTTGATCCATCCATCCATCCATCCATCCATTTTCTTGGACTTATCTTACATTTAAAAGACAACTTGAATTATATCACCAGAAATGTTTTTATCTCATCTGCTCGTGTTGTTATATTTTGTCACTTGTCCTCATGTCCTGTTTTAAAAGTGATTTAAGAAAAATTAAATCGACAAAAAAAAAACAAATCTGTCTGGAATTGGACCACTGAAGCCCACAATATTATATAAAAGAAACCTTTCTGAAAGTGCTCAGGTAGTTTAAAGGACACAAGGCTATAAATTATCTGATTCTGTTCACAGCACTGAGAGCTAAATAATAATCAACAAAAGCACCTGAAAGACTGTTTTCACTCACTAATTGGTAAAAACATCCTTAACCCTCGGGTCTGGCTCATCATCGTCATTCATAGATTAATCAAAAGAGAGAATTGCGCAAAAAGACTGAGGTGTCTGTTTGATTCAGACAAACCATCCCGAGATTGAACTGAACCGCTGACCCCTGCCCATTGGGCCGTCTGGATCCTGTTACAGCCTCGTCTCAATAGGCACAGCCACTCAGCGGGACCCTCTCCAGCAAGCTGGTGACATTTAAAGGGGAAAGGTCTCAGGCTGGTGGGGGAAAAAAAATAAAAAAAGATTAGTGAATGCTGCTAAAAGAAATGATATACCAGGATATTCCATTTTCACTTTGCTTATCTGATAACATGATGGAAAAAGATGCAGCTGACTGGATGTTTTTGTAATGGAGTTTCTTTTTCTAGACAAGATTTCAATTTGTTACCTTTAGCATCAGCATCCTTATCAAATGATTATTAACTTTAGCTAGCTTTAAAATCTGTTTAAATATTCATCAACTCAATGCAAACTAATGGTCGAGCATTTTTGCCCACTTCCTTTCATGCCAGAGTTTAACACTTTGTTGTGAGTGAATCTACAATCACGACCAATTTCAGCTCATTATCTGTAAAATTGCCATTTTGTATTTGCTAATGTCATATAAATATGGCGGCTATTTGGGTTGGGTCCAAATATTGATCTGTTGTAAAGGTAAGTTTAGTGATTATTTCCTGAAAATTTCAATAAAATTCATCCAATGATTGGTAAAATATTTTGCAAATACAGACAAAAACCTTTCACCTTTCTGTGGTGGATGATTATAATTAAACCAAAGAATCAGTCGTACATTAAACATGAAAATACACATTTAAAAGATTTTAAGCACTTTCTAAACACAACAGGTCCCAACAGTCAAATTCAAAAGTGTTTGAACCTCTTATTAGTGTTAGAAGATTTGAAAATAACCAATTATAAGAAGATATTGGTGTGTGTTTGTCATATGAAAGCCTGTGTGGGAAATCCCATTCAAATGAAATTAAATATTTATGAACTCCGATATTGAAAGCTTCCTCCTAACTTCTATATTAAACCTGCTAAGGTGCTCCTTGCCATCTTCTAATAATCCACACCTTCCTTTCTCTATTCCCCCTCATCTACCTCTTAATATCACACAAAAAGATAAGCGCCGAGCTGCTGTGTGCACTCAGGCTTCAGCTGTTAAAATGAATCTTTCCTCGTTATTTTTTTCGTCTTTGTGTAATTGACCCTTTCAACATAAAAGCACAGGATAATCAGAAAAACAGAGCTGGCTAAGCTGTGACACAATTTCCTGTCATTCTGTAGCTATATTAGCAAGGCGCTAACACTTAGATGAAAACACTCATTTACTGTGTCCTTTTTAGTTTCTGCATTTCTTTACTGTTACAACAACAGAAGTTGCACTGATTCATAGCAGGCCTAGCATCAGGCATATTATATAAACATTATGAACATTCATTTAAATGAGGATGAGGAACAGAACCTCTAAATCTGATGCCAAGGCTCTCAGTTGGAAAAGGGGGGACTCTGACCTCTCTGTGTTGGGGGCGTGGTTCTCCTTCAAGTATTTCAGTAACAGCTAGATTCATGCAGCATCCAAAGTAAGAAACTCATACTTAGTGGCTGCAGAGACCCCCTTCTCCCTAGAAGAGAGGTCTGGGCCTCGCTGCTCAATTTGCTGTTTCTGTAGGTAAACACAGATATTTTGCTGACATGAATGTAATTTAAGGACACGCTAATTATCAATACAAGAAAAATATTGTGCAGAGTTACATCCATGTATCCATGTTAATTGTGGCGACCATCTTGAACCACCTCTGGATGTACATCCAGTATTCATGCATCCAATATTTCGCCAAAAGAAACTCAAATGAAAACACTCAGGCATAAACATCATCCACCATTTTTGTTGATGAACAACCAAAATTTAAAAAAGTATATTTAAACAGAGCAGACAGGGAAGAGGAGAGTATTTTTTTTCTTTGAGAAATAAATCTTCTTTAAGAGGGATTTCATTTTTCTGTAGTTTGAGCGGCAGAGGTAAGCTTGCCCCACACGTTTACTACAAAGGCAGGGTTGTTTGGACTCTTCTTACTTTAAATGACCCACAACATATTTGCAGTCTGCAACAGCTGATTCATTTCTTTTTAAAAGTTTGAACCCAGGTAGTTTCTTCTCCTGTGTATTTTCTGAAATGGAGACTTCATTGTGAAACATTAAGTTGCAGAGGATGAACAATGGGTGAGGTTAAATCTGCCAATTGAAGCAGAGTGATGCTTCACAAATGCGTGCAGCAGTCAGTCTCAACACGGTGCTGCTAAGTGACGCTTGAAGTGCTTGTGATTGCAGTGAAAACCTCCCCGTGACTCACAGGCTCTGTGAGCGCTTTGTTTGTGCCAGTGTGGTTGGGTCGCGTGGCAAGACCTCCATCCTGGGGAGAGGACGTGTGAATGGAACGGCGACACCAAGCTGAGTGCAAAATCCACAAGTCCTGCATCTTTTTATTTTGTTGTTGTTGTTGAATTTAGAGCCAAAATACAGCAGAGATTACATTAAATGCACACAAAGAGAGGTTGACTCTTCTTTTTGCTTCAATTTAATCTAATATTCTCTGCCTCTTCTGTGTTTTTTTCAGTCCACTGCTTCTCATTTGCATGACAGTTGAGAACAATATTGCCAAAGTAGCGAGACAAAGGCAGCCCGTGTCTGTAATTTTGTTCTCTTTTCTCGCTTTTCAGAGCCTCTCAGATGATGAGGAGTGTCATCGGCGCCAGAGAGACACGGCTGCCAAACCTCTTTACCATACTAAAATCTGGAAGAGATCGCTCAGAACACAAAAGTGACGTCACGTGAAAGTTCCTTAAAAGCCTTGTTGATTATTATTTTTTCCAGTAAACTGTACCTCCTAATTCAAATATAAAGCATTAGATATTGTGAGGAGTTCAGTTGTTGTTTTTGGTCTTACGGCACAACTGTTGATTAAACGGTCCAAGAACGTTAGTGAGCACCAATTTATCACGTTTATGTAGACATGCTTCTGGGTTCATCTGCGTTTACTCAACCCTTTTTTTTTTAATTTGAAGCATCAGAAGATGGGTGCCAAATTCAAACAAGTAAATAAAGAGCAAAGAAATTCCCATGGCAACCGCTGAAGGACTGATCATTTAAACATTAGCTATTGTCAGTCTACTTAATGTTCTCTCTGAGCTCTCAGCAATTCTGCGTCAGATTCTTTCATGTCCTTTCCTGTGATGCTTTATCGGTTTCCGCAGCAACCAACAAAACTCTCTGCTGCTGGGCAGAAGTGTGCTCTTAATGGTCCATCAACATTTATACGGCATCATCAAGTTCGCCTTGAGAGTTGATGTCGCCGAAAGTGAAAGGGTGCTAATGTTTTTACCGGTACCCCTGCATGTTTGCTTGTCATGTTGTTGATTTCAGTGGAGCTACGCTGGTTTAGTTGAGTTTAAATTTAAATAAATTTGGGAAAACAGTATCAAACTCCACCAGGTGGACCACAAAACATTGTGCTACACTTGTAACAATGACTGGGGATGCAGCCATCGTCCCCACATGGAAGGAGTATTTTTTGTCACATTTCTCAAGCTAAGTTGCTAACTAACAGCTGGATTCCAGCAATGGAATGAGCTAAATTTGAACAGAATAAGTGCATCAATTCATGCCAACCTCATACAGCGATCTACTTCAGTCAGTCACACATGGTGATAATGTTGTACTTACACAAACTTTAAACATCACCATTAAGTTTCTTTAGATGAAGCAGTGGCTCCAGTGATAAAAACACACATAATAGATTTAAAAAGCTAAACTATAGGAAACCAGTAAAAACACAAACCCTTTTAACAATTCCTCTCGCTTTTCAAGTCTGTCAAAGACCTCGACCCTCCAGCCAACATTTCAACTGAACTTTCCTGTGATTCTTGAAGTTGCCAAAATTTGCTCTGGGAATGATTTTTTTCTGTTACTGTATGCACACTGACTCTTAGTTGAATCCACACCGATTGTTCAATCATTTGAGAGAGCTGGAGATAATGTATGGAGATATGTAAAACGGCTGCCACAGCAGCCTAGGAAGACACAAAATGGCAGTAACTCCGTCAATTTTTACAGATACTGAGGTAAAATTTGGTGTGGTGGTAGTCAAATTTCATCACCAACACCTACTCCAAGAACTCAAATTGAACATCTGTCCATTTTAAACTTAGTTTTCTTCTGTATTTAGAAAAATAAAAACAAGTTTGGTACACTAAAAAACTGATTTCACTTGAACAGAAATATAGAAGTGGAAAGTATAGGTAAATGGAAGAGGAAACAAGGCAATGAGATTATAGAAGTGAAAAAAATAAGCAGGTCTGGCAACTCTAACCTCCGAACATCAACTGTACTTTTTAGTGAGAGGAAATTGGGCTGTTAGTGGGAGCTGTGCTTCATTATAATATGAGACTGGATGTGATTTCAGAGCCTAGAAGGGAAGAAAAAAAATCTAACTTCAGTCAAATGGCATTAACCTTTCTGAGTGATTGACAGCGGTCTGGTTACCATGGGGATGTTGCATGGAGAAACTGCCTCACATGAAGCTATTACTTTAGCTTCAATTAAACGAACCCGCATTTATCTTCCTGTCACTAGTGAGGCTGTTGAAAACAACATGGGGGTCAGATCTACATGCGGCCCGTCTTGTTTTATATTTGCTGACAGCTTGGAGACTCAAAGCTTTCTCATGACAGCAGCGGGAGGGGGGAACGCCGCGACTTGAAATGGCCATGATAACGATAAAAACCATCCGCTGTGTGCACGTGTACGTGGGAGTGTGTGCATCTGTGAATTGGAGCGCCTGTTGTCTTTGATGATAATGAGGCAGCCAGAAACAGGCTCTCAAGTGAGCTCTCAATGCCACCTCAAACACACTGTGGGTGTGTGTGTGCGTGTGTGTGGCTGTGACGAGGCCAAAACTCCCAACTCTGTTTTAATACTGTTTTAATGAAATTAATCAAAAAAAAAAAGGAAATGGAAATGGAAACATTTTGCGCGACATGATAACAAAATGTAATTTTGCTCTCTTTTTAATGAGATCACCGTTTAGAGAAGCTATTTTAGGAATAAGTAAAGTTTAAGTTTAGCTTGTAATCAGACAGATCTGATGTTGAGTGGAGCCCAATGTGGTAGAAGCAAAAATAACCTAAAATTGTCCAATTTACTCATTTAGTTATTCATTTGAAAGGGCAGGAGTGTCCCTGCTGTGCAAAAGGAAACAGCATAAGAAGCTGATGCTGAAGGGCTTCAAAAATACTCAGGTCCAGCTTTTCTTTGTCTGTTTATGACATATGTAAGGTGTACCGATGGGTAGGGTGAATTATTCAAGAATGGGTGTTGTAGCTTAGAAGGAAATTTCCTACATGAGCTCAAGGAAAAACATAAAATAGTCAAAATAAGAAGCTTTGAGTTCGTTCCGGGGAAAACAAGAGCTCTACTTTTTCATGCTACGAGTGATGCACAAACTGGTGCATTTTAGCAGAATTTGTGTATTTGATCGGGATCACTGGATGGATACTAATAAAATTCTCAAAAAGTAATCATTGGATATACATCTACAACTCATTACCTTTTGGAGTCAACTCAAATCAAGTTGGCTGCCACAGTTAATCAACCTTAGCAGACACAAATATGTCTGTCTCTTGATCAACACGTACTCTGAGGGCTAAAAGGTCACACAAAGTCTTTGTTCAAAATCTTGGTATGAAATGCATTGAGCAACACGTACTCCTTTAAGGAAAGTATTTGTATATATGTATTTATTTGTTGCTGCCTCTTGGCCAGGACTCCTTTTAAAAAGAAGTATTTAATCTCAATGAGTTTTTATCTCGGTAAAGTAAATAAAAAACAAAAAGGTTAGTTTCATCTTAGTATTTTAAACAGGCGACTTGTGTATACAAATCTGTGTATACTTGTGGGTGGGAGTTTTGTCTTGGTGCTCTGGGTTTCCTCCCACAGACCTAAAACTAGGTTAGTTGATAACACTAAATCCTGTACATGTGGGTGAAAGTGTGAATGCTTGGTTGTCTTGTTTATCTCTGTGTGTCCGTGTTCCTATGATCCAACAGAGCAGACGGGTTTGGGCCAGATCTGGTGTCAAGTTGGCACTGCCGGCATGGCAAATAGTTTGTCAACCAAATGTGGACCAGGTATGGCAATAATGACACTGTTTATATAATGGCATGCCACAACTGGCCCAGTTGTGGTTTGTTTCATTTGGCCCAAATCTGGTAATGCCATAAGTATCCCAGTTGTGGTTCGGTTTATGTGGTGCTGGCTCATGCATGGATCACCTCGGGCAAACCACATCTGGGCCACCAAATGGCCATCATTGTGTGTATTTGGGCTGAGTGTTAGCAAGTTGTGTGGGCCATAGCTGGGCTAGACAAATTTTGCTATGTGGAATGGACCAGCACCTCACAACCCAGAAAGGAGAAGTGGGTACAGAAAATGTAAGGCTGTATTTAACCCATGTGTAACAGTCATGGAAAGCTTACAGCACGTATAACTCTCTTGTACTTACCGTGTTTTGTTTCAGCTGTCTGGTTAATTCAGTAAATGCTGAATAACTTCTTGACTGATCGACCCTGACGACTAGATTTTACTGATGAAACAAGAGATAAAACATCCTAGAAGACAGATGGTAAAAACAGAGTCAATATTCTAAGACAAATATAATGCAGGTTTATGACACATGTAAAAAAAAAGTAAAATGCCTAAAATATACAGAAATAATAAATACTACTTTGTTTTTACCTGTACAATGCACTGTGAGCTTGATCAAATATAAACATATATAGATATTTTAAGCAGCTGAATCTGTTCTGAACATCTGAAATGAATTTGGTCTAATGGACTTTTTCTCCTAAATATATAAATGTTTAAATTAGAGGTGTCCAATTCTGTTCTTGTAGGGCCACATTCTCCATGTTTTGTTTTCCTGCTCTAACACACCTGATTCGGTAATTAAATTACCTCTTCATGTTCTGCCGAAGCCTAGTAAATACTCCATCATTCAAAGCAGGTGTGTGGAGCAGAGAAACCTCTCTACAGTGCAGGACGGTGGCCCTCGAGGACCAGGACTGGACACCACATGTTTAAAGAAAAACAAAACTTGTATTCAAGTTTTAAACAAAAGATGAAACGAACAGTTTTTCCTGCCCGTCTTCACTAATTAAACACTGTGGTGCTCTTCAGAGTACACTTCATTTATATTACATTTACATATGCAAATTTTAATCACATCCACCTAATTACAGTATTTGCTGGTTCACCTGTCATTTAGAGGAGGCCAGGCGCTGCAGTGTGGGTGTGTGTGATGAGTGTTTTTTCCTCCCAGCCTGTCAGGCTGCCAATCTGTCTCTCCAGCAGCTCGTGTATGCCAGATCGTGGAGGTGTTTAATGGGACTTTCATTTGCAGACGGCTGGCGTTGCCCTCACCGTGTCTCTCCGTCTTTTAGATTTGAAGCAGGGCGAACTGGCGAGCCCTCTGAGGATTTTCGGAGTTTGTCACTTCTTTGCGGTAAATTGATTAAAAATAAATTTGTAGCATATTTAAATCATACCGCCCCACGCTCTTTCCTCTGTTCTTCCTGTGCTGCCACTTTGAATGCTGAACGTTAAAGTTGGTTTAATTAAAAATAAAAATCAAGGGCAAACTGAGAAATCTGGGCCGTTCTCTTCTTACAAAACATTACAAAATCGTCTGATTAAGACTGATATTCATTTTGAAGCACGAGACACTTCTTTAAAATTTCAAGGTTCCACCAATATGCCCCTTTATAAAGGATTTATTCATGTGTTATAATCTATATTATAGGTTATTCATGAGTTTTACAAGATCAAGTGGTGTACATTCATTTCTGTATCATTTAGATATTTTATCTCTAAATGATACAGAAATTTTGTATAATTTAGATATGAAATATCAAAGATTTGTCAGTAAGTTACCTGCATGATGTCAGGTTTTGACGCAGGATGGAACCAGAGCACAGGCAAGGCAGAGTTTCAAAAATAAAAGGATTTATTTTAACTCAAAATACTGCAAAGCAGTTCCAAAACTTACAAGAGACGAGGCAAAAACTCCAAGGA